>VZTU01017374.1:119587-181861 GCA_013400835.1 Zapornia atra | reverse complement strand
TTTGCTAATTAAATGAAAATGTTACATAAATTAAGAGCAGCTTTGTGTTGCAAAGGAGAGGAGTCGAGGAGCCCTTTGCATGGGTTTTATTCAAGATCAAATATCAAGCAGCAGTTTTGGAAAGCTTCTTTTGTGGCTGTTGGAGGCAGCCACACGCGTGGAGCCATCGAGGCCAGCTGTGACAACCCAATGGCCAGCAGCTTCTCCTGTGTGGCAATGTGCCGGTCCTAGGTCCATGGTCATTTAGCTGGAGCAGTCTGTTGCAACCTCACTGAACCTGGGTGAAGTTCAGTGTGCAAACAGTCCCCAGAGGTGATGCTGGGCTGCAAACAGGCAGCGCGACAGCGCGGTGTGTTTGCCCAGTGGGATCAGTAATTATCTTCCTTCAGCTCTTACTGGGACAAGAAAGGAATCTCCCGCTACAGTAGACATAGAGGCTATGCCACAGGTTTTAGTTTAATCTTATTTCTTATCATAATAAGGTGTTAACCGTGATGCTTTTTGGTTGTTTTTTTTTTCTTTTTGTTTTAAAGCCCAAGTTTCCATTTCCCTTTCTCTTCACAAGAGCAAACCCAAGTCTGATTTCTTTGTGTGTGGTTTGGGGCTCTGTAGCAGTTCTCGGTGAGGTGCGGGCGCTCACAGCTGTCCTCACCTGCATGCTTTAACGCTTTGAAACACCCCCCCCCCCAGCTAAAGCAAGAACAACTCTCCAGCAAAGAACTCCCTTCCAAAGGCTCTTTGCCCACGTTTGCATTGTGGCTGTTTCCAAAACATCCCTTCCCGTTTGAGGGGAGCTAGGCAATCTTGCTGTGTAAATAAATTAATAGAAAAGGCAAAACCCCCATTTTTTTCTCAATTAAGGTAAAATGTCCTGAGCTTATTGAAATGTTGCCAGCATTAAGTTTCAAAATACAGATCTGAACTTGACTTTTTCAATGTGCTTTAAATAAAGTTGCTTCCCAACGGGTGTACACATTTGTTTCCGTGGTTTATTGATGAGAGATGATTGCACTGAGTGTTACTTTCACAGCCCAAACAGCTTTCTAAATCTGGAAGATGCTTAAATAATTAAGACTCAACCTGGCGGCTTAAAAATGAGAAAATAAGAACCGTTTTCAACTTCAGATGCAAAAAAGGATGGAGCCGGATGTGGGGAGTGTAGGCAGAGAGGCAGGTGGTAGCTGGGAAGCGAGCAGTACCCCTTGCAGTGCCAGCAGGCAGGGGAGCACTCCCTGAGCCCACCAGAGGCTGGCACATGCCTGCTTTGGCTCCCTCTGCCATGGCATTTGATCTTCTTGCTCTGCATGCCTGGGATGTCGAGTAGCAAGAAAGGGGGGGGTACAGCTGCCGGTGGGGGAAAGGATGAAGCTGGCAGGAGGACTTTGCCAGGCTAGCTCTGGAGTGAGACTCCCTGCCTGCCCACTGAGCCGCTGGTGCTTCCCTCTCCTGGCCTCTCCAAAGTGCTCATGCTGTTATCAGTCAGAGGCCAAGGGCAAGGTGACGGCGTGGGAAATGTAATTTCAGTATTAGCCACACAGGAGAACTAAGCAAACAACGCCAAATGTTTTGGCACTAAACATTTGGCATTCAGTGAGGGTGGAGCTGCTGGTGTCGTTCTGGGCGGCAGATGTGCCGAGTCCCAGCATTGTACCCGTCCTCTTAGAGCATCTGCAAGTTTGGCAGGAGTGAAGACGTCGCCATTGACCTCTCTGCTGAGCTTTGATGAAATTGTTTCTGATATGTTTGCTCAGGACCAGGCTTCAGAGACCTCATTATCAGAGCGGGATCAATGAGGCTGGAGTTCAGACAAGAGCCAATGAAACACTAGTAAGGATTTAGACAGATTTAAAATAAGTTACGCCTTCATTTTTACCTGTGTCTCATGACTATTGTAATCCTACTTTTCTAGAGGGAAGAGGCAGAAATCCAAGTCCTAAGTGGCCCAGCCTAGGTAGCAAGAGCAGAGATGACAAGAAGCCTCTTCAGATATGGTTATCCTCACTAAATCAGTGGTAAGCAAAGAGAAGAGCTTAAGTAGATGTTAACGGTGGAGAGTGCGGGTAGGAGGAGAACAGGTGGAACAACTGAAAGTGGAGGGCTGCAGCACTGGAGAGATGGAAGAGTTTGGAGTAGGAGGTCCATCAATGCGGTGTTTGAAATTAGCTTGGATAAAGCACAGAAGTGTGCATTGGAGCGAAATGAGCCTGAATGGTCTTCTTTCGGGAGGATGAGCTACCAAATTTGTCTTATTTTTTAAAAAAAAACAGTATTAGAAATCCTAGCTATGCCTATTTAGTAGTGGTTCATCATACACACTGTAATGAATAGGCCCTTGTTTTGATTAGAAACAAATGAATCCAGTTTTTCCAGAAATAAATGAAAAAATCACTTAGAATAAATAATCAGTCGCCTTAACGGGAATTTTCAGTTCTTCCTGGGTTTGCCTTGGCATCCCTCCAGGCTGGCAGTGTGGCAGCACCATATTCCTTATCAGCAAGATAAGTGGGATGCGATTACTGTTCTCTTTAAATCAAACACTGGACTAAAGAATCAGGCTTGAAATTTCAGCATCTTTTTCTTCTGAATAGTGTTTTCTCCTGCAGCGCAAGCCACAAATGCTTCGTGCTGTTCGTGCAACTTTGTGTAACTTTTAAGTATGTGATGTTCATAGAAAAAGCTTCCAACTGAGGTTTTCTTCCCAGTTTGGGACTTGGCAGGTCTCAGAAACAAATGGCTGGATGAAGCTGCTAGGTTGGGATGCCAACACAAAACTGGGGTGAACACACTAAATCTCTGTTCTGAGGTACGATCATGTTACAAACTTGTTAACTTTTGAGGGTGCTTTTTGCTCTCTGCCCTCAAGGGCAAAATGATCACAAACCAGAGTGGAGGCAGGTTTTTGGCCCTAGCTCTAATCCAATTTCACATGGTTTTCATTAACAGCGGTTACTTTTCTGCGTTTCCTCTTCCTCTTCTTGCATCTCCCTGCAGTGTGCAGTGCTGTAGGCAAATGATTACTTTCTAAGACCGAAGGCCTGCACCAGCTCACCAAACTTGTAGCATATTTTAAGAGCCAGGTTTACCCCAGAGGCAGAACAGATGGTGTCCCATGATAGCAAAATACACTTTGGTTTTTGCCAAACAGAATCCAGGTCAAATAATTAGGAAGTTTTCTCTGCCATTGGTGTTAGTATGCTTTTTGCCATGCTGCTCCTCATCTCAGACAGAAAATTTGATTGAAGCCAGCTCTTGTCCATGACGCTTACCTTAGTTAGTTGGGATATGTGCATTTTTATTTGATGTTGTCAATTGGCTGCTAAAGCTTTGGTTGCCCTGAGTGGAGAAAATAACAAGCCCTGGGAGTCTTGCCACTGTATCCTGGCTGGTTTGTCCCTATGGCACCCCTGGACAGCTGTGAGCGGCAGCTGCTGGGGCGGCTAATTGGTCACACACGGAGAATTAAAAGGTGTTTCTAATGAGCAAGTGATAAAGGAGCAGGTAGTTTCAAAATGGGCATGGATAAACTTAACCCAGAGGCACAGATGCTCAGCTAAGCTACATGGGTTATGCCTATGGGTCCTCCTCAGCCAGTCTCCTCTTTAGCAGTGTCTCTGGAAGAAGCAGCAAAGGGGAGCATCTTGTTTACAACCCTGTGCTCAAACCGTGCCTCTCACTGCAGGGCAAACCCCATCTTTGGTAAGACATGACCCGCCTCAGCCCATACCAAGTTTTGGCTGACAGCTGCAGGGTGCAAGGGAGGGATCAGGATGTAAGGATGGCCTCACCCAGAAGCAAGGACCTTGGCGAGATCTCCGCTGCAGCCCCAGAGAGCCTTGGGATTCCAGCCCCGCTCTTTCCCTCCCTGCTTTTGGGTATTCCCTTCACGATTTGGGCATGTCTACAGTTAAGATTACAAGCTCCTCAAGAGGAAAAGCAGCTTCTGCTGCTGTGCAGTGATTTTATAAGAGCTAATGGTAATCACAGTAGGGTGAATAAAGTATAAACTGTATTATTTTGCATTAGTAATTGAATACTTGCTCCTTGCCTGTTCCTTTTATGGTGCCTTTCTGTTGATTTACGGTATGGATTACAACATCTAATCCTTCAAAACAACCGTTGATCTTCCAAAACATCATCATAAAATCATCATTGCCCAGTGCAACCGGTCACCAATTTTCTGCTTTACCTCAAAAATAGTGGGGCCAGGGTTTGGACCTGTCACGTTTCTCAGTATAATGGAGCTGGTAGGAGCGCAGCACTGTATTTCCATTAAAAGTATTAGGTGTTCTGGTTTGGAGAAGCAGTTAAGGGCAGCATTTGCAATCCCTCTTCATGTGTCATGCTCCCATCCCTTTCTCCTTAATCACAGCCAGTGTAAACTGAGATAATCCTGTTGCTTGGAGCCAAACAGTAGAGCACGCTGTCTTAATGCAAAAGAAGAGATGGGGGAAAGTATTTTTGTAAATGCTCTGATTTATCTGAAAACATGTGCATGAATCTGAACGGTTGTCACTCCTCGTTGGAATTTTTTGAGTATTGAATGCATTCAAATTGCCTTGTTGATGAACTTTGTGGCACCAACTCTTACCTGAGTAGGCAGTACGGTTATTAAGTCATTAGCTGCAGTCACGTTTTGGAGGAGGCTGTTTCCCTACAGAGCACTAAGATTCTGCTGTAGTTCCTTTCCTCCTTCAGTCTTAAGTGTTCACATAAGATCTTTTCCATATTTTGAGAGAGCCATTATACTTGGATGTTTGTCCTGAGTTAAAACTATGGCATGCCATTTTAATAGTCTGTTTTATTGCGGGATTGCTGTCTATGCAGACCTGCCTGAAGCCTCCCTTCCTGGCTGCAAGGCACTAAAGCTTCAGCACACATCTCCCCTGCCCATCTTCTTCCCCAGGAGATCTGTTCACTGCAAATCCAATGTGCTATCTCTGTTGCTCGCTCAGCCCACATCATAAGGTAAGAGTAACTTTTTTGCCCAATATAAAGTGTTCAGATACTCTTTCCTACTTATAAAGGATGTTTCAGCTCTCACCTGGGAAGGCAGGACATGCCTTTGCAGCCTTCTTGTGACCTCTCTTAGTACAGCCTGGGAAGGAGGAAGGCTGGGAATGTATTTTACAGGCAATTAGAGAAAAACACCAAGTTAAGCATTCAAAATAACTGGTGTTTTAGGGTTTTCACCTCACTGACCATCTTCAGAGGGCCCTCTGAAGATGTGCAGCTGAAAAGTGAGCCACGTGAACCAGTGTCTGCTGTTGATGTTTTCAGCCCTGCTGCTGACCTCAAACTGTGACCTGAGGGCACCCTGGCTGGGTTCTCCAGCTGTGAGGTACCAGCAGCACCCAGAAATTGGGAATAACCTCTGGTGAGGGATATAGCCACTGATCTAGGTCAGGTTTTGCGTAGGGAATATTTTAGTGTAAGCTTGTTTCTTGTGAGATGAAAAGTAGTTTGGTTTTCCCTGGGAAAATGCATCTGAGTTTACAGTCCTGTCTTTTATGGTTTTTTTTCATTAAGCCTTTTACCTATTTTGATGATAGCTAACATTTCTCCTACACCTCTGTTACAGAGTTTGGTCTGTGACTTTAATTCCATCTTCCTGCTCACATAGCTTTTTGCATTCATAACATTTCCAATGTGCTAAAACCCATTCATTTGCCTGCTGCAATCTTTGTTTCTAGTCTTTTGACACAAATATTCACTTTGGTGCTTGAAAAGCCTCACTACCAATTATTAGGGCTTCTAGTATTTATTGGTTCGTTTTAAAGGCGGTGGGAGGATGCCATGATTGCACTATCAGCAGAAACAATGTACTGGGGTCTCACATCAATATCCATCTTAGTTAGCTGCAGTGTGCTGATGATGTGTTGTGGGCTGTGCTGATTGCTTCCCTGAGTAGAAGGCTACTGCATCTACACCTATGAGTAGCCACTTTTATAAAAAATATCAGAATTATGACACACAGCCCCTGGTTTTTTGTTTGTCCTTATTTCTTCTAACTCTGCTTTAAATGAGGCTGGTTCCTCTTTTTAAGTCCTGGTACAGTGTTGTCTCGTGCATTTAAGGTTAATCTGTTCAGTGGTTTTTGTGATGAAAGATTCTGTTTCTGAACTTGATCTCCCTTTCTGGTTTGGCTGTATCGAGGTCTAATATGTGCATTGTCACGGTTTGATAACTTTAAATACCAAGTTTTTATCTAATCAAAGTTGGAGGAATTCAGCATTCTTGTAATTACATTTTTCTCTTTTAGTGTGGTTGGACTAGTAGCTGGCATGGTTTTATGCACTGAATATTTTTTAAATTGAAGGCGCTAACAACATTTATCCACATCAGATGATGTGTTTTCAAACAGAAACCAGAAGTGGCTTTTTTGTGCTCTGTGCTCTAGTGCAAGGCAGATAGTTTGTGTCATTATCTCCTGCAATGTGGCACAGGTGAAGACTCACAGGAGTTTCTCTTGCATTTCAGGTAGTCTACGAAAATAAAGATATGAAGTATCCTAAGGTCTCCTTCACTTCATCTAACTGATCCCAGACTTTCTGAATCTTCAGGTCACATCAGCCTTGTAAAGTTCCTGTCTTAAGGGCCCCTTGGCATCATGTATTTCATTAAAATACGGTAAGGACCAAAAACTTCGGCACAGTTGTAGTTCTGCCTCCAGCCTCCACATGGGAACAGCTGCTGTGGGATGTCTCCAGGCCCTTTCCTCTCTGGGATGGCTTCTCTCTGGTGGGACAAACCAGCTGGAGCTCAGAAACATCAAGTTACTGCTGATAAATGAGTTACCATGTCACTTCAATCCCGGAATTGTTTGTGCTTTTACATCCTGTTGGAAATGAGAAATAAAGTGCATCAGCCTAAATCTCTTCCGATCAAAGTTAGTACGCTTTGCTTTTCCTGGGGACTGAGAGCTTTTAGCTACTGCCCCTGCACAGGGATTTGTTCAGCTGCAGGGACCACTTCGGTGTCTGAGCCCTTCCATATATTTTAACAAGAACTAAATTAGCTCAGTGTAGACTGGGGACACTTACCGTCGCTAACAGCTCTCCTTGGCACCAGAAGCTCTTCTAGGCATATATATGAGAGTGCTTCTGTTCTCATAATTATAGTATCGCTACCAACATGCTATAATTAGACAAGTTAAAAATTGTCTGAGCTCCTACTTCTTGCTGAAATGTGCTAAATTCCGGATACAGTTGTCACGGAGAAAAAACACTTTGAAGCTTAACTCCAGCCTAGGCAGCATCCTCACACCCTCCTCACCTTTCACTTCAATAGAGCATTTTGTGTGGACTTAACAAGCATGGATGGTCTTTGTAAACACCTCTTCTTGTCTTTGTATTACATACTGGGGAAACTTTAGAGGGTCAATGGCGTGTAGTTTTAAAAATAATTCCTTTGGAGTGTAGTTTTAAAAATAATTCCTTTATGCCACCTGCCAGCCTTAAATGTCAGGGTTTTGTTACTTTATTACGGTAGTTTCTCACTGAATATATTTGTTTTCTGTGTCAGGGGCTGCATAGAGCATCCTCTGAAAGTCAGGAAGAATAATCAGTGCGCTCTTCTATTCTGTGCTCCTTGTCCCTTACCTCTTGCAGATAGAGGGTGTGAGCTCTGCACAGCATGGACAAGAGGTTCTAGCTTTGAACTGCTGCCGAATTCAATAAACTGTCATCTTCAATGTATCTTGGGTTCTTCAACCTACTTTTATGAGAGAGGAAAAAAAAACCCCGCGTTGCCAAGGCATATTTGCTTTTTGCTATAATTGCTGCTCCTCATATCATTTTGACAAGGTAGTTGCCTTGTTACATCCCTTGTATGGATCATTGATCATGTCGCTTTTTGTAGCTATCACATTTTTGCTCCAACCCTGCAGTGAGAGCGCTGACAGCAGAGGAGAGGCAGCTCGGAGCTGAGACTTCTGGCCCTGTTCTCACGAGCCTAGTAGCAGGGGATTTATCATCAGAGGCTCTCATCAGAAATCCCCATTCTTCACATAGTTTCTTATTTGTCTCCTAGCTCTTGGCAGGCTTTCGGCTTCCTCCCACACGGTAAAGGCTTGTCTAATAACGGCAACAGTGTGAAGCTCATTAAGTTCAGAATTGCAGACTAACTGAGCCTAACTCCCTCTTTTGATAGTGGAGAGTTGTCTTTTAAGGAAAGCGGGAAAGTGGGTTTCAGTTAATAATAGGTGGCTGGTTTCTGGCACTGAAGCAGTAGTGCGTGTTGGCCCTGCGAGTGCCTGAACGCCAAGGTGAGCTGACGTGGCGCGTCTCTTCATCAGCCGTGTTTGTGCTGTGCCTGCTGCCGTGAGGGCCTGCCCCATCAGCAAGGAGCTCCCATGGGCCGTGACCTGGGGCAGGATTATTAACCACCGCTCCTGCTTCCAACAGATAGCTTTGTTATGCTTGGATCCCACGATTTATTTCAAGATACAGTGCTTGCCTTTCCCTTGCCCTTCCCTCAACCCTAGCCTCTGCCAGACCGACTCAAAAGCCGCAGTCATCTGATTTCATGTGGAGCATCGCTCTGACGAGGAGGCCTGGGTTACCCAGCACCTGGGCTTTAAAGGGTGACTGTCCCCAGGGGTTGCAGGATGGGCCACACAGGCACTGAAAGGCTTTAAACTCTGCTCTGTGTATATTAGCACCATGGACTAGTTCCTGTGTTTAATATGTAAATTAATCAGCATTTCTTAATGCATTATACTCTACACTATAGAGTTTGTATTATCAACAGGGGAAGCTTCTGCTCCCCAAATGAGTTATGTGTATAACATTAGCTTGATAAAATATGCATCCCCAGTTCATGATCACAGTGCAACTTCCCACACCTAATCTGACATCCAGCTTCTCGTTTGAGAGTGCTAACCTTTGGATCATGCCTAGGAACTTGGCTGGGAGAGGGCCAGAAGGCATTGCTCTTCTTATTTAAGCACCAGTGCCTGGTCACATTTTCTAGTATGCTTAATTAGATGAATAGGTGTGGTCCATATGGCTATGTAGTCAATCAATGAACCCCTGCAGTGCAAAAAGCCTCAGAGGAGTTTGGAAAGGATGGTGTGGTCATGAAGCTCAGGAAAGAATGTAGGAAGTGACCAAAGCTGTTGTAAAAAGCAGCTGAACTTATCTCAACACCAAGGGGCCCAACAGGGTAGCCTTTGTTGTGGGTAGACAGACCTCTGTATCAGTTAGCAGTACCCACTGCTTGTGTAATTGGCATCCCTAAAATAACCTTAGAAACTATCTTCCCAAGCCAGCCAGACCAGCATGGGGGAAGTGTATATATGTCTCAGCCCAACATGGAATATAAAAATCAAAGCAGCAGCAAAATTAACAGTGAAGAGGACAGTGGCCTTCAGCTGACTTCAACCCCCTACTTCTTTTACTGACAATGAGGGAATGGTAATGGGATTTGTGTATTGTTGTTCTGTTGTGTAGTGCAATTGCTACATTATGCTCATGTTGTGATTTCAGTGTATTACTGTATCAGTCTGCTAAAGCAAAGTCCTGTGTAATGTCAAATACCTTCAGATAAGTAATTTAGTATTTAAACTTTAAACCCTGCTCATATAGGATGTCAGAAAGAAGCTGTTCAGAGAGCATTAAGCTCTGACAGGCTGCATGAGCATTGATGTGGGTGTGAGGGAAAGGATGGGAATGATTGCTGGGAACAGGGAGAAGACAGGACCACCTCTTCCTGGTTGAGTGAGCACTTGCACTGGATTGAGACCATAGACTACAGCGTCAGTTGTCACCGTGGATGCAGGTGTGGGTCCTACATGATTACTGCAAATTGTTCCTGCTGATCATCTGCTTTTCTAGAAGGTACCTAGGACTGGACCTCTCATTTCCACCTCCCGTTTCAAACAGACTTTTGAAAAAATTGACTCTTTTTTCTGCTTAAATTGCTTGTGATCTCTTTAAAACAGAGATGTAACACATTTTCTGATTTTCCACTTCTGTTTTCACCCCCTCTGGCCAAGGTTTATTTCCCTGCATTGGCTCCTCTTTCTTAGCTGAATTTGCAAGGACAGAGAAAACCACACTGTCAGATCTCATACAGCTGGAACTGAAATAAAGCAGCTCTACAATACCATGGATTGACTAGACCGCTCTCAATTCAATCATTTCTTTCTATTTGTCAGTGAAGCCTTAGAGCAAATCAGTGTCGTAACCGGACCCTGCAAATTGTGGCATGTCCACTGGTGGTGGGAGTGATGGCTCTGCTTCACAGGGGCTCAGGAATGTCCCTGAGGCTTGTTAGGATGCACAGGGTAGGACCCCCCAAAATCACAAAGCTATGAAAACCCATCACCTTCCCAAAAGCTGTGTACTCTGGGAAAGTCACGTATGGTCGCTGAAACACCACAGATCCAGCCCTATGGGTAATATGATATAAAGGAAACATTTCAGTCAAAAGAGTGAAATATTTTTTTAGACCTCTGTAGAGAGATATATTTAGAAGAGAGGGAAACCTAACATGGTTTGGGTTTGCTGGGTTTCTTTTTTAAGAGTGAGCAGGGAAAGATCTGGTTTACATTTTTGCAGGACCAGGGCTCAGCTGCTTCTTAAACATAAATTGCCATTGATTTTAACAGCAGAGGGAATGAGTCTTGCATTGATTTAGACAACAACTAAAAGTCAGATTTCATGTGGCAAACCGTTCTTGGATCATGACTAATTACATCACTTGGGGTAAAAGCTATTAAAACCCCTGCATTTATCATGTTCCACTTTTAAATGCAATTTATATCTAAAAAAACATCTCTCGTGAAGGAAAAAAAACCCCAAGTTCTGTATTCAGTCCCGTTATCATCTACTGGACACCACTTCTGCATTCTGTAAAAACCCTCAAGCAGGGGAGTGAAATGGCCGGTAGCAGGAGTGATGGCTGGCGAGCAGGGTCAGCCTGGCTTTACAAGCCGGTGCTCACCAGCCGAATCGCAGCGCAGGGAGAAGCGCTCCCACCCCGGCGCCCGCTCGGAGGGCGGCCGCGGCCTCCCAGGTGCGGGCATTTGGCCCAGCCCTTGCCGGGAAGCTTGTGTTTTGTTTTCCATGGTCTTAGTCAGCGCTGCCTCCTGGCCTCTTGCCTCGGGATGTGCTGTTGCAGGACACTCCCTGAGGTACTTCAAGGCGTGTTTTTTTGCCAATGAGGCCAAGAGGTTTTGGTTTAATCCAGGAACAAGCTGGGCTTGGCTTGGTTCAAGTCTCCCCCTCTCCGGGGAGCACCTGGGAAGGTGTCTGGTGCTCATAATGTCCCAGGTGTAAATTACATCAGACCTGTAGGGACCAATTATTTGTGTCATACCCTCTTGACATTGCTTTAGCCTTAGCTGAGGTGCAAATGTGCCCTGCCCTGCCCCAGGGTAAGCGGTATCAGATACCAGACATCTCTCTGGGGTGCACAGTGGAGGCAGGACGTGGGAAGGGACTGTGGTGTTCCCAGAATGAATGGGAGGGTGAGGTCCTGACCACAGCTTTTGTGAAGGAAAATAAGGACTGGAAAGAAGTATCTTATGAGGCTTCTGCTGCAAACTACATACCTTAAGGAAGGAAATCAATCAGCATTGTTCAGTGCTCACCCCTCTGCTGAGGACAGTATTTGTGCAGTAGGCATCATTAGAGATTTAACATGAGATTTAACAAGCACAAGTGTAGGGTCTTGCATCTGGGGAAGAACAACCCCAGGTACCAGTACAGGTTGGGGACTGGCCTGTGTGAGAGCAGCATAGGTGAGAGGGACCTGGGGGTCCTGGTGGTCAGCAGGATAGCTGTGAGCCAGCAATGTGCCCTCATGGCTAAGAAGGCCAATGACATCCTGGGGTGGATTAGAAGTGGTGTGGTTAGTAGGGCAAGATAGGTACTTCTCCCCCTCTACTCTGTCCTGGTAAGACCGTACCTGGAATATTGTGCCCAGTTCTGGGCCCCTCAGTTCAAGAAGGACATAGAACTCCTTGAAAGATTCCAGCACAGGTACACCAAGATGATGGAGTGGAACCCCTTCCTTAGGAGCACAGGCTGAGGGACCTGTCCCTCTTTAGCTTGGGGAAGTGGAGACTGAGAGGTGACCTTATTAATAATGATAAGTATGTAAAGGGTGAGAGTCAGGAGGATGGAGCCAGGCTCTTCTCAGTGATGGCCAGAGATAGGGCAAGGGGCAACGGGTGCAAGCTGGAGCACAGGAAGTTCCATGTGAATATAAGGGGAAACTTTTTCAGTGTGAGGGTGGCAGAGCACTGGCACAGGCTGCCCAGAGAGGCTGTGAAGTCTCCTTCTCTGGAGACATTCAAAACCCGTCTGGATGTGTTCCCATGTTGTTTAGTCTAGGTGATCCTGCTCTGGCAGGGGGTTGGACTAGATGATCTTTTGAGGTCACTTCCATCTCCTAACATTCTGTGATTCTGTGTGATTAGGAGGAGCTTTAGTTGGGGGGAGAGCTATAGGTCTCCTCTTGTGCTTAAAGAGTCCAGATCTTTATGGAAAATTAAATATAATTATTTAAATTCTAGCAGCCAATTCTAGACAGGGTTTTCTTGATGCCACACCTGAGGATGTACCCTGGCACAACATCGACATAAGATTTGCTCTTACCTTTGGGGAGAGTAGGGGGCTGAGGCTGAATGGACAGGAGCTAACCAGAAGTTTGTGACCCAAAATGCCTCCATCCTTGCCTAATATCTAATCTGTTGGTCTCACCTATTTGCAGGGCAATTTTGTGTTAGTAACATGAACTTTTCTGCCCCCAACAACTGTCCCACTGACTAATGTCTCCTCCAAGTTGTCAGTCTGTACTTTTCTAACCACAGCTGTTGAGTACAACCTTACAGCCCAGCATGGTGGTGTTTGCACTGTGCTCACTGGAGGAACACAGAAGTCTCTTTCTTCACACTAAATTTGGGTGGTCATGTTGTCATCTTAAGAACAGACCAATCCCTGTGGTCAGGACCAAATTTCCTCCATCAGGCCAGGACTCATCCCTCAGATAAATCCAGATCATAAAAGCATTCATCCATTGCATAGACAATTTTTTCAACACCATCAGTAACATTTCTAGCCTGTCTCTGCAGGTACTTTCAGAACATCCTCTTTTTCTTCTAAAAATACATACTTCCTTCCTGCGCCTCCCTGCCTTTTACATTGTATAGTACCACTCAAATCAGAAATATTTATGGTGCTGGCTGTTCATTTTAGCTAACTGAAAAAAAGGATCGAAAAAGAAGCTCAGAAAGTAAAACTGAAAGCTGGTGGAAATGATGCAGAACACTGGAAAGAAAACAAAGGGTAGTTATCTGAAGGACATAGGTGGGGAGCAGAAGGAAAACAGATAAGGTCTGAAGAGATGGTAACAAGGAAATAGTGCCTGGCAAAGAAGATGACATTTTGAGCAGGCTAACTAAGCTGCAAAACTGTAAAGAATACAACCATTCATATCAAATCTATTTTAACTTTCTCTTTTTGAAGTATCACTGGCAAAACACAGAACCATAAATACCCTGCTTTGAAACAGCTGTAGCAGCTGTAGGCTTAGCTTTCTTGGAAACATTTACTGGCAACAGCAGTCCAGACAGCTGAAGGCAAACCGTCTCCCCGGCTTCACCAAGCACCTGAATCCTCCTCTTCCCAAAGAAAGGCAAAAGACCAGAAGCAAAAGATGCCAGGGATTGTCACCACTTCTGCTCAGCCTTGCGGCTGGTCACTGTGCAAAGGACAAATGGTGGGAAAGATGCTGAGCATGGCAGGAAACACAGTGCCCTACACTCAGAGCCCAGCAGCAGCTAATTAAATAACCTTCATCATTACTGATCACAGGTGACTTTTTTGTAGCATGCTAATAAGCACCTCGGCTCTTTTTCAGCCCACTTGATTGCATTATACCTGCTGAAATAATTACCTTCAGCAGTTTGACCCAAATCCAGTATTGTTCTATGTGTTCTGGCCTGAGCTGCTAGGGAGACATGATCATGCCACGCTGGGACTGCAGCTTCTGACCAAGGGGTTTAGGAGATGCCCTTCTCTCTCTGCCTCTCTCATTTTGTGTCTTAGAGCAGCAAGGTGGTTAATAATTTTGCAATGGTTTGAGACCACACAACTAGAAATTGCTCTCAAGGTCCAGCATGCATCCCCAGCCTTTTAAGTAGCTGCGTGTTTCAAGTCAGAAGAGACCCCTGCATAGAACTGCCACCTAGTACTTAAGGAAGTGCATGTGCAGGCCATCAGACATAACTGCCTTGACAGTTTCCGGGGTGACTGCTGGCCTCCATTACCTGACTGTTTGTTGTCAGCTCGTGGGATGATCATGTAAAAGCTGTTAGCTGCAGGGATTGAAATAACAAGTCTCCTTTCACAGTTGCCACAGGCTGAGAAGACAAGGTAGGACTTGCTGATGCTCCGACCAGGGCGGGCGGGTGGCTGCCTGCGGGAACAAGCCAGGGGAGCCCTGAGCTGCCTGCATTGGCTGCGCCCACTCCCAAAATCTTCACACCTTGCTCTGCCGCCTCTTCGCAGGACCAAAGAGAGAGTGGCTGCACACTCAGATTTTGCTTACACTGTTGAGAAACCTGGAGCTGGCCTTCATGGGCCCAGTTACAACGCTTCAGCTGACAAGCATCACCTCATTAATCACAGTAATTTACCCTCAGCACATCTCTGCAAGAAAACGGATCAAATTCTTCTTCCAGCTCGGCTTGGTCAGTTGCATGACTTCCAGGAGCTTGAGTGAAGGGAGGATCGGGCCCCTAATCTCCAAGGAGAGTCACAGTTGCTGTGCTGAGCTCCTCCCAAATCCTCTGAGCTCAGTTTTCCTGTTGCAAATTGCCCTGGAAATGTTTAAAAAAAAAAAAAATCTGTTGAGGCAAGCTTGGCTGAATGTTTCATTGTTCCTTTGTTTCTAAACACGTGGAAGCTGATTTAGTTTTGCTGCCATCCAGTTAGAAAGGAACAACTGTGTTTAAAAAAACAAAAAACCAACCTTTGGAAACACAAGGGAAAACAATTGAACATGTTGAACATGAATGGCCATGAGCCCAAATAAAACCATGAAAAGAAGAAAAAAAAATTAGATTTTTTTCCTGCTATATATATATATAGCAAACTGCATGTTTTTTAACCCATGAGAACAAATACCCTTTGTTTTCTTTTGAAAATGGTGTCATCTGTAGCAGGGAGAAACAGTTTTAATGCTTTGCTGGGGGAAAATGGCATCAGCACTTCCTGTCTTTGTCAGCAAAATGTTCCTCAGTCTTGGCAAACAGCCAGGCCCCTCCACTACATGGCCGGAGTGTGCTTGCACTTCTCCCAAAAGCTGTGTTTCCCCCTTTCCAAGCTCAGCTGCGAGCTCGGCGTTTGCTCCAAGGTCACTGAGTAAGCCTGTTAGATAAGCACAAGGTATTATTAACATTGAAATATTCCTAAGCTGATCTCGTGATTTTTAACAAGGCACCCGAGGATGTGCTAGCACAGTATTCCTTGCCAGGCAGCAACTGCCGGAGTCAAACGTGCAATGATAGCTACAAAGGTGTCTCCATGCCTCAGGGAGGGCTTTACTGAAAGTATGAGAATGAGTGCTAATGTCTGCCTGCTCCTTTGCTTGATTTCTTACTCATTCTTCCAGGGTCCACACGAAATCTACCTTGCCTGAGAGATTATTCTGGTTTTACTAAGAAAACAGAACAAATGAATAGTCTTCACCTTAAAATATTGAATTGTTAGCTAATCTTAACTGCCAAAAGATGAGAATAAGTTAAAACCACTTAAAGCACTTTGCGACCTAATTTTGCTTTTGTGTCCCCTGGCAGAGGGAACAGGGTTTAAAATGTGGATCCTCTGCAGGCTATTTTACCTTGCCAGAAAGATGTATGGGAGTGCACGTGTCAGCGGGGCAATAACCACCATCTTCTGTTGCAGTAATTTGAAATGATATCCCATTCTCTTACACCTCCTGCAAAACTGACTATTAAGTACAGAGTCTAAATGCAGGAAAGTCACCTACCATGCCTTCTGGATTGTGTAAAGAACGAAGCTTTTACCAAAAATAAGCTTTTTGTGACTTCCACGTTACTTTCCCCATTCCTATAAAATGCACAATTCAAATGTAACTTTCAAAAGGAGGAAAATGCTCCTCAGAAACACCTTTCTTTCTCTACCCTTTTGATGCTACTATCTGCTGTAGGGGAAAGGACTGGGGAGCTGGCAAGCATGCTCCACTCCTGGTCTGCCTTCCTCTTATAAAAATGTTAAGCAAATATTTTTTTCCCCCAAAAATAAATTCAGTGTATTTGCAAAGGACTCTAAGGATATCACCTTCATATGTTTAAACAAACCCTGACTGCAGGTGTAGGCTATATAACATTACCAGTGAATGGATAAGCAGATAAGGACAACAAAAGATAAGCTGTTTACCCGTTCCAGTTGTAAAACCTTCCTGCTGGATGACTTTCTGCTGTCAATTACTGTTGGTGTAACGCTGAAGTAACCTCAGTGCTGGAACTCCACAACTCTAGCAACACAGGTGAGAGAAACAAACATTTGTCTGCTTACCTCTTTAATATAAAATGCTCTGGACATGCTTTGCCATCAGGCAGTGGTTCACGTGGCTCTTCACAGTCTTCACAGGTTATGTGTCTCTCTTTTCAGGTGCTATCTTTTTCAGACAAATGCCATATGCCTGGGAGAAGTTGTGCTTAAAAGAGCAGGAAAGTTTCTCTAAGCACTGAAAATGATCAAAGGAGAAGGCACCAAGTTGGAAGCTGAAAGCAAGCAGCAGTGGGAGGATTTAGGAGGAAGGATACGGGGGTGTCATCAAGGTGACAAATCATCACAAGGTGGGCAAATCACAAGGTGGGCAAATCAGGAGATATGCTCTGTTCTGAAACAGCTAAAGCCAAATTGTTGATGTGAATACCTGCTATCTGACATGGCTAAAGGCCCTGCAAAACATTCATGAGTACAGTCAGGTTTGTTGGTACAAATTTTAGGCAGTATAAGAACTCCCATTAAAACTCCTTTGTCTTCTGTCCGTTTTGCTCCCCTCTGTGCTTCTCCATCTCTCTCTCTTCTCCCCACTCTTTCCATCTCTGGCCTTCAGAGGAAGGAAGATCTGCTACCAGCTGCAGCCTTACCCCTGGCTGCAGGTTGGTCCCAGAGGTAAAAGATATGAACTGCTTGCAGACCTGCAGCTTCCCAAAGGTGCTAGGTTTCTGCATGTGTCCTGGGTACTCCCAGAAACAGATGAGCAGGGAGACAAGGAACACCCACAGTACTCACCTTCTGAACATCAGAACACATTCCTTTCATCACATGGAAACTTCCTGGTGCAGTCTTCGGGCCGCAAGAAAACTTCTGCTTGGAGAAGATCCCTTTCTGCTTTGCCTTAAAACATTTTATTCTGAGATACCCAAAGCAGACCTACAGTACTCCGTCACACACAGCAGCATTCTGGCTGCCCAATCCAAAAAAGCAACATCACCTTCAGCACCAAAACATCATCTGCTCTTTTTCTCTCCCTTTCTGTCTGTGTCTCTGCCACAACTCAGTCACTGAGCATTGGATTAGATTATAAACCCTAACAAAGCTGAATGATCACTTGTTTTGCCCCAGTGGCCGGACCAGCATCGGTTATGTTGCTGTGGGTATCTTGCAAAGATCATTGTGTTGGGAAGAAGTAGTAGATGGGGCCTTCTTCACGTAACTGGGAGAAGCCTCACGTGATCAAAGTGGAGTAGTCAGTATAGAAATAGGGGAAATTGTGCTTAGCCAACCTGAGAGTCTTCTATGATGAGATGAGTGGCTTGGTGGATGAGGGGATGTTTTTAATCTTAACATTAGCCACGCTTTCAGCACTGTCTCCTATAACATCTGCATAGCCAAGTATGGTAAGGGAACAGTGAGCTGGACTGAAAACTGGTTGAACTGCCAGATTCAAAGGGTTGCAATTAGTAGCACAATGTCTGTTTGGAGGCCAGTCACTAGTGGTGTACCCAGAGGTTGATACCAAGACAAATATTACTTAGTGCCTTCATTCATAACTTGGATGATAGGACAGAGTGCTCCCTCAGCAAGTTTCCAGATGATATCAAACTCAGAGGAGAGGGTGATGCACCACATGGATGAGCTGCAATTCTGAGGGACCTGAACAGGCTAGAGAAATGAACAGAGAGTATTTTCATGAAGCTCAGTAAATAAATAATACAAAGTCCTGCAATTGGGGAGGAGTAACTCCATGGTCCAGTACAGGTTGGGGGGCAGTCAGCTGGAAAGCAACTTTGCAGAAGTCCCTGGGTGTCCTGATGGACAAGTTGACTGTGAGCCAGCAATTCTCCCTTAAGGCAAAGAAGGCTAATGGTATCCTGGCTGCATTAGGCAAAACATTGACATCAGGTCGAGGACGGTGACCTTCCCCTCTGCTCAGCACTGGTGAGGCCACACCTGGAGTGTGTCAAGTTCTGGGCCCTCAGTACAATAAAAGTGTGAAATTACTGGAGGAGTCCCATGAAGCATCAGAGAGATGATTAAGAGACAGGAACAACTATCATATGAGGAGAAGAGGAGAGAGGTCAGACTGTTCATACTGGAGAACAGAAAGCTCAGGGGCATCTTTCAGTGTATATAAATACCTGATGGGAGGGTATGAAGAAGGCAGACCCTCTTCTCAGTGGTGCCTGCTGAAATAAGAAAACATTTTTACTATGAGGATGGTCAAACACTATCTCAAGTTGCCTGGGCAGATTGTGGAGTCTCCATCATTGGAGATACTCAAAAGAGTGTTTATAGATACAGCCTGTTTTCAGCAGTGGAAGTTGGTGAGAGGTACATATGATACATCTGTACTAGCAAAAGAAACAGTCCAAGGGGGCTGACTCACTGTGAAACCAACACAACTCGTGTCCATACAGGAAAACTCTCTTCCGTCTGAGCAGCATGGCCGCATCCTGCCTGCCTGTGTAACTCCTGGGCCATGCTGGCAGAGTCCCAGCCAGCTTGGGCTGGGACTGTGTGGGGAGGAAGATAACCATAGGTTTTCTGCACATATATGGCCAGCCAGAACTGTTTGCTTTCCTAGGACTGTATATGAACACTAAACTCTTTTTTTCCAACTCATGGATAGGGTTATGTGTGTCTGTGGTTCAAAGGAACCTGTACTTCCATCAAAGGGACTAGTTAATGTTAGCAGGCTGTTAGAGTAATGTTTCCCTAGACGTGGGCTGAGATTGTAAGACCTGATTGGGAAGGTAGTTGGGGTTAACTATAGGTTAATGCATTACTTGCATAGTTAGGGAGAGAATTACTGGGTTCACCTAGAGCAGGAGTGTGGAGCAAATCAGTTGGAAATGCTGCTGTTTGGCAAAGTCAATAGGAAACACTAAGGTTTTTCCTTCCATCTTGCTTGGTATTGGTTGTTAGAGGTAGCCCTGTGTCCTCTCAGGAGACAAAACACCTACCTCTTCTGCTGTGAGGGCTGTGTGGGCTTCAACCTTCTGTCAAGGAACACAGCAACATGGCTGCAGCCAGTCTGGCTGTTTCTGTGCAATACAGATTTGTTTGGAGGGCTCACTCAGAAAGCTGAAGACTTTAATTCAGCCACAGGATGTTCACATCACTAACAACCACCCCACAGGAGGAGTCATAGGCATGGTCAAGGCTCCCACCAGAGGAGGACATGTCTAGGCCCGGCAATTCAGAATGTACCTGCTAAGGCAGAGGTCTGAGTGGTCCATAGTCTCTTTTTTTTTTTGTACTCTGCTAGTGACTGCCTGAACACTGATCCAGCTCCCAAAAGCCAGGACTTTCAACTGAATGCTGCCTGCTAAGCTGCAGCCCAACCTTTCTCCTATGCCTCTTCTCAGTTAACACAGAATTGTGTAAGAATATGTATTTTCTCCTTGGCAGATGTGAGTGCTTAGGGAAAGAACATGAGAAACAGCTGGTACAAAGTGATCCTTCCCTGACATACTTCTCACATGCCAGCAGCTTGTGGTTTGGGGATTTCCTTGGACAGAGATGGCATTCAGACCACACCAAACAGAATGCTGACTATTAAAGCAGATAATAACAACAGTAATGACAGTAATGATGATGACACTAGCTAGCTACTGTAGGTACATCTTTTCCATTTATTTGGCTAATCACCTGTTCCATATCTTGGCCTCCATAACGCCTTGATCAGTTCCACAATTTATTTAGATGATTTAATTTGATGTACCCCTTTCATGTTACACACACACACACCCACACCCACCCAAATGCCTGTTTTCCAAGAGAACAAATTCTGACTTTCTTTGTCTCTCTTGTTACAAAAGACAAGACTAATTTTTCTGAAAATGCCCTTTGGCCTTGGCCATCTCTTGCTCTGTTTTATGCTTTTTGAGACTAGACAGGAAGAATGGTGCACAGGAACGAAGATGTCAACACATTGCAGATTTATACAGAGGATTAAAAATATCTTTTTGTCTCATTCTCTGTTGTAGCAAAGTCCAATAAGGAGGATGGAGGACTTTCTCCCTTTCCAGGGACCCCCTAGAAAATACATTAATTAAGTGGTTTAGGTATACTGTGTGGAGATCATGTGTATTTGAGCCCTGTGAGGCAGTAGAAGATCTGTCCTTCCACTTTCTGAGAAGTACCATAACCACAAAGGTCTCAAATCAACTTTGAGACAACAACTCTTTCTGCTAAGCCCTTCTTGGAAAAAAGAAAGTGGCCACTGTTGCAATTTATTGATTGCCATTGTTTGTTGCTCACCTTCCAAACTGAGCCCCTCTGGGACTTGGACACTGCTGGTTTGGGCAGTGACTGGACCTACATGGTTCCCTTAGTGCTCCCCTCTGTCTGGAGGGGTGTGTACTAAGACGCCTGAGATATTGGAGGTCAAGTGTGAGAGGAGTCTGGAGCTTAGATCCTTGTAGAAGACAACAAATGAGCAAGGACATGATGGCTCAACCCATCTTGGAAAAATGTTGACATAAAAGGACTTCTATCACTCCCAATCTAGATAAAAAAAACTGCAGCAAGCCTGCAAAAGCCTAAATTCATGTTTTGATTGCTGCCATGAGTGACATAAACCTTCAGCCACTGTCTGTGGCAGCAGGACACACTGCTGCATAGTTGTGTCGGACCCAGCTGCTTTCCAGCCTCACCTGTGAGAAGCTCCCTCTCCTCAGTGCCAAGCCATGACGCCTTGACTGAAGCACAGCCAGCAGCCCGGTCTCCCTGTAAAATTACCATTTTTCCCCAGGAATGCTTCATTCCTTTTCAGTTCCCATCCCCCACATGGAAAGGAGCAGAGGGCAGAAACTCCAGCTTCTCTCAGGAAGACGGAATTGCTAAGATTTCGGGGAAAGAGTTACCCCTTGCACGTCCAAAACCGGTTCCACGGTAGCCAGATGCAGAGGAGTGCCTTCTTGCCTCTCCGCGTGCCAAAGCTAACGAGGTAAGAATATGAAAGCATTCCTTGGCAATCATTTGAGGATGTCTAAGTTGCAAGGAGTGGCTCAAAATTAGAGGAGCTTTTTTTTTTTTTAAAAAAAATTAATTATTTTCTTTCTAAGAGAAAATTTTTCAAACAAAAAGGCTTTCCACCCCAAATGATGTGCCAGCCGTAACTCCCTTGGACCATCGGGCTCCACAGACACTGCCACCCTCTCGCTGCTCTCTAATCTTCTCCATCTTTCTCCTGTTCCACCCATTCTTGGGTTCCTTCTTGACTCTCACTGCTCTATCAGGTTGCCTTTGGTGGGTTCCCCTCATTTTCTCACCTCTCTTACATAGCCTGTGGGTCTCCTTTTCTGCTGGAGAAAAGCAGAATTTCATTTGCCTGTCTCCTTGTAGACAGTTCACAGCTCACTCTTTATGCCAGGTCTGCTCTCTTAGAAGAAGAGAAATCTTAGCTGAAATCTTAGCTGCCACATAAGCTGAGCTTGGCCAAACTGAAGCTCTTCAGCATCTCCCTGCTCTCAGTTCCCCTTGACTTTGCAGTTCCTCTTGACTAGGTTTGGCATTACTCCCTGAAGAGGGCAGAACTCATGGGACCGCTGGGACATGGCGCCTGGGACGTGCTGGGGAATTCAGATTTTTTCCTCATTTCTATCCAGGCAGAATTCCTCAAGCTGGCCACAAAACAGAGAACTTTGTGTTCTGTCAAGGTTTCCTATCTTGTCAAATGAACTTTTCAAAGCTAAATCACCAGCTCCTTTGTAGGGCCTGTCATAGCAGCTAATCTCCAACTGGAGACATGCCATGAAGACACAGCACGAGTGGTTTCTGCACAATCTGCTGTGTTCCCTGGAGGCACACGCAGGCTGTGGTGTCCCAGGGCACAACCCACTGATGCCTTCTCACAGTAGGTATCAGATAAACAAAATCTGACTGATTATGAGTCCTCATTGCCAATGGGCTCCACCAGCAAAAGTTGTTTGCAAGGCAGTAGCTAGGACAGATCAAATTTATACATGCTCTGCATTTGTTTGTGATAAAAGATAGGAAATGGGTGTTGCGAAGCTGTTACTATGTCATCGACCTCAAACTCTGGGCACAGGGAAATGTAGACAGAGTGGTTTGATGATAAAATCAGTCAGAATGAAGTTCACTTTAGTTGCAATTAGAGCATCAGACTCACTACACCACATCACCCCACGGGCTCTACTAGACCAGCAAGCGCCTTGACCGCTGTCTGTTAAAATGCATGGACCTCATTGGCTCTGCAGCAAGCTACTGCAACAACACATGTGTTTGGCACCGAAGTTTCCACATCACCAAACTCTGTTGGCTGCGTTATGACAACAGAGAGAGAAAACCTCCCTTTCAGGAGGTAAGCAGAACTGGAAACAGAAGACAGCTGTGCTGAGGTCCTGACTGGCAATGCCCCTGGCAGACTGTCCCTTCCTTGGACAGCGTGGTCCTGGAGGAAGCCTTCCTCTCCCCTAAAGAACAGCTTGCACCTGGTGTATCTTGGTAACCATTCAAAAGCTTTGTGAAACCACATGAGCATAGACAGTAACCAGCGAGAAACACAGCATCCAGCAGAACTTTTGCCTGGATACTCTTGTTGCACAGTTTGAGCCTTCCAAGATTCAGTTCTGTTGCATGGATTTTGCTTTTCCGAAGAGGATGAGAAATAACATCTTGTCCTAGCACTGGGTTTGCATTCAGGGCAAGCATTGCATTTTATCAGCTCCCAGCAAGGCCAAATACGCTGTGTTGCTGGAAGCAGGGCTTAGAGATGGTAGGACTGAAGCGGGCTGTGGGGCTGTGCCCTCCCCTCTTAGCCACACCACACCTTCAGATCCTCATGGCCTGAGTAGGAATGGGGAGGTACCAAAGACACCACATGTTCTGGGATGAGTAGGAGGCGGAAACTCATTCTGAGTTTCCAGGAACACGTGGATGGCCCCTTCTGCAGCTCTGCTTTTCACATGCACCTCTGGAAATGGCCCCACCTCTCACCCAGCTGGAGCAGTGGGACTTGTGCCAGTCAGACTTTGCTGTAAATTAAGGGGAAAAGACAAAAAGCAAAAATATGTTACTCTGTGCCATTGGCTGAGGAGGCTCAGACAGTTTTTTAAAACCAGTGATTAAAGTTTGCTGTCCAGAAGTGAGCATTTTAAGAGCAAGACTGCACTGCGTTTGAAAGGGGAGCCCTCCTGTCCATCTCACAGCACTCTTCAGGTTGCCATGTCCAAAAGGATTTGTTTGTTACAGGTTTTAATCCAGACAGTGGCAATTCTGCTCTCAGTGCAGCTGTGCAGCTGGATGAAATGCCTGAAAGGGGCAGGCTGGCCTGTTTTCCAGCCTGTGCTACCACGTACCCTTTAAAAACACACACACACACCCCCGCAGCCTGCCCTGCTCACAGACTATTTATGCAGCACGTCTGCTGGGAGGGCTCCTGGCCAGGGTGTCCCCCCACACCCCTCACAGCCCCACCACCAGCCTCAGCTCCCCTCTGCAGAAAGCAGCAGGTGAGGGCTGCAAAGTCACCGTAGCTGCTCTTCTGACCTGCCCGAGCAGTGCCTGGGACACAAGAGGTTTGTGCCAGTTGCATGGGCTGTGGTTAAGCCCATGAGTAGACACTGGGGCCAAAATCCACTGAGGATTTGGACCTGAAATACCCTTGGCTCTAGCTCCTTTTTCTTCCCCAGCGTGCAGTTATTTTCTTTCTCCAGCTCACCGCGTTGCCTCTTAACTTAGGAGGCCACCTAGGGCTGGCCCTGGGCTTAGCAGAGAGCTTTTTTTCCCAACCTCATCGCTTCCTACACCAAAAGCACATCCCAGGAAGGACCCTGGCTGGTTTTCCACTCCCAGTGCTTTGCTGACGATGTCAGCGCTGTCGTAGCGCAGGGATGGCATCAGGGTGTTTCATATTGCCTTGCTCCAGGTCACGCTGCCAGGCTCAGGAACTACAAACAGAAGTTTTGCTCAGTAGTCTGGTTTGTGTCTGAGACACAAAGTACATCGCAACCACTTCTGCTCACCAAAATCAGGGGGGCTTTGGAGAGCCGGCTGCTGGCCTGGCCTCCCTCCAGTAACATCCCCAGCCATCCTCTGTCCTATTGCTATTTAAAATCAGAGGCGCTTTGGCTGATGCCAGAGGGATGAGTAATGCACAGGAACAGGCAGGGTGGGGTGAAGGGTGTGAAATGTTAGTGATGCTGAGCCTTGATTCCCCTCCGTGGAGAGGCTGTTTTTTTAGGCTTTTTTTTTTTCTTTCTGAAAGGCTTTCCTGTTTTTCATTAGGCAGCTGTGTGACAGTCTCTTGGTAAGGAGTCCCAGTCCCTTACACGGCCAAAAAAACCATGGCAAGTTCTTGGCCTCTGAAGGCCCGTGCCGTGAGTAAGCTGGCAGGGATTAGATGTCCAGCACTGCCTGTGCGTGCACGGATGGGAACAGATGGGAAGGCGCATAGTCCAACCTAGTAAATGGTCGAAGGGAAAGAACAAACCTAACCCAACATTGTTGGGGAGCTTGGGGTCATCTTGGCACAGCTGCTTCCCCAGCGCAAATCAGAGTGGGGACAAAGTGGGACATTTCAGAGACTCAAGGGGTAGAGGTTTCACTCCTTTACATTTTCTTCTCTGCTGCCCCCAGCCTCTTCTGAACATGACCTGCTAGAGCAATGTACACACAGCAGCTCCTTGCTTCCACACAGGATGGCTGTAGTCAGGTAGCAAGGCAGTCTTTAAGATGTTTTCATCAAAATCTGTACTGTCATTCTCATAAAAATCTGCTTGCTTTTGATCTAATTGCATTTAATAGGAGCTTGGACTTTCTCCAGAGTAATAAACAGTTGTTGTTGCTTAAATATTTTATAAACCAGTATTTTTCCAGCCAGAACACAAACTCTTGGAAGTCATTGATGAGGAGCCATCATACACCAACACTTTCATCTGTGATTTTTGAGCACAACATGTCTCTGGGTTTACCCTGACATTGCTTCACTGGGGGAATTTCTACCTTCTCACTGCCAGCATGACTACAGCTTTCCCTTCAGTTCTGTGTAAGGGTAGTTTTCAGAATATCTTTGAGGCATGTAACTAAATTCAAGGGCCTAATTAATAGACTGATAGACTGATCTCTAACCTAGACTTTTAGAAAAGATGTTACGGTCATTTCTTGCTTAACATAAGCCATAGTATGTCACCCAGTTCTTCAATCTGTAGCCAGTATTTACGGACAATTATACAGATGCCATCACTCACTCCCACCTCTAAGCCCTTGCAGTGTGGAGGGTGAGTGGTGCAGGCAGCAGGATTTTCCCTGCCAGTTGTGCTGGAAATGCTTGTAACCTGCTGGTGGCTCCAGCAAAATATAGAATCAGGACCACAAAGGTGATCAGAGGGCTGGAGCACCTCTCCTGTGAAGACAGGCTGGGACAGTTCGGGTTGTTCATCCTGGAGAAGAGAAGACCCCAGGGAGACGTTACAGCAGCCTTCCAGTACTTGAAGGGGCCTACAGGAAAGCTGGAGAGGGACTGCTTGCAAGGGCATGTAGTGACGGGACAGGGGGTAATGGGTTTAAGCTGAAAGAGGGCAGACTTTGATTAGCTATTAGGAAGAAATTCTTCTCTACAAGCGTGGTGAGGCCCTGGCACAGGTTGCCCAGAGAAGCTGTGGCTGCCCCCTCCCTGGCAAAGCTCAAGGCCAGGCTGGATGGGGCTTTGGGCAGCCTGGTCTAGGGGAGGATGTCACTGCCCACAGTGGGGAGAGGGGGTTGGGACCTTTGAGGTCCCTTCCAACTCAAAACTATTCTGCGGTTCAGATTGCTCTGTTTATCCTTAGGAGACAGCAAGAAGGAAGGGTCTGGCTCTTGCAAAGGTATTGCAGCAATCCTTTCCTGCTGAATCCCAGCTCCCACCATCCAAATAACTGCTCAAATAACTTCAGCCTTCACTGCTCCTTCCCATGTGACAGGTCTTTCTCAAATTTGCTGCAAAACTTCGTCAGCACATGGAATGTAATGCACCAAAAACATTAAATAAAAATGACCGCAAACAAAACATGCCATTTTTCAATGCAGCTTCTGCACACTGCTTGTTTCACACAGGTCAGTTTGCTTTTGCCAGGCCCAAAGGACTGTACGAAGCTCTTGCTGCACCACTCCCAGAAAGGCAAACTGCTTGCACTGCTCTGTGTGCTCACAAGAGGAACCATGTTTTGAAAATTCAGGCCATGATAAAAGGCATAGCTAAAATAATCCAGGAATGAGACACTTGTACTGAAGTAGTTTCTGACTCAGGAGAAAACCATGCATCAGACTATTGTTTGTAGTGATAGTCACAACGGGATCTTTTAGCTGAAAACAGAGGGGAAGGCATGAGGCAAATTACTGGGGTTGAACTGAGGCCAACACAGGAAGGGCTGTGATTGACGCTTTACTAAGGCCTTTAGGCAAGGACTCAGTTTCACCTCAGGTGCTTGGTGCTGCCTCCCCTCCCTTTGCTCAGGTGGCTGTTGGAAAGGTCACTATTTCCATGAAAGCCCTTCATGACTGCAGGACCAAAAGGCCCGAATTCATCACCCAACGGTGTTTCTTCATGCCCTCTGCAAAAGATCAGCCTGGGGTTTTTGGTTCTCCACCTTGGAGTGATTGCAGATACCACAGGCACCCTTGAGGTATGTTCAAAACTAATAGCAAGCTTGCCCTTCCCTGCGGCACCTCCGGTTCGCCCTGTGAGAGGCTTCACCACGTCACACCATTGAGAACTGGCTGGAGCACATACCTGAACTCTTCATCTAAGGAACATAAGCTGCTTAGATACCACAACAACGGACACCTCAACAAACAAGCAGTAGCTTTGCACTTGATCTTTCCCATCCCATCCTTTCTGAAAACGAGCACATGAGAACTCGAGGGAAGGTTACAGCCACAGCTTCAGGCATGATGACAAGACAGTAGCCACCTACTACAGTCCAGAAGGGTGATTTAATGTTAAAGGGGAAAAAGGACATATATGCTGATGCAGTAGGGACAGGAAAGTGTTCCAGCTTTTCTTAGGGGTCTTCCAAGCCTAGCAGCTGATGTTGTGCAAGCAGATGCTACCATCACCAAGACATTTCTGTTGGAGGAAGGGCAGACAATTTGCCTTTAGGCCTGAGGAATTCCACTGTGAACAATGTGGGCCTGGGTAAGATCAGCTGTACTTTCCAGGTACACAACTCTTTTTCAATCTGAAAACGTAAGTTCAAGTCATGCAAGTGACCAAAATGTACTGCAAATTTTATTTTATTTCCTTATTACAGAAACTAAATGCCTACATCTTGATTAAAACAAATTCACCACTGCAAAAAAAAAAAAAGAAAGAAGCATTCTTTTTCTTCTCTAAAGCACACCTGTGAACACAGAATGAAGCCTAATGTCAGTGCATAAACACTTCTTCTTAGTGCACCTGTCCACTGCGGTTTCCCCATTAGTTCTTAGAAAAAAATAAAAATCATTACAGCTTCAGTATTTATATATACTTGCATTAAGCTCTGTGTAACCTACCCATATAACGCAATTCACTGCTAGAAGTCAGTTAAGAAGCTAAATCAAAAAGGCCCCTTAAGTTTGCTTTATTTACAGTTGCAATGGCTGAATTTTAAATACTTTACAGTCACTCCCGGCACTGGCTCCCCATTCAAAGGATTAGTGCATTCCATGATTTCTAGAGGGGATTAAGTTGTCCATACCTACAGCTACGTAGGTACCTCAGCTATCTACCTAAGTACCTTATAGGAAAGAAACATGCTGACAAAAATATTTATAATGATGGATGGCAAATGAGAAACTCAACCTTTATGAAGAATGGACAAGCGTCTGGTTTGCTGCTGCAGTCAGCATCAACTGCAGGAACAGCAACATCATGGAAGAAACAGCAGTTAAGAAGTGCTCACATCCAGAATTGGGGGTCTCTGGTTCCTTTGCAAAGACAGCTTTATGTTCAGCTGTCATCTCCTCCTCTCTTTCACCACCTTTCCAGTGTTACCGCTTTTTTTGTTAAGTCAAACGCAGTAGTGTTAAAAATTTGCTTCAGAGGGCAAAAAAAAAAAAAATCAGTGCACCTGCAGACAGGCAACCCTGCATTATCTGAATAAAGATGGATCTGTTCCTCCAAGTTTTATGGTTTATGAGTAGATGCAGGTCTTGTAGCAACTGAGAAACTGCTGTCAAGATTAACAAATAGGATGCACATGCATTTATATGTTCTTACATAATTTGTAAATGAAATGGAAAGAAGAACTATCTGTGATTCAGGTAGGTCCAGAAGATTTTTTTTTTCTTACACAATAAGGTAGATTACTTAGCACATTCCAGGTAAAAAAAAAAATTACAGTAAACATTCAGTAACTGGAATGCATATAATGTACAAGTACCATTACATTTACAAAGCTGTTCAGCACAATTTTTTTCTTTCTAGAATAAGCATAAAAAAGTTACAGGCTAATTCACAATAACTTTAGATACAATGTTATTAAAATACGTTGATGTTAATCATAAAAATATTTTATTATGTACACATATATTGTATAAACCTTAACAATAAGAATATGCCCATTTTAGGTTGCCTTAAATGAATATTTAGGCAAATTGGCCCACTTTATAGTGCAGTATCCCTGTTTTGGTCTTCACACCATGAAACTGTACCAGATTCACAGTATCCTTGCTAGTGCTTTGCTAAAAGGCTTAAACTTTCTATTATTTAAGAAACATTCATTCATTACAAAGAGTCGGTTTTGCTTCCACTTTGCTTCTTATTAAATCCTACCCCCAAGAGTTCAGGACACTCTGCCTGGCCTTGTGCGATTTGGTTGCATTTCCAAATAAGGCTGTAATTAATTTCATCGGTTATCACGCTGTCTTGCTTGTAGTCTGGATGCTGTGCGATAAATTCTCTCATCCACCGAGCCACTGTCATTAGTTCTCCTGGGGGGAAAGGGAAATCAAATTTCAGAGCTTATGCACCTAGTGTGGCAGTGTGATTCCTCAGGTTCCATGCATTACATACACAATGGATGGACAGTCCATGCATCTCATGACAAACACATTCCCATACGTGTATTTGGTTTTTAAACATGGCTTCACAGTAAGCATCGTTAAGGCTACTGGAGATACACCTCAGCTAAAACCCATGCGTCTGGTGCAGCCTTCCAACTTTCCGATGTTGTAATGAGACAGTGCAGGGAGAAGTAGCTACTGGAACGGGTGTTACCAACAGACCGTTTAGCCAGAAGTCTTAAACACCTCTATAATCACTTATAGAGGTGTCTGTTGGTTCATCTCTGGCAGATTCTCTAACTGCGTATGTGTAAACTAATTTTGTAGTGAATCCATCCAACTGAGCTGCTAGTTTTGCCTTACTCTTCTACTTTCTCCCTCTGGCAGCTCCCCTAGCAAAAAACAGGCAGGTTGATTACACCAACCCCTGTCTTGTACAGAGTGCCTCTGCTTTGCTACACAGGGTACAGCTGACCACAGGGCAGTCAGCAAGTGCCTAAGGATCTCCCTGACACTTCTATACCGGGTCATCAAATGGCACACACCACTTGCAGGAGATCTCCATGCCTATAAAGTAGGAGCTGAAGGCCAGCTAGACCCCAGAGCATGAGCTCCTGAATGCAGCTCTTGCGAGCCAGCGTCAACTAGTACAAGTTGAAGGTAACTCTGACAGCAAGACATTAAGGTAGGCTGACGGGATGCTTGAAGAGTCTAACAAAACTCACTGCTACTGAAACCTCACAGCATCCTTGTAATAGTGGAAAGAATCAAGGGCTTCCACTATAGAAATCCTTGGTTTAGGAATATTATAAAAAGCAAGAGGAATCAAGTTAGGGAAAGCAAGGAGGAACAAAGAAGTTAAAAGCATCCAAGACTGTTTAAAAGGTATCCTATCAGTGGTTCTGAGCAGAGGCATAGAAACACAAATCAGAAAAATGGCAAGTACAGGAAAGAAAAGCAGAATAAAAAGGGTTACTAGAAATAAAAGTGTCCCTCCAAAACCAGAGATCACGTTTTAAAGAAGCGAGGCCAAAGTTTACACTTTATATAAGAAGGAGGCAGAAAAAAATACCCAAGCAGCACTAAAAACCAAGTGTCAAGAGGCACTAAAAACCTGACAAAACTCTTCTCAAACCATCAAGAAGCAGGGCGCCTGGGAGATGGCTGGGAGATGAGTGGAGCACAGACACGCTTTTGGAATAGGGGCTGCAGCAGGCTGTGAGCATGGAGGAGATGTGAGTGCAGTCCAGCTCACACCCCCCAGACACCCAGTGGTCAGGCAGCCTGAGCTCTCCCCAGGTTTGCACCCACGTGCACCTGCAGCACCTTCACCAGAACCCAGCCTGGAGCTCTGAGAGAACATAGGGGTAAAGGTGAAGAGGTACCATGGACTGACAGAAGGTGAGGGACAGCTTCCAAGCGAGCAGAGACAAGACAAAGGGATTTGCAAGTTTGGAAGCAACAATACACTTGAGAAGTTTGCAAAATCATGAATGTTGATGAGAAGTGAGTAGAGAAACACTATCCTACCAACGCAGGAACCGGAAAGCATATCGTGAAATAACTGAGAAGAGCATTTAAACATGCAAACCCACAGGAATTAACTTTTTCAAAGAGCATCAATACATTTGTGGTGTTTCTTACTGTATGACTTTACGGGGATCATGCTTTAAGAAGGGCAAGGCAATGATCGTGGAAATTGTGTTTGTGAACAATCACCAAGCACCGTGATTACTGCACCACTTTTGGCTGGGAAAGCACCTACGCTGCTACAGCCAGGAACCGTGAGAGCACACCAGGACAAGGATCACTTGATGCTGCTATCATTAACACCGCTTTCATTAACATCCAGTGGTGGCCAGCAGCTGCTGCCTGCCTAGCAAACCTGTAGTCTCGCTGAGTGGTGGCAGTCACACAGCAGCTAGACGGAGACCAGGAGGGCAACACCTAGCTGTGTGGTAAGGAAAGATACGGCTGAAGCACAGTCTATCTGAACTGTGTCAGAGCAAGGTTAAAGCCAGGCTGGCTGAGGTGCCAGTGGTTAACTCTCATCAGTGCTCTGTTCACCATTTGAGGAAAGAAATCTGAAAAATGCCCACACTTTGCAGGCATGTCTCATGCAGCCTGCAGCTCAAGAACATTCAATTTAAGGTTGAGAGTAAACCGGAATAATCCAAAGCTCACAATTGAGAATCATGGCACAGTAACACAATGCCTAATGTTTATTTTGTGAATTTTAGTTCTTAGAAAGCATTGTTTAAAAATAATCTCAGTTCAGCATTAAGACAGAAGTTCTAGACTACCTACCTATCTACCTCACTCTCACTCACACCTTTTAGGTCTGTGAAAATACATGAGCTGAATTTTGCAATGCCTGTGACTTTGTACTAGGTAGCAAAGCTGTTCTTTGGAAGGGGAACACCTGCCACAGAGGGCCAAGCCCAGGCCATTAGCTCTTAGAAGAAAACCTCTATAGGACTTACGCTCTTCTGCTTGGGTTTTCAACAGCATTCTTAACAAGGCAAAAAGCCCAAGAACAAAATAGGGAATATTTTGAAAGCATTGCTATTTTGTGGGTCAACATTCTTCAGATGTTTTCTTCCTGCCAGTTTCTCTTCTCTCCCTCAGTTAAGCCAAGCATCAAATCCCTGTCTATGTTACCCAAGGGACAGAAGCCTCCTGCAAACAAGCAGCCTTAGGAAAGGCCATTTACAGCAAAAGCTGTAATTAATTAAAAGTTGTTACCATTCTGAACTACTGAATTACCAGGTGGGAAAGAGTCCTGACTTCCATCTCAGCTTTACAAAGGTTTTTACCTAGAGACTTGTACAGTGATTTTCAATAATTAAAAAAGGAATACAACCTTTTAATTTAAAACCAATGGATATATTTCATTGAGGAAAAAAAAAGAAAAGATGTCTTGACTTTCAAGGCTAAAATTAAACCGTCTAGGTAAATTTACAGCAAGGCAGGCATACAAGGGATTTGCACACAGAAGTTATAAAGCAGCTGCAGACTGTGCTACATGCTCAGCTCTGAGTTTAGCCTTCATCTTTGACTGACTACACTGCTGCATTTTAAAGAGGAGGATAAAAACTCAATATACTGCCTGTCTTCGAAAACACTACAACATGGGGAAGATGGGGAAAGAGCCTGGTTTGTTCTGCCTTGATGGAGTTTTGCTGCCTACAGAAGGGCTTTCTTACCAGGGAGTTAAAGACTAGGGCCTGTGCTCTAGCATTACAGGCTTATGAATGCTCTCCAGCAGCACACTCTGGAGTCACATCAGTAACACCAGGCTATCAGAAACAGCCTCACATACCCTTACAAAGCTGAAGTAAAAAGGAAAGGAGATTGTAGCAGCTTGCATGGATACTAAAGGAGACAATGCACTGGCAAAAGCAGCACCAAGTGGCACTGAAAAGAAATCTCAGCTTGGAGATACAATTACAGCATAGGGGATAGCGTAACTGCATCAATTACTCCTAATTTAAGCCCTAAAATGGATCACTGAACTTTTGTAATCAGAGTTCAACAGGACCAGATTTAAGTCAGAGAAGACATTCCCATCCTTTACTCCTATGATTCAACACTTAACCAGACAGCTGCCACCAGCTTTACCCAGCTCAAAACTAGAGAACAGCCCAATTAATATTAAAGTAGAAAAATGTCAAGGAAATCAGTGTCCAAAATGGTCAAACATACCAGATGCTCTCTTTTTTATTAGCTTCAGGTAGTTTAGGATGGTGCACCTTGTGTCCACATCCACTTCCATGTTTTCAAGATAGGAATTCAAAACTGGGATCAAACCAGGAAAGACTCCTTCCTGTGTAAGAGAACAGAGTCAGCATAAACACGTTCGATCTGATTTCCGTGAGGGTGCAGTGGAGGGGAAGGTGGTGTGTTCCAGGTAGAAGAGGCTATGACCTTCCCATTGATAATTGTATCAATGCTCATTAAAGTGTACTCTTCTGCATCAGTGCCTGTCCCGTTCTGTGCAGAGCCACATCCATCCACAACAGCGTTTCCACCTTCATGGGTGACAAAAGGAAAGGAAGAAACAGTCAGAAGGCAAGAGATGCACTAAACATCCATAACAGTGTTAATCAGATTTCTTGTTGTGATACCTTTGCAAATATCTTTTCTGAAGTAAAACATTCCCTGCCGGACAGCATCTCTTTTCTGGGCCATTTTCATGTTTTCATCCACCTGGCAAAAGAAGTATTTCAGAGATTTGTGAACTTTTAGAAAATTAGGATTCTCTAAAACTCTCACATTTTGATCTCATCTGAAACATCTACTATGTTTCTTACTATTGCATCACACAAGGCTAAGCTGTGTAGATAAGCTTGTTTCGTTCTTCAGAGGTCCTTAGCAAAACCACAAAGAGATGATACTCCATGAAATCAGGTTTCCAGCAGAACAGGTAATAGCATTATGTTACAACATCAGAGTAGCACATTCTACGTTTGGATGAAAACACAGGATGAGCCAAGCTTAACAGGTTGCATCCCATCTGGCATGCTTCTTTGCATATTTAAATGCATTCAAATGAGTACAGGAGGAGGAGAACATCGCCCTTTTCTTCACCATACTTTGCTGCTTCTATTCACTTTGCTAAAGACTTCAGTGATTTTGTTATCAATGCATTAAACTTCCTGAAACAGAATTCCAGTAGTTTTGTACAGGAATCATACCTATTCCATACTCAAACACATTAGATAGTTAGATAACTTAGACTGCTAGTACTAATTGGTAAACTGCAGGCTTCTCTGTCTACAAACCATAAAGCACTGCTCACATGCTCTGCAAATGACATAAGCATTGCTCTATCTTTCTGGATTAAAGATTTTGTCAAAGTTTTTTGGTCAGCGAACTAACATCACGTGGCTCTCATATTTGCTTTACTGTATTGTCTTTGGAAGAGACAATTTGCTGAATTTCTTTGTCTGACCTTTAATTAAGGGCAATGCAATCTTCACTTCTCACCTTTCAAAGCTTTGTTCTCAATAAATCTGTTGTTGTTCATTTTCTATTATGAAACCTATTTACACAACAGGCTGTTTTGAAAGTTTGAAAGAGCTCCAGTCCTAGTTGACAACTGCACTCAGACAGCAAAGATTAGTGTGAGATTAGCCCCATAAACCCGTATTATTTTACTTGAAAGAGGCAGGCTTACCAATGGTTGTGCAATTCTGTGTTGCATTACCTGCCAAATTGCTTAAGCAATTTTATCCCCTACCCCAGGCTCCCAACTCTGTTCAGATTCTTTCAGCACCCAGTCTCTTTTTCACATCTTTTTGTGCTTTTGAGACATTCCAAATAACAATAGAATTATGCACTCTAATCGCTAAATTGCCAGATTATTTACAAAATCTGAACTCCCTGACATCAGGAAGAGAATTCCTCTTAAAAACTGTATGGTACAATTACAGTTAAGTTAGAACTTCAGTATTTTTCTCCATTTTAGTCAAAAGCACAAAGAAAAGCAGCAGGATACTACTGCTATACTGTAGTCAGCACTGGCAATATTTTCTATTATACAGCCTGTCAAAAAGACCATTAAAAAAGAAATTTTCTAGTCAGGTGCCTCAGGAAGATGTGCAAGGAGAGTTTTCATCCAGAACAGTTCAGCAACTGAGGACAAGGAAAAAGCACATTTTGCATGGCTGGTCTGTCTAAACACGTCACAGTTGTGACCAGAATCATCAGTATTTATTTTCACTCAAATACTGTACAACATTTAGCACACTGAACTCCTCCTGTCTCTCTCCAACAAATACAAACAAAACAGGGACTAAGAACAGGAGATACAGGTGACAGCCACGTTAAAATAAGTATCTAAGTAAGCTTTTATTTTGACCTCTACAGGTTATTTTCCTCACATGTGAAGTGGTGGAACAGTGATTTGAGATGGCCCAATCTGAAACCAATTTTGTGACATTTCTGCAGTAGTCAGACACCGTTAGGCACCACAGAAATTCCCACAGTATTTGTCTATAGAGCTTAATTCCATCAGACAGCAGTAAAATATTTGCTTAATAGTGTAGAGCTGAAATTGATTCAAAGTACTAGTACAGATGCAAACTGACTGTTCTCCAAGTGTATAAATATTAGTTCCTAGTTTGCGGAGAATAAAAAAAAATTCAGATGATGCAAATACGTTGCAGGTCTAATTAGGGCTGATCTTTCACACCTACCTTGGACAAAGGAATGAGAAAATCCAGTTTATATGACAGAATCACTCTGGTTAACAATACCACGAACACAACATATGCAGAGTTTTCAAAGTCTGTTAGCTGGACCTAGCCATGAAAGGATTAAAAATCAAATTACTTTAGTGGGAACACGCTCATGGAAGTAGGTAAGTATCTGGGAGAGTTTAAAACAGTTTGACTTGAACATTCATGTTGGCGCTTGTATTCACACACACTCTACCAGCAGAGATGGTGATGTACAAGCTGGAATCATCAGCAGTGACTTCAAATGCACAGTGCACGTACACATTTTAATGAATCCTATCCTTTAATCCAATGCCAACACCAAAATACTATCTGTGTTTCAAAATACTATCTGATAACCTGCACCTTCAGGCTCTCTGTGTAATTACAAATGTATAAAATGCTTTTAAAATTCCACTTTAAAAGGGATTAAATTCAGAGAGCTCAGAAATGGACAACTATAAAGTAAAAGCACTTGTGAAAACCAAAACAAGTGACAGAGGAATTGTTCAGTACCGGGAAAAGTATGAGAGCAGCACAGTCCCCAGAAGCTAAATGGGGCTTTGCTTACTGTTGCTTTAATACAAGCCTAATTCCTTTCCCCATCACCCCAAATCCATTAGCATGCTTTGCTGTGCTGCAGTGGATTCTCCTGTCAGTTGCATTCCCACAGACCATGTCCGATTAAACACTGCTGTCCACTTCACTCGCGTCTAGCAATTCAGAGGGGAGAAAACACAGCGTAAGTAGTAAGGGACTGATAATGGATGGCAGAATGCCTGGTACTTTTCCACTTAAAGGGAAACACAGCTTTGTGCATACTGATGCCTTCCTTACCTCCATAGGTCTGAATTCCACTCTCCACCCAATATCTGAATTTGGAGGGGGAGGCTTAAACCTCATTGTCTGCCAGTTTGTAGACTGAATATTCTGCAAAGCACAAGACATAATCTGTCACAATCGAGACATGCATCATTCTATAATATAATCAAAAGAAAAGCAAGCAGATAACTATAACCCTGATGTTTTCCCTGGAACAGCCTATCAAGCTAGAGAAGTGCTTCCAAACTAAGACATTACTTTGTAGAAACCATAGTATAACTACCTACCGGAGCAGCAAATGTGTTGCACTTTCTTAGGCTATTTCGTTTGAGGATTTTGTTTGTATAGGATACTAGGGGGCTGAGATTTAGCTGACTTTTTTTTTTTATGAGGGGCTGATGCATCCAAAACTGAAAATACTTAATATTGTCATAGAAAGTACTTCATAAGGCTGTTCAAGAGACACATTTATACACAAACCTAATGCAAAAGAGTTTCTAGGAAGCCATAAAAATACAGTTCTCCGTAACACCTATCTACACTGCTGTAGCTTGGGCCCTTGTTATTTTATTGCATTTAAATATAAGCCACTACCTCCTCCTAAATGAATGATGAAGCAAAGAGATAAATGTGCTTATACCTGCAAAGTCATATGCTAAAGAACTACCTGAAGTGAAAAAAAGAAAAAAATTTCTTAGGTCATCCTCTAATTATGCAGTACTATAAAGAATATGCAAATTTATGTATATATTTATGAAATTGCTCTAAATCAGACACAACCTCAAAATGGTCGGATTCATTTGCATCATCTAGATGTATTTTCTCCTCAAACAAAGTCAATGGGTCTCGAATGAATAAGTGTGCAATATGCTGTGCCAAAAGATGGTCAATACCTACAAAATGAAAATTCAAACAAACAATTCAGACATAGCTAAGTGATAGGAAATAATTTGTATTACAAGACTGAAAACATCCACCTCTCCAATGCTACCTCAACCCACCACATCCTGTTTAAATGATGACTTTGGGAAGGAAGGAAATGTTTTAAGAGAGAAAAAAAACCAAAATAGGTTCTTAGCTGGAAATGGCAGCTGAGCATTGGTGGGCCTGCCATTCTTCCTGTTTTCTGGTGCACCTCTGTGCCATGTTTCATAAAGCAGTTCTCTTTCCACAAAGATAAAACATTAATGCAGCAAACAATGAGCTTCTCAAGTTGGAATTAGGAACCGTTTCCATGACAAACTTAAAATTTAAAAAAAAACCCAAAACCTCTTAAAGAGCACACTACACAAATACTTCCTGAGTAGGAGTCACTCCGAAGGAGGCAAAATGACTGAAACAAAACAAGATCAAACATAAAATATCCCCAAACACTGCAAGCATAATTCTTGTAATCTGCTTGTAATGAAGCAAACACTTACCTTCCTTTATTAGGTGCTCGTAGATCTCTTTGTCTATTGTCAAATCGATGTCATTATATTTCTCACCACATTCAGATAGATAACTGTCTATGGAATCATATCTGGATTTACTGATTCTGTAACGGTTGTTCTTCAGCGGCTATGTAATTTAAGAATACAATATTTTAACAGCTTGTTAACAATGTTACCCTAAGTTTTGCTCACCAATGACACTTAAGTGAGAATTATTATTCTGTTTAATAGACCCTACAGCCTTAATTGAAATTATTCAAAGCACAAGTCTTAAAAAGGCTTAATAGAAAGTGATCCTGGAATTATGACTATTTTCTTTGCAGATGTATATATCTGAGCAAAAAAAAAGTCATCACACATTGACTTGAGCTCTCTTGAGAGTGGAAACATTTTCCTTTACTCCCAAGAACCTGGAAAGCATTATTACAACTACAGCAACATATATACCAATAGTTTCACTACATGCACGCTGTCAAGAGATGCTTTTAAAAACTATTTTTTTCTTTACTTTTGTTAAGCGCCTTGAATACCAATTCCTGCTCAGAGAAACTCCTTCAATTCAAGTTCTGACAACTGGCTTTTTTCACACAGTTCTAGTATATACTGCTGGATGACACAGCAGCACCTGCTATTTAATCCAAAGAAATTTTTGCTCAAGCACAGATTGGAAAATTTCGTCACAGGGGGAGCCTTTCAGCATGCTGTGGAGGAGTGAGTGGAATTCTACTGAGATTTCATACCTAACTAAAAATATGTATTTGCTAACATCAAAGTGTACAAGCAAAGCAAATCATAGACTCATAGAATGGCATGGGTTGGAAGGGACCCCAAGGATCATAGAGCTCCAACCCCCCTGCCATAGGCAGGGACACCAACCTCAGGCCTGGATCTACACAAGGTTGCCCAGGGCCCCATCCAACCTGGCCTTGAACACTTCCAGGGATGGGGCATCCACCACCTCTCTGGGCAGCCTGTTCCAGCACCTCACCACTCTTTCTGTAAAAAACTTCACCCTAATATCTAATCTAAACCTTCCTTCCTTTAGTTTTAATCCATTCCCCCTTGTCCTGCCATTGTCTACCCTTTTAAAAAGTTTAATCCCCTCCTGCTTATAAGCTCCCTTCAGGTACTGGAAGGCTGCAACGAGGTCCCCCCGCAGCCTTCTCTTCTCCAGGCTGAACAAGCCCAGCTCCCTCAGCCTCTCTTTGTAGGGCAGGTGCTCCAGCCCTCTAATCATCCTTGTGGCCCTCCTCTGAACCCTCTCCAACAGTTCCACATCTTTCTTGTATTGGGGGCCCCAGATCTGGACACAGTACTCCAGACGGGGCCTCACGAGGGCAGAGTAGAGAGGGACAATCACCTCCCTGTCCCTGCTGGCCACCCCTCTTCTAATGGAGCCCAGGATCCCATTGGCCTTGCGAGCTGCAAGAGCACACTGCTGGCTCATGTTAAGTTTCTCATCCACCAGAATCCCCAAGTCCTTCTCAGCAGGGCTAAAATGGTTTACACCATCCCTCCTATATTTACCAAAAAGACTGCCACATTACCTTGTTAGTAATTCTGATGAGTAGAAGAGTGATTTGATACTACAGGAGATTTAACTTTTTTGCCTGACAAAACCCAGACACCTACTACCCAACATTACTTACCTCCAGCCCCCTCTCCTCTCGCGTTCGATCATCTACAGATGCAGAGATTACCCCCCAGCGACAGTCAATATCAGACACGTAGCCTCTGTAGAATGGAGATGCAGCACTCAACGCCATCTAAAATAAAACAACCCAAATTGAAAACAAAAGACAAGGCAAGGAACCCAAATCAAAATAGAGCCCCACTGGAAAGGGAAACTTGCTGGTTCAGAAGTACCTGAAGTTACTGGTCTGGTGGAGAGTGTCCCTGCCCATGGCAGGGGGTTGGAACTTTGGGGTCCCTTCCAGCCCTAACCATTCTGATTCTATCTACTTGATTTAATGTACACCCAGCAACCATACAAATTTTTCAACTGCAATCTCCAGGAAATGCCTAGATGTAGAGTTAGTATTGCTGAAGTGGTATCTGACACACTCCAAAGTTATTACCTCTACAGATCAGCATTTAAGCAACATAAAGATGACACAGGCAGAAGCAACTTTGTGACAAAGCAGCGAGTATTCTGCTTGCACACTCCTGAAGTTCCCCTGGCAGTCTTTTCATTTAATTTATTTTTGTTTGGCCAAACACCTTTGCAAGACAGCTGGAACATACTTCACCTGGAGCAGGACCTCCTCACCACCTAGACCTGACCAATACTTAATTCTTTATAACATTTGTTATAAACACCTGTATACAACCACACGCTTACAAAAGGGACAGACTCAGACAACTTCAGCTGAAACCCTCCATAACACCAGACTGGAGTTAAAAAGTTCTTTTAAGGAGTGAGCTTCTCTTGTTTTCATGGAAAAACTCCCCAAAATGGATTTCAAGAACTAGTCAACAAGCCTTGTTTATGCAGAGAGGAGAGCAGAGGAGAAACGGACATGACCTGTTTTGTGGTATCATTTGGTTATTAAATAAATCACACTGCTCACGTGGCAGCATAGCAGGAGACTGACACTTCTCCCAGAGTACCAAATTTGTCAGTAGCATTTAAGGGTTCTTTTTCATTCAGGGTGGGGTTTTTTTTAGTTGGTTGGGTTTTTTTTTTTCCCCCCACGTAGTTGCTTTTGCACACACAGAACTGATGCAACAGAAGTCCATTACTTACTACAATGGGACAGATGGTGGCTAGCTGATCATAGAGATATCTTGCTTCAGATATGCTGCAAGCCTGGAACGTCACCTGTTGGAAGAAATACAATTGCCATCACAGCTTCTCCAATCATAGAGCAAGCACAGTTGTCCTAGATTTAGAATCAATTATATAATAAAATTATTCAAATACCAAGGAATTAGGGATATTTTTGGGTGGGGTTTTTTTGTGGGAGTTCTCCCTTCCACTCCCCAATTCTTGGACAAACTTTTGCCCCATCCATAGCAACATTTATATCACAAGCTTCTTTCCACACCGTTTCCATGTTCATGAAAGGATTTCAGACAACACAGCTTCATCTGTGAGGCTAAACATACAAACACTTGACACAATCAAAAGAAAACAGAGTTAACACCTACAATGCACATGGGTTGGTAATGTACCTTCAGGAAACAAGCCAGGAACCTATTTACCTAGAACAACAGTCAGAAACTACTGTAGACTTAACATTTGTTTTATGTGACAGCTAATCCCCTTTTAAAGAACATTTCAAGGTGCCTTTGTTTGATCCTGAAAAGATGTTTATTTTTTGAAGTTTTAACTGTACCAAAGGCCAGGACACAGTAAGAGATAGAAAAGAAATGTTATTTGCAAGAGCTGTTGTTAATGTGGAAGCCCTGCCCCACACAGGCCACCAGAAAATGTAAGCTCTGTGTAAATTTTGGTGAAATTTGCTCAGAGCAGCATCAAGCACAAGATGCATTTCTTGTAGCAGACCTTACCCTCTAGACTTACCAAACAGATGTCTTATGTATTTTAAAAATGCAGTGGGGGGATCAATCACCTCAAAATTGTTAAGAGACTCTAAGCAGATTAAAAGCCTTTCTCCTCCTTTGCAGTTTACATATTCATAGATCAGAGGATAACTTAGATGGGATCGTACCCCTGTACCACTGCCATAACATCCTATGAGAGGCTTCAGCTCTAAATCACCATCACTGCTCCTTATCTTGAAGAATGCTAGCCAGTTTCCACTTCCACAGATGAGGAGTCCCACAAAATGTACAAGTTCTTCTCAGTCTACCACTGAAGCCCAACCCCAAGTAATCTTAAAAAAACCCAAACAAAATCCACCAAAAAAAAATCCAAAACGCCCATAAAAAACCCCCAAAGCCTCTGCTATCAGAAAAATAAAAAACATCCAAACAAAAAAACCCCCAAACCCCAACAATAAACCCACACTTTGAAAAGACAAGACCGTTTAATTCTCTTGCAGAGAAGCAACCAAGTACAGCTCATCACTGATTCTGGACTTCCAGCAACAGGAACCTGCCTTAGGGTGGAGGATACGGACAGATAGGATACCTATGCTCTTTCACCCAATACAGACATATTTGCTTTATAAATTTATTCCAAATCACAATAAATCTGGGATTCTACCTGGTTTTTAGCCAGATATCCCACGACAGATGCAAAGGACATGGCAGTGTTCTCCTGAGGAGGGCTGCAGAAAGCAGCGGCCACGGGGCACAGGGCTCAGCAGCTGCAGGGACAGGAAGCCTCAGAAGGTGCAGGAGCACAAGTTTGCCTTGCCCCATCACTATCACAGGCTGACCCAGTGGAGCTCATCGGGACATTATTCTTAACCTTGGAAATGCATCAAACCAAGCCGTAGCTTGGTGCATAGTGAGAGGTAAAAAAAACCCCAACCCAAAGGAGGTATGCATACTGGAAGCTACCTTACAGAAAATAGGTGGGGAATACATTTTCTTCTGGTTGCTTATTAAGATTTATAAGCTGATACACAAACAGCTGCTCATAGCACCCAACAGCCTTGTTTTCATTCCCTCTTTAATGATAACAAATCTACTGAATTTGACCACTGGTTACAAGAATGAGGAATAGTAAAATGGTATTCTGTAAAAATTTAGTAATTTAAAAACACGTTCATCCAATGACAGAATGGTAAGGACCTATGTGTCTTACTAGTTTTAAATAAAAAGAGAGATGGTCCAAAATAGACCATACCAAACTTAACACCTTGTAAAAACACACACCATTAAATACACTTTACTACATCAGATTCTCCTTAGTTTAACCTTAGTGACAAGAAATCCTATTTAGCTACCACCAAGAACATTTTATTCACTTTTTGTAGTTTCTCAAAGGGAAGTGTTTTGAATACGATTATTTCTGGCACGGCTGTTAAACAAGAGCTTGGAGAGTTTCCTTTAATCCTCTAAAGACTTAACACTAGCCTCCTCCTAGCTCTGCTCTGGAGACTGTGGTGGCAACAGGCAGATTTTATCAACAGTCAAATACATCACTCCTAGGTAAGCCATCAGCCCTTAGCATCAGGTTACTATGATAGAGAAACACTTAAAGCAAACAGATTTGAAGCGATCAAAGCATTCCCAATATATAGCACCTGGATTTAAATGAAGCATACTGTGAGATAGTAGTAACTCAGGTGAATGGAAACAATAAAAAGTGATTGTGAATTAATGGGAAAAAAAAGAGAGCCAAAAATATCTCCCAGCAAATCCTTTGGATTTGGTAGGTTCACAGTACAAGCAGTGAGAAGACGACTTCTTGGCATATAGCTAAAAATATTTAAGAATGAGAAATTTTATACAGGTTTTTTATATACTGTTTGTAAATAAAATAAAACTACACAGAAGGAGAAAGCTACTTATTTTTAAAGTTACTCCAGTGACTTTTTGTCACTCCTTGCTTTTGCTGTTCTAAGAATGGGAAAGAGGAACAAACCCCAAAATAAATAACCACCCCACACATTCCCACAAGACAGCTCAGTTTCTACTCCCACAGTGTCCTCTGGTCATGCCTGAAAGACCACCACAGTGGAGGAGGTTCTTTCACATCTGAAAAGTGCTGGCGTTCCAGAAGAAGGTGGCTGTTAACTGGGGTTTAACTACTTCAAGCAACTCTTTCAGCAAGGCACACAATTACATTTTAATATTAAGAGAAAATAAAGATAATGCAAGCCAAACCCCTAGATTTTAATATTACCTGCCAGGTATAAGATTAAATTTGCTGGTTTATTACCCATTTTGCCACTCTGAAAATTAGTCAGTAGAATTAAGCTAGAGAAATTAAATACAAGGCAAGTCTGGGGGTGATGGGAAGGGGAAACATTTAGGGAAGACAACACACAGTAACATCTTGAAAGCAGACTCATTTTACCTGAAGACAACAGTTTCCCATTCCAAACCCCATAGCATCCATGTATATATAGTCTGGCTTAGCTGCCTTTGCTGCTTCTCCATCATCGTTAGGAAACGCTTCGATGAATGGTGATGGCGTGTTCTTATCTTTGAAGACTGTGTGGAAAATGCAGGTACTCAGTTACCCAGAGCATGAGACTGCAGAGTTACTTTGAACACAACAACAGGCTGGATTTACTCACTTGGTACGTTTATCACAACCTTCTCTCCTCTTCGGTGACGAATGTTTCTGGTCAGTGTACTACAATGAAAAAAAAAAGCTTGCTGAAATACCTCAAAGTTCCCCTTTATGCAAATATTTTTGCAGTTAGTTTCCCAGTCATACTTGGGAGTTTCAGAATGACAATTTTCTATTTATTTTGAGCATTTTCCTTCAGAACACTTCTTTTTCCAGTTTAAGATAAGACTGTAAGAGACACAACACTGATTTTTTTCCTCAGGAAAGTCAGTCTTATTTTATTTTGATGGATTTCACAGTACTACACTAATAGACATAAGTAAAAGGCTACTGACCTGAAGAAGGCAGTGTGAAAAGATATGCTTAGCTTTTAGACAGAATGATACTCATTCTCTGAAATTTCACCGTACAAGGAAAACCTCTCTCACACTACACAAGTAGTTGGACACCATGCTGCACTTCAGTGTAACTAGGGCAAGTTACTGAGTGCACTGAGAAGCTGCTGTGACATACCTGAGCAAGAGCTGGATTAACTGTGATGGAAGTGGTTAGCCAGGGGATTTCAAAGTGGAAGCAACTCTGCAGTAGTATAATCAACAGTCTTTGCCCCATAACGGTGTGAATTACTGTATGAAGCTACTTGAACCTAACAGTTTGCTTTCTTGAGTCACATTGACAGAAAATACAAGGCATTGCAACCATCGCTGTACAAGTCCTTGGGGTACCTGCAGCAACTAGCTGCACAGCGCTCTATTCCAGTGATGTAAAGAAGTTGCAGGCATGCCTATGATGTTTAGGCAGACAAAAAAATAACATTCAACTTCTCATTCCCACTCCCCAAATACTCTTACCTAAACCTAGGATGTTTATTGATGGCTTCATCTGGAAAAAAGAGGGATTTTGAAGCTCCTCCTTCTACTGGCGTTGGTTTATATTCTGGCAGCGTAAACCCAGGACACCCTAACCTATTTAACACAAAGAGATGCAAACTGTAATGGAAAATACACTGTGACTTTTAAAATGGTCAGATGGTCAAAAGAATAGGATTCTAGTAGACAAAGAAATGAAAGCAAGTTTTAAAAAAAATCTTCATCTAGTGTAAGTATTTCTGAAGCACTTTTAAAGACTGCTATCTATGCTTGTGGCATTGCTAGAAAGAGCTCTTAAACCAGATGCTGTTAAAAGGTCACCACCTACCAAAAACCAGCTTCTGGGGCGGTTAAATCAGATTATTTTTTAAACCACTACTCTACCATTAGACCATAAACATGGACCTTTTCAGTGGCTGAAGCAGGAAACTTCACAGTATTATGCAGATTACAGATGCATTTCAGTGTATTAACACCTGTCATTAGATCACACATTATGAAAAATTTCTTCACTGAAAGGGTTGTCAAGCACTGGTACAGGCTGCCCAGGGAAGTGGGTGACTCACCATCCCTGGAGGTATTTAAAATACGTGTAGATGTGGTGCTGAGGGACATGGGTTAGCAGTTGGAGTTGATTAACTTAACAGTCTTTTCCAACCAAAAGGATTCTACGGTTAATAGCGACATGCAGTTACATTCTGTGACTTAAACAGTCTCTCTAGAGGGTACAAGTTAATTTATGCAGCTCTGCTCCCAGCAATCCACCCTGTTAAAGAGATGTACCCAACCAACTCTGTACTATTTGAAACTACCAGGAAGCATTCACATTTCTGGAAATCTTATTTAAGCTCAATACATATTTCACTACTGGTTTCTTCTTCCTGCTTTAAGTGTACAAAGTGTGCTACAAAATGTAAACCCAACTTCAGCATTTAAGCGTAACACTGTAAACTGCATCACTCCAGTCATCAAGAAAGAAAATAGCTTTCTGGTCCAGTAACAATGATTCAAATACTTAAAAATCTGGGATACTCACTAAGCTACTATTTTTTTAGTATTTAAGGATTTTCAGGTTTGTGAATTTTTAACTGGTATTTTAAATTGGATAAGCCTTCTTCTTCACCTTTTTTCTGCCATTACTCTTCAGAGGGGTTTTTTTTGTCTTTTCAGATGAAGATTTTTAAGTTAGACACAGACACTACATGCACAGGCACACACAGGCCTGTGTATGTGTTACTGTAGAGAGGACGTAGCATAAAACCCCAAACCCACAAAACCTCAGAAACATACATTAGCAAGACTCCAGTCAAAACAGCAGGTACTTGAATGGCAAGACAGCAAAAGGCAGAAATATGTAACTAGATAGTTTAGGGAAACCAATTTCTGAAGGATGAAACTATATTTGGAATTATCCATATGTAATAAGAAAATGACATTTTCTTATTTACAGTCTTTCACTAAAGTTCAATGTATTACTCCTATGGTGATATAAAATGTATTTATCTGTACCTACAAAGCAATGAACACTTCTCCCTTTCTTCCTTGCAAGTTTAGGTGTGAAATGGTTGTTTACAAAACTTACTAGATAACATAAATGTTTGTAAGGTTGCAGGGCAAAAAAAGAAATCTCACTTCTGTAACAGACTGAGAACTACTTAACCATTGGACTTCAAATTAGCTCTTGTTACTTTAGAGATACCTACTCTAACTCCCATAAAGAGAAAGTGTATTTTATCAACGAGAGTGTTCTTCAGATAGCATTTGTGAGGCATCATGCAGGCATTTTGGTACCTGAACTTTGCTTCTAAGACACATTTTGTATCATTCCTGCCCTCAGCAAGAATTTAGGGCCGTTGCATTCTGTACTGTACAGGAAACAGCCAGCTGCTTCTCTTTTACTCCAAAGCAGGTTTTTGGTGTGGGTTTTGTTTGGGTTTTTTAGGGGTTTATGCATAACTGTCTTCGGTCATTTGACTGACCAAGTTGGTTAGAATGAACATAACAAATCCCTGCCTAGAGTTATGTTTGAAAGGAGGGGCACAAAGTAGAGTTTCTCCTAGGTAATGAAATACATCCTGAATTTCATTTATTCAAGAATCAATTTACAACAATAAAAAGGAGAAATCTACCCTTTGTAAGGGTGTTATGAACCTGGGAAAGGTGCTCTCCTTTCTACATTAAGTACAGTAATATAGAAGTTCTAAGTCTTCATTTTGTAAGGACAATCATGTTCCTGTTCTACTGTGTGTGCCAAGCCACCAAAAGAAGTTTGCATGTGTTTTAATGAAGACATAGCGTTAAAAAAATAGATCAGGTTAGCCACATTTTACAAAGCTGCTATTTATAAAGGTCAAGGATTGTGAAATAGGTAAAGAAACCTTTTATACATAATTTGCCCTATCAATACAAGATGCCAGACTACTCCATAGACAACACTGTCACAAATAGTCAGATATTCTCTCCTAATATGTGATGATTTTTGTATTAGAAGTAGCCTAAAAATGTAAGAAATGTTCTGGTGGGACAAACAGATGAGCATAAGTTTTAGGAAACGGGACCAGAACATTAAGTACTTTAATTGAATCGTATTTTCCTCAGTTTCATTGTACAGATTACCTATGTACAATAAGGAGAAAAAGCATTTAAAGCATGCACAGCTTGACACTTTGACAACCACCTCACCTTGGAAATGATGTCACAGTGCAAACAGCCTCGTTTTCTTTGAGCACAGAAGCAGCCTCTTGCCGTCTTTTCCTCATGTTGTCTTGCACAGTGTTGAACTCAGACATTGTTCCCCCGTACGGCTGCCCAGGTGTCCCTTCAATCATATAGCTTCCATATTCTGGTCGCCAGAGTGTCGGGTGGCTATAATAAAAGAGCAGCTTCATTTAAATATTTCTGCAACTTCAAAAAAGATAAATTATTGGTGAGAAGTTCAGAAATGGATGCAGTGTGCAAGAAAAATCTCCTAAATTTGGTAATTCGATAGAGTAACACAATGTACCTCACCACCAGGAGACAATGAAGATAAATTAAGGCACCATTTGCTAGTAGGAAGTGCTGTACACTGTAGTAAGTAGGATTTACCCATGTCAAATTTCAATTTCCTTTAGCATCTGTCTCAAGCTTTGTTTCTTGAGGTTAAGAAATAAAATGAGGTTTGAAGGTACCTAGTCACCCCTGAAAAGTAACCCTTTCCCAGCCCCTTGTGAAGCCAGTCCATCTCCATGGAGTGCACGCTACCAGAGACAGAGCCACATCTCCCCTACTGCTCTCCTGGCGGTAAAAGTTTTGAGCCTAAGAGGTAAATGGATTCCTTCTTTGCTTGCTTTCAGCAGTCCCTCTTTCAAGGAAGACAGACAGGGAAGCCTTACTGGATGACAAGGTTAAGGTACCTGGAAAGAAGCAGGCAGGCCCAGGGCGCAAAAGCCTGCAGCAGATTTATCTACCCTCCTGTAAGCTGTGACCTGCTTTTGACTCTCTTCAGCCAAAACTTCACTGTCTCTGGTCTCATTTCTCTGCTGCCATCAGTTAGAAGTTAATTCACAGTTCTCTGGCTAGCTGAAATAGGGATATGGTCTGATTAGTCCTGAAAACTCCACAGGAGAGGATGGGGAAGAACTGTCTTCCTATCCTTACATCCATGTTCTTAATTCTGCCAAACATGGGACAGTGCTCCTGCAAACAGGCTTCTCTATGCAGATCTCACTGACTCCTGTAGTCAGGGATACAGGGGCAAGTGCACACACACGCTTTATATGGGGCTGGGAAGGTCTACTAAGTGATTACTGTTTACACACAGACACAAAACCACAGCAAGACAAAACAAACACCCAAACTGCAACTTCTGTGGGCTCACATGCTCCTTTTTTTTTTCCAAGGTGTAACGCCAAAGGTACACAGCCTGCCTGCAAGTGAGTTTGAAATATTTCACTTCCTGTACCCCAGATTTATCTGAAACAACCAGCATCTGTGGCTCACAGTTTCACCAACAGCCGACTTGAAAGTTAAGCCAGGTCTACAAAACTTTGTCCAGTATCGTTAACAGGAGAGGAAAAAAAGAAACAGAAACAGGAAACAGCTACTCACTTGGGGTTTACCTTCTCCCCCTTGTCTTGCAGCGTCTGAAGAACTTCTTCACCGCAGAGCACCAACCACACTTTCTTGTTTTCATGGTCGAATTTTACTAACATATATTCCACCTTGTAAATAAAAACAAACCCATGAAATGGTAAGATTTTGTTCGCACACAAACACGCCAGCACATAATTCCAAACATCAAGTAAAAAAAAAAAAAAAAAAAGCCAGGCAGAGCAATGTCAGACTGAGGTGAGGCTTACCTCCACAGAAACTTAAAAACCATCACTGACTATGAACACGATAAACAATACTGGAGGTGATGGCTGCAGGCATATTTCACCTTGAATAAAGAATTGAAATTACTTGAAATCTGCCTTGGAAATTTTTTTGCCTCCCTTTCTAGTTGTGGTTATTTCACGAAAGTTTTTATTTCATAAAAACACAAAAGAATCTGTGTTTGACTCCACATTATTTTTCAGACAAAAAAAATTAAACCCCTATGCAAGCTATTACCCATAAACATCTGTCAACACATGAGTTGCAGTATCTGCTGCTGACAAAAACACACCAACCAAAGAGTCATTCTACAAACTAGACACATCTACATCCATCACATGTTGGAGCTGTTTAAGACTCCCTTCATTTGCACCACGGAAAGCCCATGGTTTTTACAGACAGCACTAGCCCTGCTATTAACACACTCCACCTCTTGGCACAGCGTGGGGGGTTCCACTCCTTCCTGATGGAACTTTGGTGCCACCTTTTCTTCCCCTCCTGCCCAGAGGCATACCTTGTCCCTGGATCTCTGCCTCCTCATCCCATCCCTCCCTACTCCAGGATGCAACCCACATTCAATTCAACAAGCCATTAGTTGATATCAGAGCTGTGTCCCAGTGCTGCTGAATACTGTTTCCCTAACAGAGGTTATCTGAAAGCAGCCAAACCTGGAACACCCTCACATTAAACTTTCTAATCTCCATGCATACTCGCTATCAAAGCTCCGGTAAAGACTGTTAGAGCACTACCCAGTATGGCAACCAAACAGCTCCTAACTGGATCTTACAGCCCTTCCATACTTACTGACACAATCTATTTCCTATTTGGCAGGTCTGGGAAGTGAGAAAGACAAAACCACCCCCAAATGTAATGTGCTGCCTACCATGTAAAAGCTTAAGTCATACCTGGAAATGCACCACAAGGGTACTGGCTTTGACAACTGGCCCCAACTGGGCCAGCAGTGATACTCCAGCTTTTGCTGGAGGCTCTCAAATTGCTGCCTTGAGACTTTGAAAGCTCAGCTAACACAAACATCAACCTGTAGTTGACAGCAGTCAGGAAGGACTGCCGTTCCACCGCTAGAACTTGTCAGAGGTTTTCCACTGTGCTCATATTTGTTTTCTGACACAGCTTAAGAACACATCCACTGGTACTTACCAAACACCACTGCTCCAGCCCCAGGAGTTCAGAGTCACACAAGATGCTGATGTTAAAGCTGCAGCATACCAACTCATGGCAGCTTCTGTTTTGTACAGAGATCTGATGTGTATAGGAAAGCAACTTGCCAAACCATGGAAAACTTCTTTTCCAGCACACTAAGTAGATTTGTGGGCTTCATGTTCTTTGGTTGCTTCAGTGTTTGTGGAAGTTCCTGCTAGCTACTATGACAACAAATATAATCCTCTGTTGGGATTTGCAATTAAATCACAAGCAGCATTATCCAAAAGTGTTTCTAATTCTACAGACTCATTCAGCTATTACACATGCTTTCTATTTTTTTTTAAGATCAAATTTAAATCCCCTGAAGAAAAAAAATATTCCTAGTTTCTGTGCAAGGCAGCACTTCTTTGTGTGGCATAGTTTGTGGTTTGTGTGCATTATGCCACAATAGTCTACTTGAGATAACTACAAAATATAGTCAACCAGAACACACTCCAGCACTGATTTGCTTGTTATCTACTCTCTTCAGTGACACTTGACCTATGGATTATCAGCAATACAAAGGGATTTCTCTCTCACACCTTCCAGCTTCCTACCATACCCAACATAATCTCCTCCTGCTTAGGAAAAGCATCATCCCCACTCAGACCCAGCCTAACCTAGCAGAGGTACACAAGCTCACAGTTCTCAGTCATAGACAGACGTGTGAGTGGGCATCAAGTCTACCACATGCCCAGCCTCCCACCACACCACCCGTGTGAGCTGGCAGCAGCAGAGGGCAAAGGAACTGCAGCTGCTGTCCAGAGACCCCAAAGCTGAGCATTTGTCTGTTACATGAATATGTTACTGTCATTAGCCTCCTGTCTTAAAAACCCCTCTGAAATGTAACTGCAAAGAGCTGGTGGTGTGAACCCTGCACTCCTCTACAAACCGTATTACAAGCTCCATAAAAGAAGGCAAGCCAAAAGCATGAAGAAACATTAGGCTAAGAAGGCAAAACCAAAGAAATAATCCAACTGGATTAGTGAATATATCACACTTACCAATCTAGCTTTAGAAACAACTACTACTCCAGAAACGCTGATTAAATCTTCAAAGCTGTCTTAACACACAAAATACCTGCCATTAATTCTGATGAGAAAAGAAAAAGCCTTCAGATAGCTGCCAACAATTCCAAGCAACCCACAGAGCTGCTTGGAACAAGGGGACTGGCTGAATGGGCATCCTTAAAGAATTTACTTTAAACTCATCTAAAGATTTAGCTTACAGCCAGAAAGAGAGAAACCAATTCAGAGTTCACACATTTTTACATTTGACTTCAGCTCGTCGTTCACAGACTTCTCACATGTTTTCTATTCACAATAAAGTTCAGAGAATTGCAGCCAAGCTGAATGCATCAGCATGCCTGGCAGAGCTTCAAGAGTCCAAAACCCAAATATGTGGGGCTTCACCCAATATTCATAATTCACTGCTTTGCCAAGCTCTTTAGAAGAATTTCCTTTTCTCTCTAATTTTAACTAGGCTTCCAAGCAAGCAGCAAAATACACATCAGGTCAAATTACTGCTACAGATGTCTGACAAGCAGCTTGCTGGGAGCCAGCTAGAAAAGCACACCCTACCATGGTAAGAAAGGTGGTGGCTGCTTTGGACCTGTGTGCCCAGCAAGCGTTGTCACCCTGCACCAAATGCTACACATCTCTATTCTCTGTCTGAGCACATGCTGCTAGGCTGCTGAGGACAAGAGGCAGCCTCCCAGCTCCTTCCTGCAGACAGGCACGCTCAGAACTGCTTCAGTGGATGAACCTCTGCAAGCCAGACAGGCATAGGCTGGTGGGAGTAGTGCTGCAGCCCTTACCAGGAGAAGGAACAGCAGCTTGGCCAGTAAGGTTGAAAAGCAAAAGCTGTAAATCCACACATGCACATGCGCACACACACACAGAGCAAACCTACAAAAAAATTTCAAAATTAAATGCATTTAAAAAGTAAATAAATTCTTGGTTAAAGCAAGTAGTAAGAGCATAACAGATCTACCCATGAGCCAACAAAAACTATTCTTTACCAGCTGCCTTCCTCTCGACTACTGATTTAGAACCCATTGTACCTACAGAGTACGCTGCTCTACCACCCTATCTTTCAGGGAAGGAACATGTACTGTTAGCTTGCCAGCAGGACAGCACCCAGAACAGATTACTTCACTTGTCACAATTACTTCTCACAGTTGGCTACAAAGAAATTTCAGGCTTTTGAAACACTTTGATGTCACTTCTGTAAACAGGACCACAAGTGAGAGCTTGAAGCTGCTCAGCCTTAGAGGAGCCAAACCACTCTCCATACATGGAGGCACACAGTTGCACTGGATTTGCCCAGTGGCAACCCAAAAGATGATTGTTTTCTGGAAATGAGTAAACATGTCTGAAATTGTGTTTGAATGCCAGAGTTGTTTGACCATAATTTCATCTATTATTTCTGCATAAAGCACACTACTTAAAGGAAGAGATATCAAGTCAAGTGACTCTTTAATAGCAATTCTAAGGAACAAGGAGTACTGAGGTTGACGCGTGTCCCGCATGGTATCACTGGCCAAATACATGCCTGGGTAGTGGTCTGCTTTCCAGCATCAAAACCCCCTCCCATACATACAATTACATAGAATCACAGAATGGTTTGTGTTGGAAGGGACCTCAAAGATCACCTAGTTCCAACTCCCCTGCCATGGGATGGGGCAACCACAACTCCTCTGGCCAACTTGTGCCAGTGACTCACCACCCTCACTGTAGGAAATTTCTTCACCATTAAATTTAAACACTATCGTGCTAAGTACATTGTGAATAAAACCTACCTAGTAGTTGAGCACAAAGCCTCTGCTCCAGAGTCAATATTAAAATCCTTTTAAAGTTCAAAGTGTTTGCAGAAGGCTTTTCTGCATATGAAAACACAGGTACACATACAGCCTGGACTTCGCAAGCTCACAAGTAAGGTACTGAGAAGATTATAGAATAGAGGAAAATAGTTTAAGAAGAATGATCTGAAGAGAAGCTTTTTTGAGAGGAAAGCAATGCAAGTCTGTACACTCTCTTCTTGTGGAAAACAGATCCCTGCTTTCATCTTTTACCACTGTCCTGCTCATCGATCTCAGCTATGGCTGCCCCCTCCCTGGCAGTGTCAGGGCCATGTTGGATGGGGATTTAGGCAACCTGGTCTAGTGGAGGGTGTCATTGACCACGGCAGGGGGTTGGAACTGGATGATCTTTAAGGTCCCTTCCAACCCACAGCATTCTGTGATTCTAAAAAAAGACCTGATCACAGGCGACTCATGGACCACCACAGTTCCTCGAAGAGCATCTTACTGACGATTTCTTTCTCCTTCCACCAGGCACCTACTGTCACATATACTTGGAGCAATTGTTAGCAGTCTCCTCATATGTATCTTCCCTCAGCTCTGGAGCTTTAAGAGAGGTTGGAAATTTTCCTGAACACCCAATGAGGCCTTACAGCTTTTGTTTACTATTACCAAAAGCCACTACAACATTTAATACAAATATTTTCATGCAGTGTGCCTCATTTATGCGTAAATTAGAAAATATAATGAAGTAAAACTTTCTTCTGAAGAGCATCAAAGAAACAAAACTCATTTCACTAGTTATTAAGCTCCATCATGAGTAAAAAAAAGTGTAGCCCCCCCATGAGTTTATTGGTCAGTTAATCCATAGTTACAACACCACATTCCATTAAAATGAGCCGACAAGAGAACAAAGTTTTAATAATCTGACTGTTCATTAAAACTTTTGCCACAAGTTTTCAGTGTTAAGATGGAAAAAGCAGATTTCATTTCTGTAGGTGCACATACTTCTGATGGATATACAGAATAATACTCAAGACACATTTTTTTAATGCCGCTACTCTCTCACTGCTGCTGTGATAAAACATGGAGCCACAGTAATTACCAACTGCTAAGATCTTTAATGAAAGGTCTGCTGACCACAAAGGCAAGCCCAAGCCCCAAGGGAGCAGATTTTGGAGAAAAGTCTGGAAGTGTGACAGAGGCTGGTTACCCTGTTTATAGCCAGCAAGCCCCCAAACAACACACTGGCACGAGGCAGAGCACTTCCATGCTCACAAAAGCACCAGCAATGTTCTCTGCCACAGAAGTGATAGCAAAAATCTGTCACAAGCAGCAAACCCAAGAGTCAAGTGCTATCTGCCAAAATGCAGATTGGAAGTGTCCGACCCAACACAGCACCGCCTCCTGCAGCGCTATACAAACCCACCTGCAGACACCATGCCCTAACACCAAAACACAGCTGATGTTTTACATCAGACTGACAACAAGCAAAACAAGGAATAGCTTCTAGGCCACATCAATGATGACCATAGGTAAAGAAAGCAAAGAGGATGCAGGGGATCCCGTGTCAGTCAACACAGCCAGCCCCCAGCTAAGTGCTCCCTTCTGTCTGTTCTTCCTCCTGCTTGCTGACTTCAGGGCTGCAGATTTTCTTCTTCTACACATGATAGGATGTGACTTGAGGATGTCCTGTGATGCACATACCACAAACCCGGAAACCTGGTTACTGAAAACTAAAACCTAGATGTTATAAACATTTCATGCTTCTAAAAAACAAGATGTGGTGTACTAAAGAACAAAGTGTCTCTTCTTTGCATGCTGTACTATGAAACACCTGTTAGTGCTATTAAAAAAACCCAGATGACTAGGATAATGTCATTTTTAGGTTTCTGCAGCAAAGACAACTTTATTTTTAAATAGATTAAAAATTTATTATTTTTTAGATTGAAACCAAAAAAGTAGTATTTTTTGGCACAGCTGTATTTTCTACTCCATACAGGCTAGATGTTTTCATGTGCTAGTAAGAGACCACTTATTCAATGGTGAAACAAAATGCTGTAAGCTTTTGTGTTTTCTCATGCATCAGAAAGCAAGAATAAAAAAAAAACCCGAAGAAGCAACATCAACAATAAAATCTTTCCTGCACTCCTCATCCTTTCTCATACAGTTAACTGAAGGCATCTGCACAGCAAGAAGAGGAAGTCCTGTGGCAAAAGAGGAATTACAACAGACAACCATCCCATGACAAGACCACAGCAATTCACTTGACATCCACAGAAGGAGGTTTACTGTGAAGAGAATGTTTCTTTATTGAAATATAGACCAGCAGGCAATTTAAGCTTCTCTTATTAAAATCTAGGATTGGGGCTGGTCACTATTTCTGACAAACTGCAGCTTGTTTAGGGTAAAAAGAAGAAAAAAAAGTAGCAAAAGAGCCTTCCAAACTGGCTTCCATGAATTGCAAAACCAGCTTTTTCAAAAGCACCTCATCATAAACTACAGAGAGGTCTGCACTGTCACATGTAGGACACATCCAGCAACAAAGTTCACAGGTGGGTCAGTGATGCTGCATGGCAACCCAACGCTTATCACTCAGCCACGGGAGAGCTGAGCAGGAGGGAGCTGCAGTCACCGGGGAGGGTTACACACCATACCCACTGTGAGCTGGAGGCTTTAGGTGCGTCTCAGTTTAGGCCTTTCCCCAATACAAGGATTAAAGCCAGGCAGAGTAAGTAGTTCTGTGAGCATCAGCCAAAGCTTCCAGGGAAGGAATAAACAGGGAGATTCTTCAAGGGCAGCTCTCTTGTTCAAGTCCAGATTTACAGAGTTATATTTGCATGCACTAGCACAGTGATTTTACAGGCTGCATATACGCACTCAAGGCTGTGGAGCAGCATGAGCTGATGCATTAACATCGTACCTCCTGACCCTGCCCCAGAAATGCCACTGAGAGAAACAGCAGGTGCAGCTGCAAAGTGTATCAAGGAAGCACTACACTGACTCGTAAACAAATAATGCCACCGTCGCTTTATTTACCCAAATAGCTCAGAGAGAAAGGATGAACAAGCAGACATGTGACAAATAACCAAATCATTCACCAGTCCTGCTTTTCCCCGCCTCGTGGCAAGCAGGCGAGCTCATCCATTGAGACAGCTCCCATTCAGATGCACCCACACACGCCGCGTTTGGCAGGGGGCCATCGTGAGGAATTTCTGCATAAAATAAAGTAAAAAATCCATTCTGTTTGGGGAATTTTCCTGGGGGAAGGGGAGACTAAAAGCAGTTGTCTTGAAATGACAAGAGCTCAGATGTAAACCACAATTTTGTACAACTTTGGGCTAAGGTTAGCTTTATTACAAGCATGAGATTCCCAGGAAAAAGCTCAAAAATAAAGCCATTTCTGCACCCTGGTATATTGCAGCAGTTTGTACCAAGGCAGCATGTGAGATGACCATAATATTGGTGGTATCATGACTTTGCTGGTTTATTTTGTTAAAAGATGAACTATTACTGCCATTCAGGAAAACACAAAACTATTTTTTGTGATTCTGTTTTGTTTATAACATACCCAGTAAAAAGCTAGTTAGAAAGTTTCAGATGAACATTAAAGAAGCCTCACGAGTCACTAAGCAATTATCTAAGTGGTTTGGATAGAGGGACATAGATCTTGCAGCACGTGAAGTTTAAAGAAGCCATAATAAACCATCTATTCTTGTTGCTCGTGGAAGTGTCTATCTTGGCCTCAAAGCTATCATGTGGCATCTTGTTCCACGGGATATCTAGGCTTTGTAAAGTAATTATCTTAAAAGGACATCTGCTGCTTTTCTGTTCCAATAGGATAGCCAAATTTCTTGTAAAAAGAGAAAAGAATGCCCCCTTTCCTGTACACTGTGATGCCCTCTGAACCTATTTCTTTTATCACAGTCCTTCCTTATCTCTATTTGAACATTTTTGCACACGTGCGTGTCTCCCTCACCAAATCTCACTGCTGCTTTTAGAGAAGAGATGACCAAAACCTCATCTGAGTATTTCAGGGTAGGACCTGAACCTATTTGTGCAGCTAGTGAGCTAGATTCACCTCTGTTAATAAAACATCCTAGACAGAACAGGAGCCTCAATCTGTGTGCATCTGAACCCAAATCCATTTCCAAGAGCTAAAGATGTAGCAATTATTTTACCAATCTTAAGTTCTGCAGACTGCAACGCAACATCACCCATCATATCACTCACATGTTGATCCTGCCCTGAAAAAAAACCAAAACACAGAACTAAACAGGCTATATATAAACTGCAGCAAGACATGAATGCAATAGCTAGGTCCCCGGGAGGAATCGTTCAAAGGGACAAGGGGCTCTCTTCACAGCTCAGCCTTTCACTGGGACAAAGCAGCACGCTTTGAAGAGTCATGCATCTTCTAATTAGAAGCAACACCTTTGGGACATCCTGGTAAGAAACGCCTGGCCTCGCTTCTTGGAGCATTTGAGAAGGGCTGTTTCATTTCTTGCATGAGGAAGCGCTGAGCAGCAATTGTTAATTTTTGGTTCTTATTTAAGTGATTTACTAGGTGTAATTTAAAAAACTAATGGGTATGGAGGGGAATGAATAAAAAGTACAGAAGAAACACAAAAAGGTGGTTAAAAAATATTGAGAAAGAGATAACAGGCAGGGAAAACAAACCCTAAGCATAACTAAGTCAAGAAGATTTCAACATGCAAGCAGTATGGTGGCACATTTTTCATGCTGCCTTGAACAATTCATTATCAAATCTGTTGTAAAGGCCTCCAAATTTCACTTCAAGTTTCCATGAAGAAAACAACTTTCTAAAAGCTGAAGATGCTTATTGTGTGCTATGTCCCAACACTGACAGGAACAAGACTCATACACAACAAAAGGGTCATTATGTCAAATTTCACTAAACAAGGTTGGGCAATTCAGATTGCCATTTCATTCACATATACTTTCAAATAAGACAAATCATGTTTTGCTCATGCTTACTTTCTACATCTTTCCTTCTGCGCTGAGTTCCCTCCACCACACCCTTCTGGATTTTTTCATATGCTGAAGCAACTCTTTCTTATAATTCTTCATTGCCCTTTTGTCCCCACCAGTTATCCTTTTCCAACTCTTCTTGCTTCTTTCAAGTCCACATTGGCTTTCAGCCTGGACAACAACCCATTTAGCATCAAAACCAACCACAGGAAAACTAAATCAAGTATTATATGTATGCATCCATGTATGAATACAACTGTATATGTAGGTATGCACGAAGTGCTAGGATTTGCACACTTGTGTGTCCCCTCAGCACAAAGCAGTGAGCCTAGCCAAGGGCCCACCATTCCACTTGTCCGATCCGAGCGTCTGCACTAAGTTGCAAGTGAAATTTAAGCAACATCCGTCAGCCAGAGGAATGCACTCAGCAGACAAGAGGCACTGAACAGCACAAGAGATTGGTAATGCGCTGGGACAGAGAAAGCTTTTTGGGACAAAAGCTGGGAAGGAGCAAAATCAGCTCTGCCTTACCCTCAAAATCCCTTGAAACTCTTCTGGTACAGCAAACATCTGCCAAGCTGCACAACTAATTGTCTCGCTTAGTACTCCCTAACACAAGGAGACCACAAGACCAGTTAGCATGACAGGGTCTCCTCAGCAGATGTAATTGCTGACCAACTTTTGTGGGCATTAAGGCAAGGATAATAAGGGGGGTTTGATGAGGGATAATGAGATAGCTCAGTGTTTTGTATTTACCACGGTCAGGAGAAGCCAGGCATGAAGAGGGAGGCCAACTGTTAGTTTTAAACGAGGCAGAAGGATGATTAAGAGGCAAAGGACTTTTACTGACAAATGCAGGTTCAAGGACACCTTTAGAAAAATTTCTTAAGCAAGTCTTAGTCTCTGTTACATTCACATTTGCAGGTTTTTTCTGTACCATTGCAGAGACCTCATGGATGTGAAAAAACAATAAAAAAGAATTGCCCTCAAAAGAGGCAACAGCTGCCAGTAAACCCTACTAACTCTGCAAGAAAGACAGCTGATTTTTCAAGAGGTAGAAGAACCACTGTTGTGACCTTTCCAGCTCCTCACTCAGGGGAGGATGGGAGCACTAGGGAACGCTACCCTGCAGCACAAGTTGTGACGCTGCCTCGCTTCTTTCAAAACAAATGCCACTATCTTGCTCCATCAGCACTTCTCAACACTCCGGTCTGGCACCCAAGAAACAGAAAGCACGTGATGATTCCCCACAGTTAGTTTCTTTCCCTGGGAGAATGGGGAGGTTACAAGCACCCCAAAGGGCTACCACAGCTCTTACAGTGAGTCTTACAACACAAGCTGCAAAGTGGATTCCTGCTGAAAACCAAGCCAAAGCAAAGGCTGGTTCTCATTAGTAAACACAGGACTTTTTTCACAATAGCATCAGCTAGATGGGAACAATCTTTGAAGTATTCACGTCTGGCCTGAAAGAGACAGCTGTTTCTTCCTCATAAGCATTCCTTAAAAGTAAAANAAAAAAAAAAAAAAGACTACATTTTTTGCCAAGCCCAGCCTCAGAAACTTCTCTCAAACACAAAAGTAATATTGTTTATTATGATTTAATCTCTGCCATTATGTGAGGGCTGTCATCATCATTCTTGATTTCTATCTTCAAAACATTTTTAAGACAATAAAACACCCTCAGGCTATGACTTTATATATGAAGGTCAAAGTACACAAAAGGCTTTTGATGAAAACTGTCCAGCTAGTCAGTTGATTCATCTAAGCTGCATCTACATGTGGCACCACTTTCTAGTAACTAAGTATTTGAGAGGAAAAACAGACCAGAAATGTACTGCTTCTCCCATTGCTCTATCTACAGCACAGCTGAAACAAGTTATAGACAGGTGTGTTTTTGTGTTTACACAGCAGGAGCAAAATGGCAACAAGTATCTAGTACATTAACACACTCCTAAATGCTGTGTTAGGCAAAAAAAAAATAATTGCATAATACAGTAGAATAAAGTTGCGACACCTGATTTAACTACCATTTGCTAAAATCAGAGGTAGATAGATGATGGGCTGCGCTACCTGACCTGTGAACATTCACAGGCATTTCAAATACAGCTTCTTATCTGCTGATCAGAAACATGGCAGTAATCATACAGCTCTTAAAATTCTACCTCTTGCCACACTGGGCATGACAATAGCAAATTGCAAATCTCATTAAACATGACACACCACCATTTACCAAGCATAAACACTTTCTTCAGTAAGGTCCTCACGCCAAAGGAAAAGCAAGGCCCCTGGGGCACAGTCTCACCGTACAGCCACTAACCACGAATGCTGCAGGGGATGGCTCCCCATACCTTCCTGCTACTTTCCTCACGTTAAGCAGATCTTGTTGGATCTCTCTCACAGTGAAACGGCCGAAAAACGAACCACCCTAGAAAACTTAACGGGAGAAGAGTTTTCTGCTGGTTTGACTTCTTGAAGTCATGCGACCAGTAACAACGCAAGGAAGGCAGAAGAAACACGAGCTTGAAAGAAGGAGAGGGAAGCTGAACCAGCTTGCTAGCAGATCAACCCTGGCTATCTCATGAAATCTCACCCTGACAAAGCAAGGACAACTAAAACGTAACACCCATTGAAAAACGAGTACCCCATCTTAAAGATTAATGAGAAAACCCTCAAGCTAAGCCTCAGAGCAACAAGGAGAGACTGCTCAGTCTGTATTCCTGAATGCAGAACTGTCTGCAAGGCTCTTCTGTCAGCGTAATTCTACTCATACAAGAGGTGTAGGAACAGAGAGACATAATATAGGGATAGATATAAGTGTATTAAAGTGATTTCCTGAGCCCACACCACTCTGGCTGCAGAACCCTCTAGTCTAGACATGATGGCAGCATCATTCCCTTCACTAGTCAACTAGATGTTGACTAGACTAGATCTTAGTAGCCAAGCCCCCAGTCACTCCTTTTGAAAGCAGCTCCTGTGCTCTGATGCTTGCCTTCCTCAGTTACATGAAGTGTGACCGCCGTTCCTTTAAAAAATGACAGATTTTAAGAGACAAGGTCTCTCAAGTTGTGGAAGGGGAACAGCATTTTTCTCTTTCAAAGAGCATCTGTAAACAGCCACTGTTACCACATGGACAAAGTATTCTTACAAATGCCTTTCCTGTTCAGAAAGGAAACAGATCACGGGACGGATATGCAGTGGTCAAGCCCCCACGCTGCCCCTTTGCTACTCCACTCTTCAACTTCCCTGCTATCACATCACAGACACCTCAAAGTGATAAACATCAACACCATGATTAAGGATGGCTTCTCGAGCAGCACATGCTAAGCCATTCCCTGTCTCCAGAGAGAAACCCTCAGGAAAACCTACTGATCAATACAGGAGGGAGACTCTGCTTCTTGCAGAATGTTGTCAGGCTGGGACACAGCTCAGCTTGCGCTTGCACGGCAACACGCATGAAACCAGATAAAGATAGGGTCCTGCAGCACAAAGCACCTGTAAAAAAATTCAAGTCACCACCTGAGCGACCATCCTCATCCTTGTTTGAAAGGCGGGATACTGCACACTTCCAAAGCTCTGGGGCTCGCTGAGTCCCCTTTCACAGAGGCAGCAAGCCAGGACGACGGAGGTGCGCGGCCTACCAAGCCCACCTCCAGTCCCTGGTCCCTCGGAACACACTCCGGGCCTGGACTGGTCCTACCCGGGAGCTCAGACATACACGTGGCTTAATTAGGCCTCGCTCCAGAGAAAATAAACAACTCCGGGAAATGGGCAAGCCCCCCGGAATACACCTCCCCAGGGGCTGCCTGCCGGGACAGCTTAAAAGCTGTTCCAGCGCTTGAAAAAAAAAACCCGCGAGGTAACACCGGGGCAGCCGCGCGGCGCAACCGGAGGCGAGGAGCGAGAGCGCGGTAACAGTCCCGCCGGCAGCCTGAACTTTCCCTTCACGGCGAACA
>VZTU01017374.1:72295-119365 GCA_013400835.1 Zapornia atra | reverse complement strand
GAGGAGAGGAGAGCGGAGCCTGCGCGGCGCTGGATGCGCTCTGCGCCGCGACGGCGGCGGGAGCCTACCCGGCGCTACACGTGACGGCGCCGGTGCGTCAGGCCGTGACTCAGCACTTTCCGTCGGCAGTCTCCTCCTCCTCCTCACGGAGCGGGGCTTGCTGCGGCCGCGCTGAGGCGCTGCCCGGCGGCGGGGCGGCCTGTGGCGGCCGCTTCCTCTCAGCGGCGCCGGGATCTGGCGGGGAAGGAAGCGCCGCTGGAAAAGCGCGGCCCCGCCGGCGCGGGTGTGTGAGCGCCGCTGCCTTGTTCCGTTGCCGGCGGGAGGCAAGCGCAACGGGAAGGCGGCGTCTCCCCTTCCTGCGGAAGGCCTGCTGAAGCGGCGGCGGGAAAATGCCCTCCTCGGTCCCGAGTCCAGCCCTGGCCGCGCCCTCGGATGTGGGAGCGGAGGGGTGGGCTGGGGGCGCGGCGCTGGGAGCGGCCGGGCAGGAGGGGGCGCCCGCCGGCGTCCCGCTCGCTGGTGTGATCGAGTTCATGGTGAAAGGGGGCCCTCGAGTGACAAAAGCGCGACTGAAAGCGCCTAGATAAATGTCTTCGCTGAACGGTCCTAGAATGCGGACAGCGGACTGAAAGCTGGCGTGTACTTATACCGCTCCAGAAAAAAGCAAATTGGGTGCATATAGATGGTTTGGGTGGGCGGAGGGGGACTCCAGAGATAGAGCTCATCTCCAGAGAGAAACACCTCATCTGCCCCAGACATACCTGCTCAGCCCCCATCCTCCTGTGGCAAGAAAAGGCCCAACTAATGAAGATGATGAAAACATGAGTTCACTATCTGGGAATTCATAGAATGGTCTGAGTTGGAAGGGACTGTGGTGGTTCAGGCCCAAACAGCCTGAACGGTGCATGAAGGGAAAGGCTCTCGCTTCTGAGAAGGTGATCTTTTAAGGATGCCATTAAAAAGGGAGGAATGTAAGCAAGATTGCAAATCCAGTGACAAGGACTCAGAAGCTGAAATTCATTATGCCTGAACCTTTGTTTTCATCACATTCACAGAGCTCTTCCTTCTTGGGCCTTGGGGACAAGCATGGCTGGCACGCAGTAGGATTGCATAGCTAAGGGTTTGAGGATTAGTAAAATACTTAAATTGTGGTGTAGCCCACTAATGGGTGAATTGTATTATTAGATATTTCATTAACTGAATTACTATACTGATGAGAACTGCCTAATCTCCATTTTTCCAGGATATGAGGTGCCTCAAGGATAGGACAGGCTTCCAATAGATTAGAATAATAAATCTAAAATGCATTAGTGGAAAATATAAAATATTAATGCAAAACCACTCAAAAGTAAAATGTTTTATATCTTGGTTACTTCTTTAGTGACCTAAATTTGTATACAAAGAGCAGCGTTGACAGAACAAGAACAAGCAGTGACCATTATAATTAAAATACAAACATTTCATTTCAAATGCAATGTTTTTATGGGCTTAGGTCTTTTTTTAAAACTTATGTCTCTGGCTAAAATTTTAATGATTGATCTCTAACTGAAAGCAGTGCTGGTGTTGGTACTGTTGTAGATCTGGAGAAGGCCTGTTGGGTTAGCTTGAGGGGGAAAAAATCTTTTAGTTAAAAAGATCTCATAACCTTTTTAATTTTTGAAAAATCAGGAGGTCCAAAAACCTCATGCTTGGCAACAGGAGTCTTAGGAGGCGTATCCCTCACGGCAAAGTCGAGTTGTACTTTATTTCAGATCTGCGGGGACAAAGAGACTTCATGCACCACCTTGTATATTTGAGGGCAGTTGCACCAAAAGATCATGATTCGACACTGGTCCCACCATGCTGCCACCCCATCCTGCGTTTTCCCCAGCTTTTAAGTCCAAACTGGTGCACCTGAAGAGCCCCAGTAGTGACAAACATGTCCAGCTAGGGCCTAGTGTCTTTTCTGCCAGATATGTTAGCCCCTTTCTTTCTCTTGGGGCAGCTGAGTCTGGTTTCGGAGCACATGTTAGTATATCAGAGCAAAATGAACACTGTCTTCTGGTGAGTCTGGGCAAACTTGTTCAGGTTATTTAAGACCCTCACTCCCATTTCACTTGGCTGATAGCAAGAGCAGTGTGATGCTGTGAGACACTTTTGAAAGAATTGGGCATTTGGTATATCCTAGGTGCTTTGGGTGTGCTGCTGTGTCTAACTGACTGTAAACATTTCCAGAAACATATGCAAAATTTCTAAACTAAGATCAGCTTTATTATAACACTGGCTGCTACTATGCAGCTCGTACTCTTCAGCTGACCATTAATACTACTCTTTGACCTGAAATTCAAGAGCACATTTTCACTGTCTGTTTTTCTCCACATTTAAACATGGCTCATTTTTGTGTTATCTTCATGTCATTCTATAGTCTATTTCTAGTCCTGTGTGCTTAGTCTTATCAGCTGTAGAGCTGGTATGTTGTTTATAACAGAAATCCAATGTATTTTCCTTCTGCATCAGTAAAACTGATAGAAATGTAAACTGTTTTCTCACATTGTGCACACTGTGGCACAACAGCGTGACAAATCAGCTCTGTTTATGAGGTGCTTACTGTCTTCAGCTGAAGCCTTTTTCACTTCAGTTCTAATGTATGTGCTCTGGCAGCGTGGGACTATCTGTAGCCTTCTTCCTTTGCAGGGGACTGAGGAGGAATATAAACCGTGCTAAGGCTGACAGCATCCCGTGCAGAAGGGTTCATTTGTGCATCACATAAACTATGACTTTGAGACAAACCACCGTTGTATAATATCTGCCTACATGAATAAAGTTGTATAATTATTTCCAGTACACTTCTTATCATGTATAATTACTTCCAGTACACTTAATACGGAAAAAAGCTTGTTCCTCTAAACATGCAGGCAGTACTTTGGATGCTGTTAGTAGTTTAGCTCCATCCCAGGATCTCCAGCCCCAAGACTTGACTGATTTCTTCAGACAGTCCAAAGGAAAGTCTTCTGGATTCAACTTGGGAAGAAAAAATACATGTTTGCTAGAAAAGCATTTTGTGGAGAAGAAATGTCTCATCCAGAAAAACATTCTCTTGGCAACATGGAACTTTTGTAAGGGTAGACTCAGCCCAAATTCCCTTTAAGAATTCCTTTTGCTCCCAACAAGATCTGTTTTATAACTAGGCCACTTCATTATTTCTTGGTCTCTTTGAGTAGCTGCATGTTGGTTCCATGGAGGGAGTATTCCCCATTTGTGAAGCAGCATCCAGTGATCAAAGAGCAAATTAGCATTAATTTGGGAAATGTGACCACTGACTTCAGTGCATTTGGGATCTGTTAGGGTTTTTGTTTTGGTTTTGTGTGGGGTTTTTGCTGTTCTGGGTTTTTTTTTGTGGAGGAGTGTTTTTGTTTGTTGGGGTTTTTTTAACTTTGTGTTCAGTTGAAGCAATTAGAATAATTGCTCTAATTAAATTCTATGTACCCAAATACCAACCATTTTTTATTTCTCTTCCCTGTTCTGTTTTAGAACAGAAACTTAATGAAGAAACCTTGCCTTGTATGGAAAAGAAGACAAATTGTCTGCATCAAATTGTAAAAAACCCAACATTTATTTTTTCCAGAGATGGAAAAATCATTTCCAGGTGAAATTCAGCTCTTTGTTTATGACAGTGTTGATGCAGCATGACAACAACCAGAAATGTCTGTCCCAGGAAACAAAACTATTGTAAGAAACCAAGATCTACTGAAGTTACAAAATCATAGGAAAACCTACTGATGACTTGAAAACCATTAAAAAACCTTCAGCTGTTAGAATTAAGATAAAGATCAGTAGGCATCTCAAAATGGGTTACAGTTGAAATAGTCATTGAATCATGGAATGGTTTGGGTCAGAGGGGACCTTAAAGATCATATAGTTCCAACCCCCTGCCATGCTTAGCTTATCCATCAAGACCCCCCAAGTCCTTCTCCTCAGGGCTGACATAAATCCATTCTCCATCCAGCCTGTAGCTGTGCTTGGGATTGCCCCGATCCGTGTGCAGGACCTTGTACTTGGCCTTGCTGAACTTCATAAGGTTTGCACAAACCTAAAAGTTTGCACAATCTTAAAAGTGCATGGCCCTTTTCCCTTGACTAGTACCTTCCAGTATCTGAAAAGGACTAACAAGAAAGCTGGAGAGGAACTGTTTACAGGGACATGTAGTGATAGAACAAGGGCTTATGGTTGCAAGATGAAGGAGGGTTGATTTAGATTAGATAGTAGGAAGGAATTCTTCACTGTGAGGGTGGTGAGACTGGAACAGGTTTCCCAGAGAGATGATAGATGCCCCCTGGCAGTGTCAGGACCAGGCTGGATGGGGATTTAGGCAACCTGGTGTAGTGGAGGGTGTCCCTGCCCATGGCAGGGAGATTGGAACTAGATGATCTTTGAGGTCCCTTCCAACCCAAACCATTCTGATTATAAAGTGGAGACTGTAAGTTGGTAGGAGAATGATACGCACCTGAGGAGCTACCCTTAGGGTTCACACATTCCTGTCTTCCTGGAAATCCCATGAGGGACAATCCACTTGGGATTTTGTATTATCTGCAAAGCTGTTAAAGTCAGCTGCTACTAAATCTAAATAGAGTAGTTTGGCACTCTGAGAATATACCCGCATGTGTAGACTCATGGGTGAGACCACACCTACAGAATCCTTTCTTTTAATCCTTTCTATTACTTATAAGAAGTAATAAGTAAAAAATAGGTGTCTTGTGATGAGGCTGTTATTACAGAGAAGAAAGAAAGGTTTGTTTTTCTTCATGAATCATCTGCACAATTTTTTAAAGCAGCATTGTTCGAGGTGACTGTTAAGTTGACATTGCTTAATATTGTGTTATTCTCTGAATAAAATGAAAAGACTTCAGATGGAACAGTCTACTTTCAGTTTTCTAATGGTATGCTTTGTTGAAAAAAACAGATCACTGTTTTTTTTCTGATCAAATTTTTATGCTTCCAGGTCTGTAATTTATGACATGCGTCTGTGTCCAGTATAATTGGCTCAGGTGAGCAGCGGATGTCATAACTGCTGCCTCCAGCAAGGAGGGCTCCAGGCATTCTTTGAGGCACTGGAGAGATTGGTGCTTGGGCAATTAGTTCTTGATGCAGAAAGTCTTGCCAACTACTAACTTGCAGTAAATAATAATGAGAGTAGTCTAGCTTGGTGACCGATGCCCACTGCCTCTTTTTCACCTTCCTCCATGACCTGTCCCCTTGGAGATGCCCTCTCCCACCAGCTGTCTCCGCATGTAGTGAAGTCTCCATGCCAGAGAAAGTAGACATATAGTCGATATGTAGATAGCTTATACAAATCTCCAGTTCTTCAGAACCCACAGGTATTCAGCTCAGGTCCAGCTCAGGTACTGAATTGCCACGGTATTAGGTCTGCAAAGCTGGAAATACCATAATTTTCCCATGACAGAAACTCTTTTTTCCCACTTTGTGTGTTTATTGCCTGGCAGCTTTTTTGCCTGTTGCAGTTCTGTCTCCTTTCATCATTCAATATTGTCAGTGGGGTGTAAGTGATGGTGGATTGATTCCTGGTGGGAGTAGTCAATATTTACAAGATCGCTTATTCTGTAGGCTTTTGGTCATGTAACAATGAACCAAATGGGGATAATCCTCTAGTCTTTAAAACGGCCATACGTACGGGTGCTTGTACCTTAGATAGAACAGCAGCAGGAAACAACCTAACCTTCAAGAAGAAAATGAGATAGCAGAGTAGGATTTGATAAGAGTTTTTAAAAAGACTATAGTGAAAGCTTTCCAAGCCCCTAAGTAAGTCTGGAGTCTCAAAAAAATGATCTGATTTGAACACTTAATCTTTTTGTCAATTCGAAGCAGGAATGGTCACAGAAAGATTACACATAGATTTTCCTCCATTGATTTTTGTCCAGTGCACTAAGTCCCAGACAGTAGCTTAGTCTCAGGAACTGCGTCTAGTTAGAAAGACTGAGGCAGTCAGCAAATACCCTGTGGTATTTTTCTAATAACCAGGTCATCATTTTCCTTAAAGACTAACCCACTTTTCACGTGGCAAGAGAAATAACAACTTACAGGCTTTTATATAATAGTCTGCCTTAGCTGTGGACATTATGAAACTCTTGAAAAGCAATCTCAAGTTCCTATTGAGTGCCATACCATAGTTCTTCTGGTTTTTTGATAGCTTGTGGAGACTAATCTATTTGCAGACATAGTATCATACCAATTTTTTTTTTCAGGATTATAGTGAAGAAACAGGATACGTTAAGTAGCAGGGGTGGAGAAAATGGTCCACTAGAAATCACATGCTCAATAGTCTCCAGAGATCAATTACACCTTCCTCAGTTTCAAGTTCATCTCCAAAACTTTAATTTAAAAGTATTTTTCATCTCATCTGCTTCATACTGTATATTGTGTATAATCTACTTTGTATGGAGTATAAAGTTCTGCTGAGAAGTTGAAAAATACTGGAAATGTATTCTCCTTGTCTCTTTGATGAAATTGGTCCGTGGCTGATTTTTTAAAAGGCTTTAGACTGAGATCAGCACAAAATCAAAAGAGTAAGAAGACACCTTGAAAAAAGAGAGCACCCGGAGAGAAACTCAGTATTTGTTATAACATACTCTTTGTGGGTAACTGTTACCACCATTCGAACCTCCAAGGCATTTCCACCAGACAACTACCTCTCAGGGTCTGTCTTCCAGAGGGAAGTTAGAAATGATTTGGAGACCCCATTTCAAAGGGAAGTCAATCAGATGATAGGGAACATGCCTTTTGTAAAATTTCTTTAAGTGGACTAATTGATACAATTTTAAAAGTTGGCCTAGTACTTAAGAGGTATAGCACTTGGTAATATGTTGTTATTTATAGCACCTCTTAGGAACTGGCAGCTGGTTGAGGGTACAGGTAGGCAAGGTGAGGAGCAGGAATGACAGGCTGCTTTGAGTGGGATCCAGGATGCTTAAGTACGTAGAATAATATTGCTTAACTTAACTGTAGGCCCCCAGCTCCAGGGTTTGATCCAGTTATCTTAGAGTCAGAGCCTCAGTTTCGCGTAAGGTCTGCCATGAAATCACTGCGTGAGAAAGAGTGGTGACCGCCCCATGGGCTCTGGCAGGGGAGGGTGACGAGCCTGCCCGTGAGGAGAGGCTGCCTGTGGGATGCAGAGGGCTCTGAGACAGGGCACACAGCTTCCCTCGCTGCCGTGCCTGCCATCGTGCCTCTCTTTGAGAAGGAACCCCCTGGGAGTGAATTGGGCAGTGGTTCAGCAGATGTGTTTTCCTCTCCCATCTCCCCTGCTTGCACATGCATGGCTAACAGGTGTCAGGGACTGGCTGGTGGCAACCCTGCACTATACCAGCCTTTAAACACTTAGGGAACTGCATCCTTGGTGGGCTGTAACTCAAAAAGGAATTTAAGACAGATGCACCAGTGACTGGGAAGTGCAGGGGAGAGCACTGGGTCAAAGAGGACTATTGGAAAGGTCGGCACTAACAAGGGGCCCATTGCTAAAAGCTGTATATTCCCTGGAAAACCCCTGACATGGGATTCAGAGAGGACTCATGACCTACTGTTCTTCCTGAGCAGAAGGTTGGAGGAGTGGGTAGATGGAGTGTGTACTGTGTTACATTGGTTACCTTGTCAGGGCTGACAAACCATATTCTCCTGGCCATTCAACAGCTGATGATCATAAGGCCATGATCATAAAATAATAAAGATTAGCAAAAAGCTTTTAAAATACTGCTACACCTTTGTATCAGTGAATCTGTGTTTCTAACCTTGCTTTGTGCAAGGTACACGTTTCACTTGTTTATATTCCCTGTCTCAGCTCAGGCTCTGTAATCTAGAAAGGCCTTTTGTGTGGTGTTCAGCAAGATTTTTACCTAAAGTATGAAGAAATAGTTAAAGCTGAGCAGGTGAGGTAAGAGTTGGAACCTAAACTGTGCTTTGCATTACTAAATCCCCCAAGGCTCCATTGTTCTAGTATTTGAGGTTTATAGAAAATAACTGCCTGGTTTCTCTCCTGTGCCTGTAAATGATTATATGCCTCACATTTCTAACCCTTGCTAATGCTGCCAGTACCAGTAATACAGCCTCCATGTGGTAACTCGGTTTTCACATCCATATCTTTAATCTTTGTCCAAATTCCCATTTCTGCCAAAGAATGCATCAAGCACCACGATAAGATGAGGGGAAATGTAACCCTTGCTCCAAATAACCTCTAATGTACTGTAATGTTTTATCACAAGAACTGTACTTTGCACAGTTGTGTAAAAAAGCAACCACCTGCCTGCCAAACCTGCAGCACTCCCACGCTCCGCGGTGCTGACACCAGGATTTCCAGCTCTTGCCTCTGGGATTAGCTGCTGGCAGCTGGTTCTTTCCAGGACTAGCATCGCAGAGTAGCAGTGCCAAGGCAGCGATGCTGGTGGGGTTTGTGCCCTGTGTGGATCCATGCATGATGCAAAGGGGCTGAGAAGGCTGCCAGGTTTGCTCAGTGCAGGCTGTTCTAGTCATATAGTAGCAGAGCTAGAAGGAAGAACAGAAGACACAGCCAGAAGACTCCATGCTCAACGTAATACCAGTTATTTTCTTCTTGGGCTTACATAAGGGAGTCATAGTACCTTACAACTTCCCTTTTATTGTATCATTGGGTGCAGTTTTGGTCATATGGATCATCCCTTGAGAAACCTTTGTTCTTGTCACTACAAGAAGGACATCGAGGCCCTCGAGCGAGTCCAAAGAAGGGCAACCAGGCTGATGAAGGGACTGGAGGGAAAATCATATGAGGAGTAGCTGAGGGAGCTGAGGATGTTTAGTCGTGAGAAGAGGAGGCTGAGGGGAGACCTTATCACTGCCTACAACTACCTGAAGGGAGGTTGTAGAGAGGTGGGTGATGGTCTCTTCAGCCAGGTGACAGGTGATAGGAGAAGGGGAAATGGCAAGAAACTGTGCCAGGGCAGGTTCAGATTAGATGTTAGGAAAAAAAAAATTCACTGAAAAGAGTTGTCAGGGTCTGGAACAGGCTGCCCAGGGAGGTGGTTGAGTCACCATCTCTGGATGTGTTTAAAACCAGGGTACCTGAGGTACTTAGGGATATGATTTAGCATAAGACAGGAACGGTTGGACTCAATGATCTTAAAGGTCTTTCCCAACCTTGTAATTCTGTCATTCTGTGATTCTCAGATTTCTCATGACTCCAGTTCCAGCAGTCTGCTCTAATCTTCCTTTTCACAAGAGCTATATAATTCTGTGGCACCTTACGAAGGATGAGGCTTTAAATCATTAATTATTGTTCAAAAATCCCAAACCTGTTTATTACCAAAAGATTAAATTTATAATATGCAAATACTAATGAGGCTGAAATGCCTATTTGCACATAGATCTTCTGGATCAAAAAAGGAAATGTTGGCCTTCCATTGAGTAGTTCAGGTATTCAAATAATGTTACGTTCCACTTGTATCTCTCTTGTCACGTTGTGTTCCTGGATAGATAGCAGAATGGGTGGAATATGAGCTCAATAGCTCTGCTTTCTCCTGGTGAGGAACCACGTTGTGTGAGGGAACAGGTCTGCCAGCTGCTGTCCCACCATTGCTCCCACACACTGTGTAAGTATCACTGTTAGAAGTAGTCAAAGACCATTGGCTGCAGGGTCTTTGGTGTTGTTAACACACTCATTTCTCACATGGTGTTGCAGAAAGACAGAGTCCTCAGTGACCAAGGAGGTTCTGTGGAGGTGAGGGATGGTTTCTCAAAGACAAAGATGCTACAACTAGAAAGACATGCACAGCTCTCAAGGGATAGCCAAGTGCTTTGGAAACACCTCAATAGATGCTATTCTGTGTTTTAGACCCCTAAACACATTTAGGATCTGGTCTCCAAGGTAGTTTTCTCTTGGAGCTCTTTATGTTCACCAGATAGCACCCTACTGTTCAGCCATCTGAGCAAAGGTATGTAATTGCTGACAGGCTGCAGATGGCTGTTAAGACAAGTCTGCAGGGCACATAACAAAGAATTAACGTGTCTGCAGCAGTCTGCCATAGGTGAAGTTACACGTTTGGGCTTGAGATGGCCTAACATCTCATTTCCACATAAAGGAAGAGACTGTGCCCTTTTCCCTGTTCTCCTCCTGCCTAGGTCCTCCTCCCCTCACGTGCACTGGCTTGTGTTTTCTGACCCTGCCCCAAGACAACTAAATTTACTGGAATCAAGAATAGTTTTAAACTAAGAAAAAAGGTGAATTGGCTTTTGATGGCACATTGGACTGACTCCAAGCTGTGAACCTTCTGAAAAGCACCAGAGCGAATGCAAAGGATGGGATGGGATTGCGTGGCTGGGTGTGGGTCTAGGGAAGGGAAGAAGAGGGAAAGGAAACAAGATTTTTAAAGCAGGGGCAATCTGGTAAATCTGTTCTGTTGTGATCTGCCACTACCCTATCTCCTGTCAGGAGATAGGACAAGGAGATAGGACAAGGGGAAATGGCAGGAAGCTGTGCCAGGGCAGGTTTAGACATTAGAAAAAAAATTTTCACTGAAAGAGTTGTCAGGGCCTGGAACAGGCTGCCCAGGGAGGGGGTTGAGTCACCATCCCTGGATGTGTTCAAAAAAAGGGTAGATGGGATACTTAGGGATATGGTTTAGCTTAGGCTGGGATTGGTTGGACTTGATGATCTTCAAAGGTCTTTTCCAACCTTGTGATTCTGTGATACCCTTGAATAACAAAGACCAAGTTCTGCTCACATGCAGTCTACCTTCAGCACCATCCTGAAGATACGTGCTGTTTTTCTTTGCCATTATGGATTTGTTTTTCACGGAGTGAGTATACGAGTGAGTGTAAAAGCTGGGAGTGCAACAGGATTAGCCGGAGAGACAGCCGCAGCGCAGCGTTGCTCTAAGGGAAGGTGGTCAGTAAAATCTGCATATTTTGTAAGCTCATCTCTCAGCTCCCTCTGAGAGATAACAGCAATCTCTCTTGTCTTCTCCACAGGACCAAAGTAGGCTTTCTTTCTTCATTTTTAGTTTGTTATTTTAGCTGGGTTTTTTCTTATCATAGCGTCCTGGTTTTGGCTGGGATAGAGTTAATTTTCTTACTAGTAGCTAGTACAGTGCTGTGATTTGGATTTAGGATGAGAATAATGTTAATAATACACCGTTGTTGCCTGTTACTAAGGAGTATTTATACTAAGTCAAGGACTTTTCAGCTTCCCATGCTTTGCCAGTGAGGAGGTGCACAAGAGATTGGGAGGGAGTATGGCCAGAACAGCTGATCCAAACTGGTCAAAGGGGTATTCCATACTGTACCATGTGATGTCATGCTCTATATATAAATAGGGGGAGTTGTCCAGGGGGACACCACAGCTCTGGAACTAACAGAGCATCAGTTAGTGGATGGTGAGCAGTTGCACTGTGCATCACTTGTTTTCTGTGTGTATATATATATATTTATATATATATATAAAATCATCACCATAATCACCATCCTCTTCCTTTTCTGTCCTAATAATCTGTCTTTATCTGAACCCACAGTTTCACTTTTTTCCCAGTTCTCCCCACCCCGATGGGATGGGAGCGAGCAAGTGGCTGCGTGCTGCTTAATTGCAGGCTGGGGTTAAACCACAGCACATAGGCTCTGGAAACAGATCAGCTTTTAATCTTCCTCTCAAAAATCTGTAGAGAAACTATGAAACTTGACATCAAATAAATAAATTATAATGAAAGGTACTGCCTGAGAAAGATCCAGCATGATTGAATAGAACAAAAAGGAAGAAAATTAATGATTGGCAGCAACTAGTAATCACTCTGGTGTTCAGAGGTTTTGCAGATTAAGTCAGACATTTTCTGTTTCTGTTGAAGTCAAAAACAATATTTCCATTGGCTGCAGTTGGAGCAGTTTTAATCTTTTAAGCTTTGAACAATCCTGGGTTTCAATCTAGAATAATAAAGTGCAATATTATTTCAGAACTGGCTCAGTTGTCTGATGTGTGGACTCATCGTTCATTCTAACACTTATCTGACTTTCCTCATGCTTCTGCTGAGGTTAGTTTAAAAGCAAAGGCACCTCGCAAGCTATCCTCCCTCGCAAGGTCATCTAAGGCTTTCTTTTCCACTTTTTAAGCTCTGTGGGAAGTACAGCTTCAGCCCCATTAAAAAGAAAACACTGCCAGAACAGCCTGTGTTCCTGCATCAGCGTATTGGGATGAGCACAGCCATGACTCACCGTGGTCTTTGGCACCCTGTTTAGACAGGCAGGTGCAGTTGGCAGGTACCTGGGAGCCTCGGGTGCATGGCAGCAGATGGGCCCCACATGCCAAAACACTGACAGCCTCCGTGAAATGCTTGATGGGGAGCAAGGCAGATGCCTGGACATAAGCTGTCATGGGTAGCCAAGAAACACACACAGTGCTGCAGTTACAGCATAGGACTTATTGGACCCCACTGCATTAGTGGCTGGAGAGCAGGTGGGATATCCTAGAGTACTCAAGAGGGCATCTGCATATGAAAAGCTTCACCTTTCCTCAAGATTCCTATAGCTGGCATGAGAAGAAATCATGGATGAAAGAGCTATTGGAGAGCATACTTGCTGTTTTTCCTTAACAGGTTCTCCTCTGTAACCTTTACATGGATTATGGGTTCCCACTTCAGCTTCTTTTTAAGAAACAGGGTATTTGTGTTGCTGTTTACTTCACTGTAGTGTACTGACTTGGCAGTCTGAAGATGGAGACTTCAGTGTTCCAGCTGCCACCACATTACAGGCAGCAATCAGCCTAGTGCTCCTGGTGCCACAAAGGCAGCCCTCGTGTTGTCTCCTGGGAAACAGGAGAAATGGATGCTTTGCCTTATTCTGTGAGCTTTGGTTCATCTGTCCACCCTTGGGATCCTTCTGAGATAGCAGCCCATTCTTCTGTGTGCATCTGTGTAGGCACTGGATATAGTGGTCAGTTCTGGGACAGATCAGAGGGGAAATCAGGTTTCAAACTTCATGTTTTCCCTGTGATACAGGTGTTTTTCTGTTCTCTGCAAACATATCCTACAGTCAGTCAGTCAGTCAGAAAAGTAGCAGCCTGAGAACATTGGTGTAACTGTGCCTAGCAAGAGGAAAAGAAGGACATTTTCTGGGGTTGGGCCAAAATGTGCTGTTCCCTGAAAGATCTCTGCTGTGTTTGCTGTGGAATGTGGAAGGCTTTTAGGGTTGGGTGGGGAACTAGAGACTAGTGCCGCAGTGAATGCAGTTGGACGTGGCTGTGGCATACAACCTGGGGAAGGCAAGACCCGATTTCACAGCTTCCTTTGTTTTTTAGTTTCCTTTCTTGGACTACTGAGTCTTAGCACTCAGCTGCAGCCCATTTGAACTTTCAGAATAATGACATGAAGTATTGCATTTTTTATTTTCTACTCAGAGCTGTACTGGGAACAAGTTCAGTAAATAAAACAGGGTGCAGAAAGACAAGGTTCATAAAAATCCTGCCCAGGTTCTCATTAAGAAATCTCCACTGTTCCTGTGTACTGAGTGAAGCAGGGATCTCTTGAAAGTAACACAATGCAGCAGTATCATTAAAAAGGTGTATCACAATGTATACACAACAGGGTGCCACATTAAAGGCAAGCTTAATTCAGGCTTAATTAAAGGGACTGACTTTGCTTAGATAATTTTCTTTCCATCCAGGCCCATGTTTTCTGGAGGTGCACGTGTGAATAACCTCCTAGGTTTCCAAAAATGAAGTGATAATGCAGATCTCCTTCCTACCATGTACCTACCATACATGCTGACACTTATGCATTCCTCGGCAAGTCAGACAAATTCAATTCCCTATTCCAATGCCTGACAACCCTTTTGGTGAATAATTTTTTTCTAATATCTAATCTGAACCTGCCCTGGCACAGCTTGAGTCCATTCCCCCTTGTCCTATCACCTGTCACCTGGGCGAATAGACCAACACCCATCTCTCTACAACCTCCTTTCGGGTAATTGCAGGAGGTGATAAGGTCTCCCCTCAGCTCCCTCTTCTCCAGGCTAAACATCCCCAGCTCCCTCAGCCGCTCCTCATATGATTTGCCCCTTCACCAGCCTGGTTGCCCTTCTCTGGACATGCTCCAGGACCTCATTGTCTTTCTTATAGTGCGGGACCCAAAACTGAAGACAGTATTCTATTCTATATGCTATTGCTGGCTCTGTTTATGGTGCCAATTAGAAAACAATGAACAGAACTCACTAAGAAACTGTTGATTTCTGTCCTGATTGAGGCATATAACTTCATTTTCCCCGCTGTAAAATAAAGGTATTTACAGAATTGCAGAATGACAGAATCGTAGGGGTTGGAAGGGACCTACAGAGATCATCAGGTCCAACCCCCCTGCCAAAGCAGGCTCCCTAGGACATATTGCACAGATAGGCATCCAGACAGGCCTTGAATATCTCCAGAGATGGAGACTCCACAACTCCCCTGGGCAGCCTGTCCCAGGGCTCTGTCACCCTCACTGTGAAAAAGTTCTTCCGCATGTTGGTGCGGAACTTCCTGTGCTCCAACTTGAGGCCATTGTCCCCTGTCCTGTCTCCACAGACAACTGAAAAGGGGCTGGCCATTTGCCCTTGTGTCCCACACTTGAGATATTTATAAACATTAGTAAGATCCCCTCTCATTCTTCTTTTCTCCAGGCTGAACAATCCCAGTTCATTCAACCTTTCCTGGTAGGGGAGATGTTCCAGGCCCTTAATCATCTTCGTAGCCCTCCTCTGGACTCTCTCCAGGAGATCCCTGTCTTTTTTATACCAGGGAGCCCAGAACTGGACACAATACTCGAGCTGGGGCCTGACCAAGGCAGAGTAGAGGGGGAGGATCACCTCCTTCGACCTGCCGGACACACTCCTCTTGATGCATCCTAGGATACCATTGGCTCTCTTAGCCACCAGTGCACACTGCTGGCTCATGGCCAACCTGTCATCAATCAGGACCCCCAGGTCCTTCTCCACAGAGCTCTTCTCCAGCAGGTCATCCCCCAGCCTGTACTGATTCAAGTGGTTGTTCTTCCCCGGGTGCAAGACTTTACACTTGCACTTGTTGAATTTCATTAGTTTCTCCCAGCCCAGCTCTCCAGCCTGTCCAGGTCTCTCTGGATGGCAGCGCAGTGTTCCTGCGTGTCAGCCACTCCTCCCAGCTTTGTATCATCGGCGTACTTGCTGAGGGTGGATGCTATTCCCTCATCAAGGTCGTCAATGAAGATATTAAACAGGACTGGACCCAACACGGAGCCCTGGGGTACACCACTAGTTAGAGGTCTCCAGCCAGACTCTGCTCCACTGATCACCACCCTATTGCCGCTATTCGGTAGCACATTGCACTTGCATTTGTGGAAGAAGAGAGTTTCTGCATCTCAGATTTCGGCATTTGATAACTTGTCCCACTACACACTAGACTTCTCCATGACCTGCAGAGCTGATCAGTAGCAGAAACCAAAACAGAAATAAACTTGAGAGGGGTCAGAAGACAGGAACTATCCTTATTGATGGGGAAATATTTGCTTGACTGCACGAAGAATATTTAAATATTCTCATCCTTTTGAAACACCAAGAGATTGACAAGTAGAAACTGTAACTTTGAAATGGAACATTTTTATTTTGGGGGATGGTACTGAGAGTAATTGTAATTGCCAAAAATCCACAGAAACGTTTAGAATCATAGAATGGTTTGGACCTTAATGATCTTTGAGAAATTGTGCTGTTCATTATTATTATATTGCTTTTTGTGCATGTCCTATTAATCTGTTTTTATCTCAACCCACGAGTGTTCTCACTTTTACTTTTTCAGTGTGGGGAGTAAGTGAGCAGCTGCCTGGTGCTTAGTTGCTGGCCAGGGCTAAACCACCACAGGCACCCACAACTTCTCTGGGCAACCTGTGCCAGTGCCTCATCACCCTCACAGTAAAGGATTTCTTCTTAATGTCTAACCTAAACCTACCCTCTTCTAGTTTAAACCCATTACCCCTTGACCTGTCACTACATATCCTTATAAACAGTCCCTCTCCAGCTTTCCTGCAGGCCCCTTCAGTTGTTTTCTGGCAAGCATGACCAAACAGAGGAGCCCTCCTGTATCATGCTGTGCTTTAATTACTGACCCACTGGTAGTACCTTAGCTTCTGACAACAGAATCCAACAAACTGCTGTCTTTTACTGGATACGGACTGTGTTCCCTGTTACTTCCGACTAATTCCATCCAAGCCAAGTAGCTGCTTTTGTGTTCCTCTCAGATCTCAGCTTTTTGCTTCCATTTCAGACTGCTTGAGGTTGAAAATTAAAATTTGTGGACGGATTTCTTTGTGGTATGGCCCACAGATACACAATGGTTCTATATAATCCATATGGCATGATAAATGACATCACTACATGGCAGCAGTGCTGTGAAAATCAGGTCTCCAATTCCTGGCTAGTCAGAGACCCAATATGATGCTATTTGGAATAATCTAAAAGAATCAGATCTTCTTTAATAAAAGAAGCAGATTCTTTTGATCGGTTCATTTTGGTTTTCTGCTGACATATCACCAAATGAAGCCAGAAATAGATGGACTTCTTTCAGGAGGAATTTAATCCATTTCTGATCTTTGTAAAATTTAGGCTGCTCTCCATCGTTGAGCAATGTCACTCTGTTTCTCCCAGCTAATAAAAAAATACCAGTGACTCAGCGTCTGTAACTTGTAATTCAATAGCAGGTGAAAAGTTTGGACGGCATGACACCGTTTCATCCTCATGTTAATGTATTATCTTCAGGACAGTCCAAAGGGCAGCTTTCTGGAACAGGAATAAATGAATACCTTTAGCCTTAATTAATCATATGCACTCTGCTTGTTTTCCAGATGGCACCTGCTCTTAAATGAATTGAATTCTGCCTTTGGATCGATAGGTCAAATTTGCCACCAACTTTGCTACTTTCCTGCTGAAAGGGGTAAGAAGCAGTCCAAGACAGACTGATGGTGACAGCTGATATTTTCTCTTCTGAGTAGCGAGTTGGTTTGTTTTAATCCTCTGTACTGTAAATTATTTCCAAAAGCTTCAAGTGGAAAATGCAGATGTAAACAGGATTTTGGTACTTCAGGGAGCATGGCTTGCATAATAGTTTAAGGAGAAAAAAGCATTCCAGGAATTAAATTCAGGTGGCTTGTTTTCAAAGTACATTTGTGGGGAGAAAGGGGTGTATGGCCAGAGAAAGCAGCACCCTTGTGGGGAGGTCACACTGTAGCAGCATCATTTCCCATGATTTCACCAGCAGGGACCAGGCTGACCCGGGAGCCCCACCCCGGGGGCAACGGCTTGTTGGGGTCTCTCCCACCCATGTCAATGTGGAGCACACACAGAGATGCCTTTTACATGTGTCATGGTCTGATACAGCCCAGATCTGCTAATTAAGTTTGCAGGGGCTGTGCGAGGGGAGTATTTGTCAAGTTGCTTAGTCACTACCAACTTGAAGCATAATTAAAATAATGGAGCAAAAGGCTCTATATACAATTAACCATGTAATAAGTCCTCTCCAAAAAATAAAATTTCATCTTAATTTTTTTTTAAATTTGCAAACATAATTTGTAAATGATCCTAGATTTGCTGAATGTCCCTGGTCTCAGGCTATGGTGTGTCTCATGTGCCATGTGCCCTTCCAGAATGTGAAAAGCCCCTACAATTTCTGTCCAGTCATCCTCCGTTGGCCCTGTTTCGTATGAGCAAACTTGCTAGCAAACCAGTAACTTGGTATTTGCACAATATACTGAGCATGAAACACCTAGAGCCAGGTGGCACTGGGACAAACTGTCGTTGCACAACTCTGCTGTGCTATCAGCAGAAGAAAGCTGACACTCCTTCACCAGGCTTATAAGAAACAGTACCAAAGACATTGGAGAAAGTCTTCGATTTTATTAAACTGTGTATCTTTCTAACACAATGTAAGGAATGCACTCACTTTTTCTAATTTTTTCTGTTTAAAGTTCTCAAAAGCCTTAATACTCCAGTTTTTTGCAGCTCTCAGTGAACTCAGCAACTTTAACTGGATTTCTGTAGGACAGTTTGCTGGGACTGAGACGATGCTTGTTCAGCAGCGTGACCCTCTGATGCTGGAGAATCACTGAAAACCTCCCCCTCCTGTTTGTCCCTCCATGAGCAGGAGGCCTGGCTGCAGGAATTTGTGGAAAGATTGATCTTTCACAGGGAACTGCAGGTTTCATTGGAAACAACATTTCACAGAAAAACCACCGGTTGTGACCAATGCTTCAAACCGGAGGGCTACGCTGGGAACGTGGCAGGTCACTTGGTGGCTCGGGGGTGGACACAGGGTGCTCAGGACACAGCCTTGCCATGCTGGCTGACTGTGAGCTGGCAGCTTGGGCTTTCTGCAGCAGAGCTGGAAGAGGGGAAAGTGGTGAGTTCCCCAGCTTCCTCAGAAGCTTTGGCAGTCTGCACTTGGATCCAGAGGGGCTAGCCCATGTGCCTGTCTGCTTTGGCTTGTCTACTGCCTGGCAGTCCCACTGAAGAACAGCCCGTGTGCTCCGGGGGCTGCCAGGAGGAGTCTCATGCACCGTGGGCAGCTGATCGCTTCATTTAGCTTTTCAAAAACCTGGTGACTTTTCCTGAAGCAAATGCTATCAGTCTCCTCTCCTGGCATTTTCAGGTTGCATTCCAGTTTGAAACAACTGCTGCTGTTTGCAAAGCGTATGACTTGTGCGGCCCAGCTACAGGTGCGGTCAGGCGCCCTCCGTGTTTGGGGAGAAAAAGCTGGAAAGGGTCACTCTGCTAAGGCTGGGAAGTTGCTTCAGGGGTAGGAGTTGTATTTTTAAGCTGACATGAGCCGAAGTCATTGCTAAAAGATGTAGCGCTGCCTCCCTCACCTGCTCGTTCCTACCCTCTCCCAAGAGTTTGCACCAGCCTGATCTGAGAGAGAGGGATTGATCTGGCTGAAATCTCAGCTGGCAGGAGCAAAAGCACAAGTGGCAGTCCCCTTGGGGTCATGGTGTGGCTTTCCCTGCAGCTGCACTGAGAGAGATACGTACCTGCGGGAGGCAGAGCTGGGGGGGATGGAGAGAGCTGCCTCTGCAGGGGTCAGGGATGCAAGGTGGTCTCTTCTGCTGGCTCTGGGGACTAGTGTTTCCTCACAGGGTGCGGTTATGTGAGGTGGCCAAGCCTGGGGGTGGCTGTGACCCCCCAGGTGAAATTTCTTGGTGAAATCATTCTCATCAGAACTTCCCCCTTGCAGGGATGGCACACACCAAGTGCTCACCAGAATGGCAGAGATGGACATGTGGCAAGCTGGGCTGCAGATGAGAATTGGTGTGTAGAAGATGCTGGGAGATCCCCCCACCCTAGATGTCCTGGGATTTCACTGACAAGGTAAGTGGTGAGCATTTATGGTACAACTGTGTGTTCCAGGGCACCTTTTCACAATGAAGTTGCATCAAATGGACTCTTCTGTGCCTTGAGAAACCAATTTAGAGTTGTGGAGCACTGATTCATCTGCATGGTAGTTCTCAGTGGTGATTTTGTGGGCCAGCTCCAGACTTGGAGGAACAGGGGCATGTAGAAACACAGGCTGTCCTTAAACAGGAGCGTGCAAAAAGGAGTTTCAAGGTCCTTTACAAGTTAATGCCCCTATTTTTTTTTCTGTTTTCCAACACAGAATAGCTAAATATTATCATCTTGTTGGAACATTTACATCTTGTCTGATTTCTCTTTCATCTTCTTTCTTTCATCGCTTTCTTTCTTTCTCTACGACTGGAAGAATATACATTAATTCCTGGAGAAGTTTGCAAAAGACTAGAAGATAAGCAAACTAAGTTCACCCTTGTAGATTAGGTCAACTTGTTGGTACTTGCTGTCAAATAACATGTAGTTGTTTTAACTGCTGGGAAGGTGGTGGTGACAGCAGCCCTGGCATGCCTTGCTGAAACCATTCACACATGTACAGTGGCTCTTGAACATGCGGAGAGCAGAGAGAGGGGCACAGAGCAGCCTGGGGACTGGAAAACCCGCTGTATAGATGCTCAGATTTTTTTTATTTTAAGCAATTACATGGACAAATATAAAGGATAGATGTAATTTTCTCAATCTATTTTTTCAAGGAAAAATTGGCTCAATTTTGAGATTTGCTATCTTTTTCCATATATCCTCTACTTTAATGAGCAGCTGTGAATTTTATGCAGGAATGCAGCTTCATGCAGTTTATTAGGTGGGTGATCAGACCTTAAATACTTAAATCTGGTGTCCAGGCATAGATAATCCAGAACAGACTGAGTGTCACAATGAATAGTTTATTCATTGAATGGGCACAAATACATTTTTATTTTCTCTCATTTCTCCATGAGTTTTTGATTATTTGGCCTAGTGTCCCAGAGAAGGGAAGCTTTGGTGATCACGACATCTATCCATCTGTCCCACTCTAATAAACCAACTGCCACACTCTAACATCATGTAGTAGTGTGACACACAGCTTGAAGGCATTAGGGTAGGATTCATTTCACCTAAGTTTAGACTTCTGTAGTATCAGTGTCTTCATCTGAGACAGTCACCTTAGGTTGTCCTTACAGTTAGTGGAGACCAGTTGGCACTGGTGGAACATGGTTGGAACCACGATTCAAATAACCTGATTTAGACATCTATTTTGGGATGGAATGAATCATGGGCTAAGACTGCCTTTTTCTCTTTATTGACTAGCTGGGATGGTCAGCTGAGATGAAGAACAGTGGCATAGTGGAATTTTCTACATGATTTAATGGGGCAAAACTGAGGTGTGTGCTCACTGGCAGGGTTGTGGCCCCTCAATGTGGGTATCAGGCTGCCAGCCAACTGATGCCCCTTGGTGGGAGGCAGGGAGACCTCACATCGCCCTGCACCAAGCTGGTGTTTAAAGGACGCGAGAGGAAGATGAGTGTACTGCTGAGGTGAGGAGAAAGTCATGCAGACCTTTAGGGTCAGGAGTGTTGGCAGGGTTATTCTGCTGGGTGGGTAAGAAAATAAGACTCTAGTTCAAAAGAAACACAGCTTCACCAGATTTACTGCTCAGAGAATTAATTCCTTATTCCCATGAACTCACCACAACTCTGCATGCTGTGACTTCTCAGGTAAAACAACTTCTGCAACAACCCTTTCAGCATTTAGAGGTCAAGCCCTACCTCTGATCAGCTTATGATGCCAATTTCCAACTTGATAATTTTCAAACAAGCACTTGTGGTGGTTTTCCCCCGCAGCCACTCTATCATCTCAGAAAAAGTCACTATAAACACCTCACACCCACCTCATTCTTTACTCTGCAAGTGCCCAGGCCTGCCAAAGTCCCGGTGATGATGGAATGGTTGCTTTGCCAAGGCTGCTGCCCAGGATCAATTGTCTCTGCTTCTAGCTGCTTTCCACCCCATGGCTCCCAGTCCAAGTTCTTCAGGTCAGAGCTTCTGTTTGTTGTGCACAGTAAATATCAACAAACCCGGGTCTGTAAATTTTATGGTAATGCAAGAAATAAATAAGCATGTGCTACTGTACTGGTTCTGTCCTGCATGTGTGAATGTTGGTGGTATTCCTTTTAGAGTGAAGAGTGTGGGACTTGTTTTGACGACGTCTTCAAAACACACTCTGGTTTAGGCTGCTGGTTTAGGCTCAGTCGCTCAATTTTTTTTGTGGAAGGACACTGTAAAGCAGGATTGACCTGTGCCTGCTGGAGGGGCAGCCATAGACAACAGCTGCAGGAGGACACAAGAACCCAGAAGGGGCCATATCTTCTGCCTGATTACCAGAAGAGTCACCACCACCTTAATAACTGTGGTCACAGTCTGTGCTTTGTCCTGGTGATTCTCAGCAGTTCGTAAGGCAAGGTGTTGTTCAAGGCCTTGCCTTAGTGAAAATACAGTTGCTCCCACAGTTGTTCTCATCTCAGGATTGCTTGTTAATGTGTATTTATTTAGTAATTCACTTTCTGGGAACAATTCCACTCGTGTTCGCTTTTTCATTATGGGCAAAGCGTAACTCGTTGCCCTGTTCTTCAGAAGGCACAACGAGAGTGAGCGAGTGAGCTACTGGCTTGCTCAAAGCCATGGAGGGGGCAGCGACACACCCATGGAGCAGTCTGAATGGCTGACAGGTTCTGCTTGCGTTTCATTCCAGGAAAAACAGAGCAACTAATGCAGGCCAGGACAAAAGCTTCAAAACCAATGAACTGGAACAATCACTCCCGAGCTGATCCTGTTCAGAATTTGGTTCAGAGTCCCATACTGAAGAAGGAACAGTGAATGCCAGATCCTCCTCTTACAGAATCATAGAATCATAGAATGGTCTGGGTTGGAAGGGACCCCATGGATCATAGAGCTCCAACCCCCCTGCTACAGGCAGGGCCACCAACCTCCAGGCCTGGATCTACACAAGGTTGCGCAGGGCCCCATCCAACCTGGCCTTGAACACCCCAGGGACGGGTCATCCACCACCTCTCTGAGCAGCCCATTCCAACACCTTACTCATCCTCAAAAGCTTCATCTTCTGAAAATCTCCACAAAGGTTGGAGTCTGTTGTCCATGATTCCACTTCTTGGGTGTCTTCATCTTCCTGGTGGGGTAGCAGAAAGAAGCATGCTGCATGTGACATCCTTGTTATCTTGCTGAGGGAGCACAGGCCTTCTGGCCATGATGTAAATGAACAATTCCCTCAGTGTTTTCCAGTCTGACTGCTTCCATTCACGTCCTCCGTTATCAATACTGACCATTCCTTTTCCTCACTGTACTGCACTCTCTGCTGCTGCTCTCACATACTTTCATTCCTGCTTCACCCGTAACTACCCAGCTATTTTTTTGTCTCCATACTCTGAAGGAGGGCTGTAGGACTGCCTTCCAGGGACTTCCTTACAAAACACAAGGAAGGCAGTGTTCAGAAGGTTCAGAAGCAGCCTCTAAATACTGAGCTACCTGGGTGCATGTATATTTGCTCTGCACCAGCCTGTCAAGGCTTATGAATGTGAACTGTTGCTGCACAGTATTTTGGGTGAGTGAAACGAAGCGTGTGAGCTCCTACAAATAAAAGACACAACAGCCTCAAAACAAGACTTCAAGCCAATTCATCTTCATGTGCAGAAAAAAATAGATATATATCTGAGGTAGAATTCAGTTCAAGGTGGAGGTCCTTATATTTGTGTGTATACACATAGGTATATATAGAAATATCCTTGTTGTTTAGGTTTTGACTATGGAGCCCAGTGGCTCAGTGGAGCCCAGTGGCTTGATTCAGTTGCCTAAATGGTGCCATTTGAAGTACTTCAGAAGGCTGAGGTACATGACCGGCACTTTACAACACAGGGGAAACCCATGTCCTTTTGGAATGGCTGGATGCCAGACAGGACACCCTCCCAGTGCTCAGGCGGTGCTGAACATTAATGTGTGAATCTCCTCTTCACCCTATACAGTCAGTAAAGCCTGAGGAGCAACTCAGCTTATCCTAACGTAGGCCTCTGGGGACTTTGGGGACTGAGCTGTTGGAGAGCAGCATAGGTGAGAGGGACCTGGGGGTCCTGGTGGACAGCAGGATGACCATGGGCCAGCAATGTGCCCTCATGGTTAAGAAGGCCAAAGGCATCCTGGGGTGTATTAGAAGAGGTGTGGTTAGTAGGGTAAGAGAGGTACTTCTCCCCCTCTACTCTGTCCTGGTGAGACTGTACCTGGAATATGGTGTCCAGTTCTGGGGCCCTCAGTTCAAGAAGGACATAGAACTCCTTGAAAGAGTCCAGTGCAGGGCCACCAAGATGATTAAGGGAGAGGAACCCCTTCTTTATGAGGAAAGGCTGAGGGAGCTGGGTCTCTTTAGCCTGAAGGGGACTGAGGCATGACCTCCTTAATGTCTATAAATATGTAAAGGGTGAGTGTCAGGAGGATGGAGCCAGGCTCCAGAGATGGAGCTCCAGTGATGGCCAACATTAGGACAAGGGTAAATGGGTGCAAGCTGGAGCACAGGAAGTTCCATGTGAATGTAAGGAAAAACTTTTTCACTGTGAGGGTGATGGAGCACTGGCACAGGCTGCAGTCTCCTTCTTTGGAGACATTCAAAACCCACATAAGCATGTTCCTGTGTGATTTAGTCTAGGTGATCCTGCTCTGGCAGGAGGATTGGTCTAGATGATCTTTAGAGGTCCCTTCCAACCCCTAACATTCTGTGATTCTGTGCCTTTGTGGATGACTGAATAAATCACTCCATATGCCTGTATTAGCTGATACTGTACCCTTGGCTGTATATGTAACCGGAGGTTTAATACCTAGTGCTTCCTGTCCTTGAGTTGCCCTTGTGTTTCAAAGGAGCTGTGGCAGATATGAAAACACTTAGGTTACCCAAGAGCCAATGCCTGTGACCACTCAGTTTCATCACTTGCATGACTGAGCTGGCCTTTTTAAGTGGTCTGCCCTTCCAAAAAGATATGGTCATATGGGAATTCTTTGAACACTTACCTATCATATGAATGGATCCAACTTCTGGTAGCGTGATCCAAACTGATGTATCTTCCTGTTCTGTTTCTGCTGGGTGATCCAGTCTCTTTTCTGTGGCTCCCTGCCACAGTTTCAGTCCAGGAGATAGGCATACCTTTCAAAGGGTGGTTTGATAAAGAAGTATTCAAGTTGCTGCTAAGAGCTTAGGATGTTATTTACTACTCGCCTAGCACCACAAGAGAGGCCTGCCTGGAGTTTTAAGACATGAGTTATAGTCCCTGTTTTCTTTCTTTTTCTTTTTCAGATTTTGCTAAGATTCCTTTGGAGTCTAAGTGCCTTTCTGTTCACCTGGCCTGGCACATCTGTTTCCCCTTCAGAAGAGCTGATCAGTTAGTTCTGACAATGTGACCAAGGTGTCCTTTTGCCAGAACTTGACACCAGCAATGAAGCAAAGAGACCCTGAAATGTCATCAACGGCTGCGTTGGCTGCTCCAGCGCATTTGCTATTGTTCCAAGCAAGTGTGATCTAATGGAAAGCAGGACTTTCTTATTATAGCAAGCTGTAATTCACTGGCTGAACTCTCAAGTGTATGCAGAGGCCAGCGTAACAGCTTCAGAGCAGCAGCTGGGCCAGGAATCTGTTGGCTGCACTATTGTTCCAGCAACACGGGAAAGAACTGTTTTTCCCATCTGCTAAACTTTGGTAATTTCAAAAATGTGTTCATGCTGCACTGGGATGAAAGCAAAAAATGGTCGTGCAAGAACTTGTCCTGAGCCAAGATATCAGCATTTAGGGCAGCAGTTTGGCAGGCAGAAAACAAATCTATTCACCCTCCCTCTCCAAGGGTGGTAAATGTTAAATTCTTTATTCAAATAAAGGAGGATACTGAGAAAGAGAAACTTTCAAGTAGGTTCCTGGTGAGATCACGTGTCTGGAACATGCAAACAAAGCTCCTGGCGTGAGCCAAAAGGACGAAAGACATTCTGCAGGGAAGATGCTCTCTCATGGTGGCCACAAATGCATCCTGGACCTGAGAAGCCTCTTCCCAGTGAAAATGTTTTCAAACCTCATGCACTGCTGTGCATATTGATTTTGACAGATTGGAATTTTTCACCTCATCCTCACTGAATTCCACCTGCATTTTTCATATCACTGTACCAGCCAGTTGGGATCTGCCAGGGTTACAGTCTTTTATTAGGAAAGGCTGAATGAACTGGGGCTGTTCAGCCTTGAGAAAACACGACTGAGAGGGGATCTTATTAAGGTTTATAAATATCTGAAGTGTGGGACACAAGGGGAAATGGCCAGTCTCTTTTCAGTGGTCTGTGGAGACAGGACAAGGGACAATGGCCTCAAGTTGGAGCACAGGAAGTTCCGCACCAACATGCGGAAGAACTTTTTCACAGTGAGGGTGACAGAGCCCTGGAATAGGCTGCCCAGGGAGGTGGTGGAGTCTCCTTCTCTGGAGACATTCAAGACCCATCTGGACACCTACCTGTGTGATCTGTCCTAAGGACCCTGCTTTGGCAGGGGGGTTGGACCTGATGATCTCTGGAGGTCCCTTCCAACCCCTACGATTCTGTGAATCTTCTCTCCCAAAGCGTTTGTGAACAGCAGGTGGACACGAGGTGAGGGCGAGCGGGCAGCCCACTGTTGAAATAAACTTTTGCAGGATGTGGCCACTGTCTTCGCGTTCACTCCGTGGAACCGTTTGCCTTCCGCTTTCTCCCCTTCCCCTCTGCCAGCAGCACCGCTGGCTGAAATAACTGGTTCGTGGCTTTCCCTCTGCCTTCCCCAGGACTGCCCTCAGCTTTCCACCAGGACACACTTCTCCCCACGGTGGCAGCGTGGCACCATGCCCACGCCGAGTGACACGGCCCCAGCCCCGCTGCCCGGCCCGGGGGCTGCCAGCTCCGTCCTTCTGGTGCCCTCCAGCGTCTCCTTCCCGAAACAGCTCAGCAGAGCAAAACCTGTAAGAAAAGGTCGCGCGTAGAGCGGTGCTCCATCGGGAACGCGTGAGGATCAGGCGCCGAATTTAAGGCTGTATTTAACTTCCTAGGTAAGCAGAGTATCCTGGACTAAAGGCAAGAGGTTTAAGTGCCCATCTGTCTTTAACATAGGCTGAGAAATCCCAGCTTTGCTACGTTCAGGAAACCTGCAGGCATTCCGGGTGATCGGAGTAGCTAGTCAGAGCACTGCCTATCAGAGATCATAGAATCACAGAATGCATTAGGTTGGAAGAGACCTTCAAAGATCATCTAGTTCAACCCCTCCCCCCTCAGCAGTAAGCAGGGACATCGTCACTAGATCATGTTGCTCAGAGCCCCATCAAGCCTGACCTTGAATGACTCCAGGGATGAGGCCTCCACCACCTCTCTGGCCAACTAGTTCCAATGTTTCACCACCCTCATGGTAAAGCATTTCTTCCTGTCTCCTCTAAACCTACCCTGCACTAATTTAAACCCATTGCCCCTTATCCTATCACTACATGTCCTTACAAACAGTCCCTCCCCAGCTTTCCTGCAGGCCCCTTCAGGTACTGTAAGGCTGCTGTAAGGTCTCCCCAGAACCTCCTCTTCTCCAGGCTAACCAACCCAAACTCCCTCAGCTTGACTTCACAGGAGAGGTGCTTGTGGCCCCCTTCTGGACGCGCTCCAAGATGTCCATGTTTTTCTTAGGGATCCCAGAGCTGGCCACAGTACTCCAGGTGAGGTCTTATAAGAGGAGAGTAGAAGGGGAAAGTCACCTCTCTCGATCTGCTGGCTACACTTATTTTGATGCAACCCATGATGTGATTTGCATTCTAAGCTGTAGATGCACATTGTTGGCTCTCGTCCAGCTTTTCATCCATCAGTGCCCCCAAGTCTTTTCCTGCAGGGCTGCCCTCTATCACATCATCCCCCAGCCTGTATTGGTAGTGAGGACTGTCCTGACCCAAGTACAGGACCTTGCACTTGACCTTGCTGAACTTCATAAGGTTTGCACGGGCCCACCTCTCTAGCTGGTCCAGGGCTTTCTGGACGACATCCCTTCCCTCTGGTGTGTTGACCACACCACTCAGCTTCATGTCATCTGCAAACTTATTGAGTGTGCACTCAATCCCACTGTCTATGCCATTGATCAAGATATTAAACAACACTGGTCCCAGCACAGATCCGTGAAGGACACCACTACGTATAATTGTTTGCACTGCAGTTAAAAGATGGCATTACGGAACATAGACTGAGACATCATGGTTTGTTCTGTGGTCGGTTTCAGTGATGGGAACATGAGTTACAGGCTGCAAGACTTTTATTCCGAGTTTTCCTCTTTGCAACTTCAACAAATTCAATCTTTGGCTCGGAATAATCCATCCATGAGTAACACAAAATAACAGCGTGTCTTCAATTTGGCTGGTTTTAATTGATTTGAATGGCTATTCGCACGCTGCTATGTGGGGATTCTACTTAAGGACCACATGGTGTCCTTCAAATGAAAAAAAGAATGTGCTGCCATAGGCTTGGGTAACATTTGCCTTATAAGCATTTCACAAAAAGAAGGAACACACTCCTTTATAGGCCTCTGCATATTGGGTTAACGTTGGCATAATGAACACCACAGATCCCTGCAAGATGGATAATTTAAGGGAAAACAGCTTTTACTCTGTGAGTGTTTCTCTGACATTATTTATCTGGTTTTTAAGTAAATGATGACATAACAAACTCTGAAACATATCTGGAATATAGTAAAAAAGTTTTCTCAGACTCTTACGTTACAAAACAAATATGGTAAGAAAAAAAGGATCCAGTTATTTTTAACTTTAATCCGTGTTTTTTACTTTAGTGGTGCTGGGAAATACTGCATTTGTCAAGACTTGCTTAGAAATAAAATCTTTTTTTTTCCTTTTCCATGAGCTCTTGGACTCTCACTGGGTACTCTGGCTGACTCCAGCCTCCGTGTCAGGGACTCACTTTGAAGAGAGACTCCATCTTACAGCTTGTGTATGTCCTTCCCTGGCTTGGGGACAGTTGCATAACCTACCCTGGGACTGATTTGTTCCTCCCTTTTGGGATGGTTTGGCTCCTTCTGAAATTTAATTCACTTCATGTGAATATATCTATCCATGTAAGTAATCTGTCCTAATCATACTTGCTGTTACATTATTGTTGGTAAGTTTGCTTCACTACTGATAAGTTATAGTAATGTATGATAGTATATATCTACTCGGTTGTTGCTGTCATTGGCTGTACTACCATGCTGCTTGATGCTGTTACTGATTAACACCATACTATGCATTGATACTGTATTACTGATTGCTGGCAATAACTTGCAATAGATTGATGTATAATCATTCATATTCACTTTATTCATCTTCATACTAGCTTTATTAATCATAGGTGTATTTGCTAGTGGTGATTGCTGTGGTTGTATACTTGCTAGTAGTGATTTTTGTGGTATTTGTGGTAATCTGTAATAAACTAGAGAAGTTCAGAGGATAAAGCCTCTGTATCCCTGTGTATGACAGAACCCTAGGAACCTGCAGTCACAACCCCCGCAGAGCTGCAGGCTGGTGACCCTTCAGGTTGTGACATCTGCCGAACGCCAAATCGTGCTTTGAACAAAGCCTGCAGTGTCGAAGCACAGGGAATGCTTTTTGGTGCTCTACACCCTCTCATCTGTGGCACAACTTAATTGCTCTTTAGAATTCAGACTTTTATTTTTTTCCTTGAAATGTAGATGCTTTTATTTCTGATACCGTTACTCATACAATCCACATTAAAACACATTAAATTGCTAACCAGACATCTGATTGATCATCATTTTTTTTGTTGGGCGTTCTGATTACAACAAATGACTGTGAAACGAGTTGTTAAAACCCAAGCTCTTTTCCTTGTAATAAAATGAAAAAGATAAAAGTGGCCCCAGTGTCACACTGTGTAGCTTATTGAGAATATGGTTAGACAGCCCGGGTGTAACAAGCATTCCAGTCTGCTGATATGAAAGGAAGGATCAGCACGGGGCTCAGAAAACAAAGCGTATCTCAGCTGCAACCAGGCGTCTCTTCGAACCAGCGTCTGGCAGTTTCCAGCTGGTTTTGCAGGGGCTCGTGCTGTGTATCGACAGTTCCATTGAAAGCATACCATGAAAAAGACCAGCATGCTCTTACTCCTTTTACCAACAACTGCTGCACCACAAATCTTCATTTTTCAAGCAGTAACATTCTCACATTACGCTTACAGATTCTGGCAGTGGAAATGTGTTCCCTTGTGTCATCACAGTCTACCCTTGAAGTGTATAAATAGAAAGCCTATTTGTATAAGCAGTATGCCTAACACTTGTAAGCCAGGGAAATACTTCACAGAAATAACTTATATGTTAAACGTTTCCTGTTGGCAAAAAAACCCTGCCAAAGCAGCACCTAGTGTAACATTCAGTGGATCTAAATGTGTGTGTTCCCATTCTTACCAACAGAAATCAACTATGTATATTCCTCATCAGTTTGCTAATTGCCTGTATCTTTATTGAAAATGCAATTTTCATTCAGACAACAATGAACTCACTCAAGTCTTTTGCATGGCACAACTCATCTGGTGTTAACTGAATCTCTCATGCAAGCCACACAGATTTGCAGGTATTTTCCTTTATTCTTAAGGGAACTTCTGGGAAGAAAGCTCTGAGCATCTGAGCACTAGTGACTCATGTTTCACCCTTTTTTCCAACAGGCATTATAGAATGTGCCCTTTACTTTATTGAGGCCACTGGTGATAAGGCTTTCTGAATTAGATTCACAGGTGAACTTTTATGGACTGTTCACATCTGTGCATCTTCTCTGGTGCCCCCTGAGTCATCCAGTTATGGCACGAGAAAATAAAAGGGACAATAGATCCTTCTCTTGCATGGAGGAGTCAAAGTACAAATCCATGCATTTCAACGTTTTTCATTACTTATACAAAGTACGACTTCAACATAAAGGATGAGAAGATCCATAGCAAAAAGGTCAGGAGATTATAGTAGGACTACTGGATTCAACTACCTTCTCCAAGCAGGTATATTCAGAACTTGAAAAAAGGTTTCCCAACTTGGGTGAACCGGGTTAGAGTTGGAAATTCAATCCAACTGAGAATTCAAGTTACAGGCAATTGGAAATTGAGTCTTGCTTTTTGTAAGAAAGGCTGGGCCATCTCAGTTTGGTAATACGAAGAAAGGCTGCTTAGGGAAAGGTGTGTTTTGAAGGAGGTGCTTCCTTTCAGCATGTATTTCTCAAAAATCATTGAGAAATGGGAACAAAATCTTAGTCTACTGACTGTGCTAAGAGGTTCCATCTTCCCCTTTCCACTGTCTGGAGCCTCTGGCATCTCCCATTCCGTGTTGTATAAAAACCTCTGGAGCATGCATAGGATTTAATTCAGCAGCCATCTCCAAGGAAATAATCCTTATGGGGATATCTACTTTCTAAAAAATTTAACGTGCCTGCATAGTAAGCAGGTAGTTGAATGGTGATACTGAGGATCAACCTAATACCTCCATGCTGGCCTTCATCAGACATGGGTACTTTTCTACCCATGGCTTTAGTTCTTGTATTTTCATTTTCCAAACAGAAGCACACAACTGTTGTATGTAAGAGACATCACACTGAATTCAAGAAGGTATGCACAATTTGTTGGACCATTGGGTTTACAAGCAGAATTACTAATCCCAGCTGTTACCAATGAAAAGCTCCCACAAACCCAGCATGGGTTTGAGAAGAGTTAAAACTGTGGGATTGGCTCATCTAGGTTTCAAGTTGCATAAAACATGGTCTTACTCAGTCATTTAATTCATCATGTACTTTTTCCTGCAAGAACCACCATTTAAAAATGGCTCAACACAAAACACTTTTCAACACCTGATAGCTTTGGTTGATGCTAATTTTGTCTTCCCTCATTTGACCATCTAGAAGTTGGCACTTAAGTTTACTGGAACTCTTGACTGACACACAGATGATCTTGCAGTTAACTCTGGGAAGAGATTAAATGATCATGATCTCATCTTAAGAACTGAGCACAAAATCTTCCTTTCAGCATAACTTTCTAACACTTAAGTTTCTCCCTCACAACCTTGTAACACACTCTCCCATGCACCTACACAAGCATGAATAAACAAGAAAACAAACCACTATCAAACCATTTCACTCACACACTGGAGAAAGCTTATTTTCAGCTTTGAATTCCTTGGAAGCACAGAAGAGGTTGTTGACTATAAAATGCATAGGCATAACTAATTTTGAAGATAACAGCATATATATATATTTTTTTTTTTCTTTTTGCCATTAGTATAGCACTAAAGATCCCTGTAGTTTTTTTAACAGTCTCCATCTCACACAGTTGAAAGCCCTTTGCTCTACTCAGTATTACCGTATACAGTACTTCCTAAACTGCATGTTAAAATTTCTTTTTGGGATATACAATATTCCAAGTTCAACTGAGATACTGTAATTACACATCAGAGGATTGAAAACATGGTACCGGACAATGAAAGAACACCACCCCATAAAACACAACATACAAACCATTTTTCACAGTTCTAACAGAACAAGGTTGTACACAAAAATGTTACAAATAGCTCGGTACCTTGGTATCATCAAAATAATACTAAGTCCAGCTGATATTGTCACATATTAAGGGCCAAAACCCGGCTCAATGCACAGTTAAAACCTACACAGATGTTTAGAGAAAATAATATAAAGTCACGCTGAAGTGCACTGCTGGTAACATTTGTTCATCTATCTAACATTTTTGGCCTACGTACGTGCTTAATTTGTGCTACAGGACCACATGGCCAGTGCTTGACTCCTGCCCTAGAACAGGTTTTCACAGCCAAGGGCAGTGGAAGCTGAGGAGCAGTCTTCCTTCTGGGTATGACAAATTTTTCAGTCATCTAGATCTACTGTTCTGCCAGAATTTGGCCAAGAGTTCGAAATCCTGTACATCTTATTCAGTAGTCCCAGTGAAGTCAATGGAACTTTTTTGTGACTAAGATGAAAAGGATTTGGCCCCCAAAGTTTTTAACCCTTTAAGTAGTAAGAGAGTAGTTTCATTGCACTTAGCCCATCATTCACAAATACCTTTCTACTCAAAACCAGAACATGGTTGTTTTTGTATAGGAAGTGTAGACTCACAGAGAGAAAAGCATGTGGGGACATCTGACAACCCATAGCATTTTGGAACCGAATTCCAGAATTTTATCCAGTATTTGCCTGAGGCCAAAATGATTTTTCCTTCAATTCTTAAATACCATCTTATGGGTACCTTCAAAACACTAAATAACTGGAGTATGTATACAGTGATAATCGGGTATGTGTACGTGTGTCTTCATTGGACTGGATGGATATGCAACTTCATCTAATCCTATTAAAATTTTACAAAAAATATTGGAGCTTCAAAGAGCTTCCTAAACATTTTTATATGGAACACGTGGTCAGGACTTTGGGAAAAGAGAAATTTTGCTCTCATCCACAAGAAGCTTTTGGTGACTGGAATGGGCAAGAACAGCATTTTTGTATTTAAAGCAAAGTAATCTCACTCTGTGACACAATTCCATGTTTTGTTCTGTGACTGTGGATTTAAATGGGATAATGTGAATTAAATGTGATAAAGGATAACTATGATAATTAAAATAATCAGAACTATATGGCAGTGCTACTTTGACTAAAAGTCATTGCAATGCAGTGTATTATAAAACCACACAGCACTCAAAAATAGAATTTGTTATTTAAAATTGCGTTGTCAGGATGCAGACATGAACTCTGAAGTCTGAATGGGAAAACAGGATCGAGTGCCATGGAGTTTAATCCCAACCAACAGAGTGAATTACTTCATCTCTAATACCTTGTCACACTCATGCTGATGCTCAATATGTAGCTGCAACAACGCTACAAAGAGCAGAGTATGAGTCCTGAAAATGTTTGCCTCAACGGTATCTGCACTTACAATAAAAATCTGGCTGCCTTGTAAACAGTGCCAAGAGCATCCTACTCATTGGCACTGGAGCCTGGAGGTGTCAATGATAATCTGAGGAGATGGCATGTGAAGCCTCTATGAATGGGTTAAGGCGAGTGAACTTCTGCCCCTTCGGCCATATTAAATCATTTTACTTCCTTGTATTGCTTTTTTCCTTACCCACAGAAGGACACAGACATTTTGTGCTGATAGCAGTCCTTTGGTATCAAAGTCTCCGGGGACATTAACGGCTAAGAGAACAGGATTAGGTTTCATGCTTAATTCTCCCACTGCATGCTGAAACTAGGAAGAACATTTCTTTGAAGTTAGTCTGAGTTGAGTGAAGACTTCACTCCACTCACTGGGAAAACTCCACAGACTTAACAGGTAGAGCATGAGTCTAGCCTTTTGAAAAACGTGATTAAAAGCTCTTAAAAAACTAAATAGAGCTGTAATGGAGGCTTTGAAAAGAGGTAAATAATGGCATGCCTGGGAAAAAGGTTAGTTGAGGTGATGATGTGCCTACTGGTAAGAAAGGTGTGAAGGTATCTCTTTGGTACCATTAAGTAAAGTCTCTTGGATTTCATCCAGCTTTCTGATGATTCACCATTTTCTCTACTCTACCCTTAGAGGCAGATCCTGCAGTCTTTACTCCTCCTCTGTTCCTCACTCGGCTGGGAATTTGTCAGACTAATACTGAGTAGGAGGGATGCTCTGTGCATCTCCTCTTTTGGGCACCATTAGCCCTTGGTGCCTTCTGGCATGAACTCAGCTTCCAGATTTCACTTCTGCTGCAACAATTCCTAGCTCCCTGCATTGGAGAGTTCCTTCCTGAAGGTAACTTGGACATACATTTCCACACAGATGGGAAGAATAGGAACAGGAGGAGACATACTGACAGGCCTTCACACTTTCCACCTGCAGTGATAGGAGAGTCTCCTTGGTATGAGGAGGAGGATGGGGTGGTGGTCTACTCCTTGGTGTACACATGGAGGTCAGGAGAGAAATGTGGCACCTTAGGACTGGCCTATAATGCATGCAGGAGCAAAGTTATTTTGTGGATTGAGGTCCTGAAAGCCATGTCACAGCATTAAGTATGCAAATTAAAGGGTTTCATGAAAGAAGTTAGGGAGTTTCATGAAAGAAGTTAGGGATGTCTTATAATTTCTGAAGGAGAAAGTATTTTTTTGTGAATACCACTGCTCCCTGCATACACTATATGTACTATTTTGTGGGGTTTTCCTCCCATGTGTCAAAATAGTAATTGAATAGAAAAGAACAAAACCGACCAAGTTTATGAGGACATGGCATATTTCTGATCTATGTTGAGATTTATTACTAGCAATATCTGATTTTCATTTTGGGTTCTGAAAGTGTTTAAAACTCACTATTAAAAAAGCCTCACAACAGTCTTCTGAAGCAAGTTTATCTCTATTTTACAGGTAAGGAAACCAAGGCACAAAGAAATGAAATTATTTGCCACAGATAACATAAGTCAGTGGCAAAGTACCAGGATAAGAATGAATTTCCCTCAGCAGTTACCACTTAACTCTCTCTTCCTGCTAAGAAAATTCATCTCATCCCTCATATGCTGCTTCTTGCCACCCGTATTAAGATGATGAAAACTGATCAATTTGAATGATTAAAACCGTTTCAAAGCCCATTATATTTTTTTTTTCCATATAAGCACAAAAATGCTACTTAAAGGGTTAATTATAATGCTGTGCTGGTAAACATTTTTCTGTATTGCTGGTCAGACCCGTATTTAAATACTGACTGGGACAGAGGAGACTGAGCTGGCTCTGGATTCCCTTGTCTTGGTGTTGGGCATGGATATCGTACAACAGGATACACCAACAGTAGCCTCAGGCAGCTCATCTTCCTCTGTCCACTCATTGAGATCGGGGTTATAGCACTGAATGCACTTCTTGTATTTTTTCTCTATTTCATTCCAGCCACCCACTAAGTAAATTTTCCCGTTAAGGGTGGAGGCACCAGCCGTACTAACTCCGGTTTGAAGCGGCGCCACGTAACTCCATTGTCCTGTGTAAGGACTGTAACACTCCACAGGGAGAACATCAACCCTTTCAGCTCTACCCCCCAGCTGAGACCCACCCATGACGTAGACCCTTTCCAGAAGGGACACTGCGCAGTGCCACCCCCTTGGGGTGCTGAGGCTGGACTTATCCTGCCAGCTATCTTTGCTGGGGTCATACATGCACACTGAGGAAGAGTAAGCGTTATTAATGTACCCTCCTGTGACCAAGATCCGACCATCCACCACTGCGCTGGCATGGCAGCACCTGGGCACCTCCAGGGGTGCCTTCATCTGCCACTGATTAGTTGCAGGCACGTAGCATTCAACCGAGGAGAGGCACCCCTCAGAGTTGCGGCCACCCACTGCAAAAAGGAGGCCACTGAACACGTTCAGGCTGAAGTGGGTGCGCCGCTGATTCATGCTTGCCAGGTGAATCCAGGTGTTGAAACGAGGATCGTATCTGAAAGCGTTAGAAAAAGAGGGTAACTGTCTCGCATACTGCTCTGCTAAAGCCTACAGCCCTGTCTCTGTCCCCCTACTGCTGTTGCTGTGAAGTTGATAGAATTGTAGTTTGTTATTTAGCCCATTAGAAGCCACTGGAATGAAACTGGTATTCCTGGTTGTTTACAAATGGATTTAGTTCTTGATTGGAGAAAAACGCATTAGTATCATTCAAACCCGGTATTACATCACTGAAGTACACCTGACTCTTCTGTCAAGAAACTCATTAGAACAAGTGAAAAGAGATGCTTTCAACATAGAATAGAAATTTTGGTTTTATGAAATTCACATGTACAGCAAAGATGTCAGAATTTACTCAGAGTTGTATTAAAATGTTAGGTGATTTATACATTTATCTTTTTAGTACTGTCTATCTGGTATGTGTTCTTTCCCTGCCATCCATATGGAGTAAGAATCATGTGGAAAGGACATCTCTGCTTTCTAACACTATTCCTTTCTGAAGTAACACTCTCTGTCCTGGACATTTAAATGGGCAATTTTGAAATAGGATATAGCAAGTTATGACTCCTGAAGGAGTTGAGTGAGGTACATGAGTAGGGCCATACATTTCTCCTGTTGCCTGCTGAGGGGACCAGAGAATCATATATGAAGACTATGGCAAAATAAATTCTAATTAGCTGTCATTCAGCATTGTCATCTGCAGCTCAGAAAGGAAGTCCACAGACACACAGATGTGTACTGACATGCCTGAAGTTAACAGCAGAACCCATTCAGCCATGGACCATGAAGATTCCCCACTTCCCCCCCATAACCAAGGTGTGCATGCCTCCTTGTGAGAACGTAAGGCATAGTTTAAAGGCAGATGATTGGGAGAGCAACAGCATAATATCAATCACCTGATACATTTTTCTGACCAAGTAGCTTACACAATAAAAATGACCTAGAGAAAGGCTCCCCAGAGGCCATTTGGACAGGCTGGACCAATGGACTGAGGCCAGCTGTCTGAGGTTTAACAAGGCTGTGAGGTCCTGCACTTGTGCCACAACAACCCCGTGCAATGCTTTGGGAAGAATGGCTGGAGAGCTGCCCAGAGGAAAAAGACCTGGGGGTGTTGGTCAACAGCTGGCTGAGTATGAGCCGGAAATGTGCCCAGGTGGCCAAGAAGGCCAACAGCATCCTGGCTAGTATCAAAAACAGCATGGCCAGCAGGACTAGGGAAGTGATTGTGCCCCTGCACAATTGGCACTGCTGAGGCCTCACCTCAAGTACTGTGCTCAGTTTTGGGGCCCTCACGACAGGAAAGACACGGAGGTGCTGGAGCCTGTCCAGAGAAGGGCAACAAATCTGGTGAAGGATCTAGACCACAAGTCATATGAAGAGTGGCTGAGCAAACTGTGGTTGTTTAGCCTGGTGAAGAGGAGGCTGAGGGGAAACCTTATCACTCTCTACAACTACCTGAAAGGAGGTTGTAGCCAGGTGGGGGTTGGTCTCTTCTGCCAAGTAAGGAATGATAGGAGCGGAAGAAATGGCCTCAAGTTGCTCCAGGGGAGGTTTAGATTGGATATTAACCTTCATGAAAATTCTTATGAAAAGGGCTGTCAAGCACTGGAACAGGCTGCTCAGGGAAGTGGTTGAGTCACCATCCCTGGAGGTATTTAAAAATACATGTAGATCAGTGCCCAGGGACACGGTTTAGTGGTGGTCTTGGAAGCATTAGCTTTATGGTTGGAGTCAAATATCTTAAAGGTAGGTGTTCTCCAACCTAAATGATTCTGTGATTCCTTAATAATTAACTTTGCATGTTGGTTGATGCCTTCAGGAGAAGTTATCTGGCTGTTCCCTCTGGGAGCAGAAAAGCAAGCATTGATAAGACTGTGGCTGTGTACCGGCATTGCATGTGCATAGTCTGTTAGCAGGTAAAAAACTGACCTGTCTCACCTCCAGCCTTTGCTTCCAGGCTGTTGGCTTTTAGGCTGAACTATTTAAAAACTACTAGCACTATTGCATGTTAGCCTATGCACTTTTCTGACCTTGCTATCAGTTCTTGGATGACTATAAATAGGAGCTGTGGTATTTCAGAAATGAGGTATTATTTGGAGTACACGGTGGAAGTGGAATATAGCCTTCAGGAGACGGTGATGTTGTTTCCAAAATCTCAATAAATAAACAAACTCAAAGGATATGAAATACAGTATAAAAGCTGTTGAAAATATGGTGGATGGTGCACAGAAAGTAAAAATTTTAATACCTAAAGGTGTTTTTCAGAACTTTCTGTGAGACATCAGAAACTCTTGAAATTTATAGACAGTCTCACCTTGTCTGGTTTAGTGCATTTTAATGGTACTGCAGCACATCCCAGAACGTCCTATTTATGTTCCTATTTATGTTCCCATTTATTTCCTCCACTTGGAGTAGGTTTTCCGTCATCCTCACTTCTCACTGTCAATGTGTAGTCATGGTGAAGTTTTTGCATAACTTCAGTTACCCGGCATCCATACCTCCCCAACCCTGACCCCCTTCTATTTATCTGAGTGGTTCATGCTGCATGTTGCAAACCAGTTTAGCCTAACTACCTGCACCATGTAGAATCAATCTCTCCACCTCTTTTAAATAAATAATCCATTACCTGCAGAAATTGCTGACTGCATGCTTGGCTTGGTTCCTGGCGTCATTCTGGTCTTCCCCACCGGCCACATAGAGAAATCCATCCATTACCGTCACACACTGATTGAAACTTTTAGCAGGCATTTCACTCAGCTTCTTCCATCCATTCTCAGGATCTCTGTATAAGATGTCTCTGCTAAGAGACTTTTCTGTTAGAGCGGGGCGTCCCCCAACAGTAACTAAGACTCTGAAACCTCCACGGATCCTCGTTCTTCTTGACTGCAGTGTATTCTGGTGGTAGGGAAGCAAATGATAGTTCATGGCATCCACTAGGAGCTTATGGCAGTCCGCATCTTGCATCATTCTCGGCACAGTTTGAACATAATTGACAAGGTCTTGGGCTGAGATGGTACCAAAACGGATGTTACCTAAGAGATCAGCAGCAAACTTTACTCTTTTTTGGTCAAATTCCAGCCATTTTATTGCAATCTGGAATGCAACAATTTCAGAAGGCAACTGCAAGTCATCATCTGCAAGCAGTTCGTTAATCTGATCAAAAGTAAGTTTTAAGAACTGATCTGTTTCTGAAAACTCAATGAAGTTGTCTCTAATGAATTTATGCGCTGCTTCCTTGGTTGCTTTTAGTCCGTATGTTTCTGCGATGTTGGCAATGTACATACAATTCTCAACACTGATTTCTTGGATTAGAAAATCACAGCACATCTTTACAAGGGTGTGAATCTGCAGGTAGATTGCTGTGGAAATAATGCTACCTATTGTATAAAGCGAGAGAGTAAGTTTTCCAGTGTAAGCATAGGTGATAACAGTAGCGAGACCCAAGGGGGATACATCATTGAGGTCTACTCTTTGAGTGGACGGATCTTTCTTTAAGATGTTGTGAAAGTAGTCACTGCTTGAAGCCATCACCACCTTATGAACACTGAAGGATTTGGTTTTGGTACTGATAGTCAAGTCACAAAGAAAATTTTCTAGTCTCATTCTGCTCAGACCTTCCAAGAGATTCGGGCTATAGAACGGGTCAGAAACTTCAGATGAGATACAGCTGAAACCATTCCCTCCATCTAAGAGTCCATTCAAGCCATTCAGCTTACTGAGGGGGCCATCTTCCACGATGATAGTCATTTCATTGATATCTGCTTTGTTCTTCTTCACATTCTTCTTCTTAGGGGCCATGACTGCAATGAAATATTACAGCCAAGAGCTTGCTAAAAATAAAATTAGAAGATTTCAGTTGTGAAATTTAATAGCCATGTGATTACGCAACAAATTTAACCTTTGTCAATACATATAAATGCCACAAAACCAAAACACACAGGATAATCTATCTTCCTAAGATCTATTATACTCTCCTAGATTGTAGTGTGACTGCTGCTGAACAACAATCAATACTCAAATTGTGAAGAATACAGCTACAATTTTAATTAAATAACAAGGCCATAAATGAATATTCACCTTTTATCACCATATTAAAAATGTTAAATTCTGTAATGAGTCTCCCAGAGTGTAAAATTTTGTAACTGTATATTTAAATCAGTCAGGTTTTAGACCCGAACTCATGAGTCTGAAGAACAGGAAAGATACAGGCCCCCAACTTTGTTCATTCTTACTCCAGGGCAAGTACAGACTTAGAGGCAAGTTCAGAGTTTGACCAGCAAATATTCAGAATGGGAGAAACTCTTAAAGGAAAAAAAGCATGATGACATGAAATGAATTTTTGTATGATGTCACACTGATTTTAGATTTAGGATCTGCTCCAAACCGCTTCCAAGTTCTCGTAACTTTTGATTTTCTAGATTGATTATATTCTGTTTCCCATGTCAGGTTCACATATACTCTCTGCTTGCTTTTCAGTATCAGTAATTTGAAATTTGTAATCCTACTTTTAGGATTTTGTGGGGATATAGGGAGAAGTCTTATTTGAAAAAAATGAACTCTTATTTGAAAAAAATGTCATGTGACCTGCAGCAAGAGGTGTTATTCTAAACAAATTCTTTGTGTGAAATGAAGGGCCATGTTCTCTGTCAAATGCAACGTGAGACAGACCTGAGTTTTCAAAGGAGCTATTTCAAACAAGCATATGTAGATGTAAATATACTTTGAAAGAAAGCATTAATCTTCAGTAGCACGGTAAAAACAGAATTGCTGAGATCAGCATTCCAATAGATTCAAATATAGCATTTCTCTCCAGTATATCCATTGATTTTAAAAGAATTTATACATGCTTATTGTCTTTATGATCCTTACACTCATAAAAAACAGAACATAAAAAAATGCTACTTAATGATAAAACAAATGACTACATATTTTAGAGAACTTAATAAAAACACTTCAGTAATATTTTAATCTAGCATCTCAGCACACCAGTGTTTCCTTAAGCACACAGCACGTAACAAAATGGTAATTTAATTATAGAAAGGAATGGTTGCTGCCTGTGAACACCAGGACTTTTTTTGCTGCTGATGCTGGGTGATGACCATGTGCAGAGCCGGCAAGGGAGAAGGCCATGTGTGCCCAAAGTGTCAGTGTCAGCCCGCGCTGACGTGAGCTGCGATCCCCAAAATGTCGCTGTGCCAGCGCAGGGGTCAGCTGCTCCCAGCTCCCCCCCCTGCTCCGGCTGCATTCCAGGAGATGCATCTGTTGAGACCTATCAGAGTCACCTCCCAGAATAGAAACCTCCCAGCAGCTTGCCATTTTAAGACAGCTTCAACCGAAGGTATAGCTGGTGTTTCTGTGTACTTGGTTGTTTTAACACGGCTTCTGTTGCAAAACCCCAAACAATACTGCAAATGCTCTCTACACTTGTTGGCACAGAATAAAAGCAAAGCAAAACTTTTGGATGTCTTTGTATGTTTCCCACGTAGTTGTATCTTTGCATAGTTAACAGCAACAACTTTATAGCTGGTAAGGGCATATTCTGTTGGCGATCATATTTGTGACTAAATATTTTTAGAGACCCATAACTTAAAAAGTTTAATAACTGCAGCACTCAATGTTTAGTGCCTCACTGCGTGTGGCATTTTATGCTCTCTGTTAAAAAATGTCCACTCCAATGTTTTTTCCTGAAAAAGACTTTTCCATCAGCAGAAATGTTCCCAGCTAGATTAGTGTATAAGTACACCAGTGACAGGACATGCAGAACCAGTGAAACAAGCCAATTGATCTTGCAATAAATTCAAATTATTGAATTTTGAAATCCCTGAATGATTTAGCTTTCTATAGCCCTTTGCTTTCATCTCATTTATTTTAGTTTAAGAAGTCATGTCAAAGGACTCTTGGGGTCCCAAAACAGTGCATTCAACCAACCAACCTTCACCCCCCCCTTTAAAATGTTACTTTTAGCCACTATCAAACCGAGGAGTTAAAAACCCCTTACCCTCTTCAGAAAAATGGTGTCCCAGAGCGGTCCAAGAAGCTGTCAGTGAAAATACCTCTTCCTTGGAAAACGAGAAGACAAAAAGAGAGAAAATGTGGAAAAAAAAAAAAAAGAGAGAGAGAGAGAGAAAGAGCAGAGGCCACTTGTTAAGTCCCAGCTTGTGGTTTCCAGTGGGACGCTTTGCTGTCACAGCGACCAAAAGAGACTGGAGCCTGTGCTTGGGTGCTCTTTAAAATGACCCCTCCTCTCCGTGCCCCACACCCTGCCTCTGCCCAGCCACAGGAGATCAGCTTCCTGGGGCTGCCTGGCCTCCCGAAATCAGGGGGGGCAAGCCTGGACTCTGCAAGTGCACAGGTAGAAGGCAGAAAAGGAGGGGAAGGAGAAGGTGGTAGATCCACAACAGGTAATAATTGTCCCAGGTAAGTGTAGGGTGAACCACTTGGTTGAGTGTCTGGGCAAAAGCCAGTGAGGGAGACAGGTTCAGATTGGATATAAGGAAGAAATTCTTTACGAGGGTTAGTGAGGCACTGGGACAGGTTGGCCAGAGAGTTGTGACTGCCCCCTCCCTGGCAGTGTTCAAGGCCAGGTTGAATGGGGCTTTGGGCAGCCTGGGCTAGTGGAGGGTGTCCCTGCCAATGGCAGGGGGTTGGAACTAGATGATCTTTGAGGCCTCTTTCAACTGAAACCATTCTGTGATTCTAGGGCACTTACCATGATCTTAACACATCTCAATATATTTTATCTGTTCAATCACAGTATAAAATTCCTTGCATGGATCATTATCCTTAAGTTTTTTAGGCTCTGCCTTAATGGGATCAGCTGTAATGATTTTTACATGAAGAATATGTTCCCCATGGTTCTTCATGAGTATTAAAACTCATACACACTATTTTTTGTAGATAAAACAGACATATTTCATAGAATCACAGCTTGGTTTGGGGTGGAAGGGACCTTGAATATCACCTAGTTCCAACTGCCCTGCCATGGGCCAGGACACCCTCCACTAGACCACATCGCTGAAAGCTCCACCTGTATTTCTAAAACAAGACTCCAAACACAGACATACTAGCGAACCCGAGTACTCAGTGTTCCTTTTTTTTAACAGCTCATACTCAGACTTTTATCAACTTTTATAATTTTAAGAAGTGCTAAAAGGCCAACATATTTCGTTTTTTTCTTTTGTTATTTTTCATTTAGTTTTGGGGTTTTTTTTTAATGAAGGGAACATTCCTTCTCCCGAATGAATGCACTATCATGATCTGTAAAAAATAAAATTATTCTCATTTTAATGCTCTATCTTTAAATCTACTAGCATGTCATAAAATAAATTTTAAGTCTTACTGAGTATCTAAAAATGTGTTTCCAACATGCTTATATGATTCACTGCTGAACAAAACTATACAGGCAACAATGGGGAAATATCTCAGCTGAAAATGCAAAACTAATTTGTGATTACCAGAAACTGCTGAACGTACTCTGAACTGTGCAGTATAGAGACAACCATCCTGGGAGGCACGCCTCAACATCCCAATGTATCATTATTAACGCTGACACAATCAAACACATCTCACAGTTCTCAGACTTTGATTGTACATTGGGGCAAAACCCATGACAACTGTAGATACTCAATCTTCAAGACCAGAGGACGAATGATAGTGTACTTGGCTACTACATGGCATGCAAGCTGGTCTTGGGACAAGTCATTCTCATTTTCTACTGATTTGCACCGAACAAAGTCTTTAAAAAAATAAACAGTACCAGGATTATCTCGAAAATAACCTCTTGTCTGATTATTTCCTTTCCAATAGCATAGAAATCACTTGCTAAAAAGTATTTTGATATTGACTGAAGTTCTTGCAATCAAGTTATGAATCACTTTCTCAGTTAAAAAGAGGGTAGCACATTTTTTGGCGGTATCTTAAGTCAGCCAAGATGTATTCCTTAAAGGTATGAGTGAATCTTGGGGAAAAACTTTTTAATTTGCTCCATTATCAATGTGGTCTAAGTGACTAAAGACAGTATTATCAATCCATGCACCAGTAGCAGGTCATGTAGTAATGCTTTAACATTTTTAGGGGGAAAAAAGTGCGATAATATTTCAAGAGATTTGTTCTCAGCCCAATAAACAAGAATAATATTTGTTATTTACTCCATGTGCATGACCCAGAATCAGCAAGGTGGTACATTCTTGTATCAGTGAAGATGGGCCTTCAGACAAGCATCTCTTCTAATCCACTCACAACCAGTACTGTGCTCTTTGTGGAAAATGTAAAACCTTTTCTTTGAAGTCGGCATGCTCCAATGTGTTGGTGGCGTGCAAGGGCCACAGCCACGGCCACATGGAGAGCCACCTCGGTCAATGAGACAGGTTTACAAAACCCACGCTCAGCTTTAGATCGTGACTGTGTTGTTTGCTCTGAGCCTTTTGTGTTTACTTGACCAAATACTATGCATCATCAAAGCCTGTACTTAGTGCACTACGCTAAATAGTAATGAAAAATATCTTTAACTGCATTAATCTGAATGTGTTGAGCAAGCACGCCAATAGTGCCCTTAGGAAGGCTGTTGTAGCTCCTCATGCAGATTGGAGACGCTGTGAAAGCATATGGAATTCCAGCAGGAACTGCAGTCCTTCCAATAAAATAATGGAAAATAAACGTGTTTGATTTCTAAGCTGCTGAATAAATGTATAAACAACTACTACTGTGCAGGATCAAGTGCACAGGCCTTTTACTTCACAGCAGGTAGCTTTGAGGAACTATGTTCAGCAAGATACCCAGTCCCAGGTGGGTCACTCCGACCTCCCCCATGAGGCAGACCTCCCTCTGAAATCCCATCACTGGCTCCCACTTCACTGCCTAATTTTGCTCAGCCAAGCCTCTCACATTGATCCACGCCCTGAAACTCTTGCCTTTTTATTCTCCTTCCCTCATACAAAACCTATTTCTCTTTCTGGTTTCCCTCTTTCCTCAGAAACTCACCAAGCACTGGCAGTAAAGACCTCCCATTTGCAAGCCTTGGAGCAGAGTTAATGGCACAACACAGCTCTTGAGCACGTAGTGACAGAGAAATTATAGGAGTTAGATTTTTGTGTATGGCAGCTCTGCTTCTTCCTACAAGGGTCCTGCATCAATGCCAAACAAACAAATCCTTTCTAGTAGTCAGCATCAGCCAGCAGTTTTGAAGGACCAAGTAAGCTTGGAATTCTCTCCTCTGCAAAAGTTAACGGCAAGCAATATAAGAAATGCTGCAATCGGACCTGGGCAAGAAACATTCTTCTAGTTCTAAGAAAGTTTTAGAGATTTTAAATGTTTTCTTCTTCACTGGCATAAAATAATGATCTCACAGAATAATTGGAAAGAAGTGCAGCAAGGAGATTTGCCTCATCCCACAAACCCCAGAAACTTGATAATGAAGGCTTTCAAACAATATATGGGAAACCCAGCTCCAATCACATAATCCATGTGACAATCTGAGCCTCAACTTTCCCAATAATAGGTGACTTTAACCAGAATGCTGGTGTGGGCTGAATCTCATCCAAGATTTCTTCTACGTAAATGCTGCTTTGTGCAAGTAATTTCATATTATTGGCCCAGAAAAAAAAAGAGCAACCAATTGTGGATGGCCAATTTTAAGGAAGGGTTGATTAAGTCTGTACACACTGTGCAGATGAGGTCAACATTTCTGTAAAATAAATTATGACCATGGGAACTGGAGAATCAGTCTGCAATGGGGACCTTGATTTGTTTTTCCATATCCAGCCTTAGCACTCTACCTACTGTATTGCCCTACCAGCTATTTTAGGGTCTTCACTGATTTGCTATATGCTGTGCCAAGCTGTAATAAGATCTATTTTGCAAGAGTTGCAACCCTAATGTGTAAATACCAGATTTTTGCCTACTTAAAATTACCCTGTAATACAGACTGGACACACTCCTTTTAACACTTCCCCCAAACACTGTTTTAAAGACTGAAAGGTGGTCTATATATCTATTTTAATTCTATCTATATTAACTTCCAAGGAAATGCTGTAAGCCCATAGATTATTTTTTGGTTTTAGGAAGGGCTCATTCAGCTTGGAGTCCTTCAAGCATGAAGCATGTGCTCAGCCCCAGCAAGCTCCATGGCAGATCCTGTTTCAGCTATGCAGTTTGCTTAGCATCAATAAACAATTCCTTGCCCTTGCTGAAAGTTGCAGAGCCCCAAAGTGCTCTGCCCCCCTCAAATAAAAACTAAAAAAAAAAAAAAAAAAGAAAGAAAAAGCATTAGCTATCTGCTGTAAATAACACAGGTCAGTAAGAAAAGAATGTTCACCTCAGCCTGAGCATTGCCTTCACCTGCAGGTAAGGCCCGCGGGTGTATGCCTGTGGGCACCAGTCACATCTTCATGGGCTTGGCACTGCTGCCCTTAACCTAGACATTGTGCTTCATGGCCACTGAACTGCCTTACGGCCACACACAGGCAAGGGAAATGACACGGACCTTGTAATTACCCACTAGACAGGCATGCAAGTCTGCACAAAGCGAGTGCAAATGACTGGTGCTAACCGAGTCCCTTGTCCTGCCTGACACAGGACCCTCAGGCTTCTCCGGAGGGTGGCATGGCCTTACTGAAAGGCCAATGGGGCAGGCTGCTTCCCTCCTGGCCCCACCACACAGCATCTTTGGATAAAGCTGAAAGAGCTAGAATGAAGAAAAGCAGGTAGAAAAAGTTGCTAGCAACCAACCAAGTCAACTGCCGTCATCAGGCATCCTGGCAGGCAAGAGAAACTTCAAGCCGGGCCCTGCCGGCTACGCCTGCCTTCGTGAGAACCGGCTGCCTGCACCGCCCGTCTGCAGGGCCGGTGAACCCCGTCCATCAAAACCCAGAGTAAAGCTCAGAGGTCGGCCCGAGGCAGCGCTCAGCTCGGGGAAGGTGGGGCGACGGGGAGGGTGGTTCGGATGGGCTGAAAACCCGGGGGCAGCTGAGGAAACAGAGGACACCCCCGACAGCCGTAGAGGGACCGCCACCGGCCCACAACCCCGGGGTCGCATGACCGCGTCTTACCGACCCGCAGCACCACCTATAGCGTAGCAGGCGTTGCTATAAGAGGGAAGGGCGGGGGCCTGCGCGGCCTGAGCGGAGCGGAGCGGGGCGGGGCGGGGCAGGGCAGGGCGGAGCGGAGCGGAGCGGAGCGGGGCGGACAGAGGGGCCGGGACCA
>VZTU01017374.1:25906-72283 GCA_013400835.1 Zapornia atra | reverse complement strand
ATGGCGGAGAAGCGTACAGTCGCCCGGACGGTACTGGAGCTGAAGGAGCGGCTGGCCTGCGAGCAGGAGCCCGCGGAGGTACCCGCGCTGGTACCCGCGCTAGCTCCGGCGGGGAAAGGCGGGCGTTCTCCCCGGGGGCGTCAGGAGTCTGTCACGATCTCAATCTAGACTATATATGTTTATGTGTACATATGTAACGCAGAGGGGTGGCGGCTGAGCCCGCTGGCACTGGCCGCGCTGAGGAGACTCGGCACCGCGCTGCGCTCCCTCGGCGTTGGCTGCCGGGCCCTGCTAAGCAGAGAGAGCCGTGTTTGGGCGAGCCCCTGTGTGAGGATGCGGCCCTGGGTCTACGCTTCGTTTTCCTCCCTTACCGTGGCCAGGAGGGGTTGAAGGAAGGCGGGGAAGCGGTTATTTCCGGGCGGGTAAGGGCCGAAGCTTTCTGTGGGTGACCAAGGGGCCCTACGTGCGGTCAGGTGAGGAGGAGGAGGGCTAGCTGTTGTGTGGCTAAGTCCGACTGTGGCTTGTCAGCCTGGCTAGAAGGTCAAAACGCAGGAGGTGAGGTGCTGGTCTCTGTGCCAATAAGAGCTCTTCTTGGAGGTGGAGGTGTTTCTGCGTTGTTGTAACTGCATCAAGCAAGGGGAGGGCAGGAGTTGTCACACCCTGTGTTGTTATTCCCGGTACGAGAGGAACAAAGCTGCTCTTATCTCTGAAAGAAATTAAACAACCTGTAGGATAGCTCAGTAGCTGCAAGGACTAGATAAGGAATACTTGAAGCGAGCAAACATCACTGGGGAGATAGATCAGAGCAGCTTACGGAAGCTGGGCTTGACACTCTCAAGGTACCCAGAGGCAGCAGACAAGAAGATAAAACCAGGCTTCAGGGTGAAGGGGAAAGTCACCCCTTGCTTCCCAAACAGCAGCCTGGACTCTGAAGGAAACAGAAGCCAAGCGCTATGTGCCAAATTTGGCTTAGCGTTTTATGAAGTACTAAATCACATCTGACTGAAGAAGGTGTAGGCAAAAGGGTGGTTTGGTTGGTTGTTTGGGTTTTTGGTTGGGGTTTTTTTATGGTTGAATTCAGCTTTGAGTGTACAGGTTGCATTTGCCATGAGAGATTTCAAAGACATTAGACCTTGAAAAAAACTTGTGGATGTATTTGGAGGCAGAGGGTGGCAGTAAAATTCAATCTGCATTGTTTTCAGTAGTTAATGACTTGAAAAGCTTAGTTATTAATCATACCTACTGTGTGTTTTCAAAGTGTGTGTATGCATATATAGTAGTGATTTTTCTAGCCAGTAATGGTTTATCTCCCTGAATACTAATGCTGTAGGCTGTATCTGTCCAAAATGCAAAAATCTGTGAGGTGCTTTTTCATATGTTTTAATGTGCAGTTCAGGAAATCTAAAATTTTTTCTTGTGCTACAGAAGTGATCAGATATTACGGTCTTTGAATGTTTTTAACGCTTGGGGTTGGCATTGATGTACTGAACAGGAGAATGAAAGGGAAAAGAAAGAAAGAAACAATTCTAGCATTAATTAATTTGTGAATGATCTCCAAACAATAAAGCATGTTCAACTGAAGTGAAAAATGTGAATAGGCCTGGCAGATTTGGTTCTGTTAAGGAAGGAGATGCACAATTTTTATGTGATGTGACTGCAAGCTGGTGCTGCATAAAATGGGACTAATGGTGGTGCTGCAGTACTTCTGTGTCCCTGGGTAAAGCTGTCTAGTCAAATAGAAACACTTGCAGATAACAGGGGCTGAGGAGTGGTAGGGAAGTGAGGTACTGATAGCTGTAAATTGGCAGTCATGAAATGCACTGCTAATAAAAAGTAAATCTAGTAATAGAAAATAGGTTACTGTACTTAAAGGCAAAGATGAAACTTTTAGTTACATGTGGAAGGAATAACAAATCAATGTTAGAGGTGTATGTTGGTGTCAAATCCTTCTGTTCCATACTTGGGAACAGTATTTTTCTTGGCTCTTTTTAATAATTGCCAAATACTTTCTGATCTGATAATGTTCTGCATCTTTCATGGTTACTGATTGTTTACATCAGAAGCAGCTTAATGTGTGGGGTTTGGTAGCTGCCCCAGTGAGTTTTCAGAGAAGTGACTGAAGAATGAGCAGAACTAATGGTTTAGGTATTGATTGACCCTTAAGGTACTAGGGAAGCATGACAAGAAAAAAATACTGTGCTATTGTTTATACAGGTAACTGAAATGGTCTTCATCAACATTAATCATGAAGGAATGTGTTCAGCAGCTGTATGACATTGTGTATAAGATGTAATTCATGTAGAATTAAGAGATGGTGCCATGATCCATGCCACTCAGTGAGAGTTTCTGTAGATATGTACTGCCAAATTTATTTCAAATTATGTTCATCTGACACACTCACAAATACATGCAAGTTTCCTAAGGCTTCTGTACGATGCTGATAACAGTAGCAATTTTATGGAACCTCATGTAACACGTGGAGTGGATTTCAGTTGCACTCACCAAAAATAAGCATGAGCTCTCACTAGGTTGTTTTGTTAATTTGTGGTTTTGGTTGTGGGTTTGTGGTGTTGTGGGTTGGTTTTTTTGGGGGTAGGGTGGTTTATGCATCTGTGTTTGACAGCAAGCATTGTAGGGCAATGCTACAAATGCTGAAGTAATTTGTATCACATGGAGAGACTTCTAGAAACCAACTTTGATCACGTGCTCTGCTACATTCATTTGAGCGACATGCATTTTAACACGGCTCAGTGGAAAGTCACAGCTAGGAGCTATGAATATGGGTCACTCAGGATAGGAGACTGTATTTTGGAAAGCATTGACTCAGAAAATGATTTGGAGCTCTGATGTATGACCAGTTGAGCGTGAAATTGCAGTACAACGCAGTGGCTTACAGAATAAATGCTCTCTTTGGGAAGCTTAGCAGGGTTATGTTATTACTGCTGTATAGTATTAGGGGAACAATTACAGGAATATTATGTCCTGTTCTGGGGATTGTTTTTAAAAACAACGCTGACAAGCTGGAAGAGATAGTTAAGACAGCTTGAGGATGGCTATAGCTCTGGCTAGTATAATTTACTGAAACTAGAGAGCCAAGGTAAAATGTGATTACTGTTCACATTTCTGTGTCGTATAAGAAGTTTGGAAGAAGATTCCTTTATTTAGCATACAGAGGATGTGAGACTGAGTTGCTGAAAGCAAAACTAGACAATTTTTTTAGGGATTTTTTTTTTTTACCAAGGGTTTAGGAATGACTCGCTTGGGAGTGCACTGGGGTTTTCTAATGTGCTGTCTTCAAAGTCCTGGTATTCTTTCAAATGAGCTGTCTAGTTCAGAGATATTATGAACCTGATGTGGATTTACAACTTGGTGAATTTTCATGAGTTGTGTTAGAGGAGGACAGAATATGTAATTATAAGTATCCCTTTGAGAGAGATGCAGCTAGTGAGTGAGAAAGAAGAGAAAGCAAGACCTTACTGTGGTGAAACATTAAGTCCCTTGAGCACAGATGAGCTGGGGACCTGTTAATGGGTCCCATCCTTTCTGAGGGGGCCTGGCTCAGCCAGGAAAAGTGAGGTGGCTGTACAACACTCAAAAGGGAGGCTTGAGCAGCACTGGTGCAGTGGGAAGAGGCCAAACTCAGTGCACCTGGGATCTCTTGTTATCACTTTGCTTTCAGTTTTGACTCTGGAAAATTTTGTTTGCTCACATGTTTCTTACCTGTTTATCTTTGCTCTCTGCTTCACAAATGCTGGGCAGGCACTGCTCTCCCTTCTCCCCATCATCTTGGCTGGCTCTTGCTCCTATTGTCACTTCTGTGTTTGTCTCTTGCTACTATGTGTGTGCGCAGCTCTCAGTTTGTCTCTGATTCTGTTTTCTCTTTACATTCCATGAACATCTGTGTCTTGGGCTTGCTAGAAATGCCATTTGTTGGAAACAACAATCCTAAAGGCTTTGGCTCATCTTCTACAAATCAAGGTTTATGTAGCAATTTCATAGAACATTTCAGGAATCATATATAGAAATAACTTCTATCGCCTTCATGGTATTTTTATAATACCATCTCTTTTGAAGTCAATAGAGTTTTTCCAGGAGGGAATAGCTGATAGTTGTACGCAAGATAAAACAGTCTGAAAACCTGTTGAGGGTTGTGTATGTATTGTGTGTATATGGAGGGACTTGGGGAAAAAATATTTGGTACAGTCCAGTGAGATAAGAGCCAGATGTACTGTGGATGCTACTGTAAGAGATATGGTCAGAGCAAGGCACCTCAGCAGCCAATCTTAATTTTGGTTTTGAATGCCTGCTCAGAGCAGACTTCAGATAAATTGCTTTCTCTTTTTTGCCTTATTGTATGTAATAAATGTAATGGTCCACCATTTAAACTTTGGTGTCACCATATTTATATCTCTAGCAAGCTTTAGATTCAGTCACAGGCTTTACTGTGTCTTATGTTTCACAGTCTACCTTTTTGTGGCCTTCAAGAAAGTCTGATAGGTATTGGACTTTGGTGTTTGTGCTTTAAAAAGCAAACAGTCTCTCCTAGTCTCTAATAGAGAAATCAAAACTCTCCAGCAGCTCTTTCTGTTGTTACTGATATTTGCCACAAATTACATTTTCTTTCATGATTGTGACTATAAGTAAGTCTGGTTTTATGTGCCCTGATGTAGTTGACAGTGTCCCAGCTCACTGCAGGGGGTTGGGCTAGATGGCCTTTACAGATCCCTTCCACCTGATGCAGTCAGTGAGGTGATCGATTCCTGCCATTTACCACTCCCAGTTCCCACAGAAGGCACATGGAGCGCCCTCTCCTCTGGTAGTCCCGTACCTGCATAGCTGCCGATCTCACCGCAGCCTAGGCAGCTCCCTGCTTTCCAGAGATCGGGGCTGCTGCTCCTAAAAGAATTGTCAGTGTGTGATCAATGCTTTCTGTTTTCTTTTTATGGAACCTCCTTGTTTGTCCTCACTTGCAGAATGTGATAAACATTTCAAGACAGGAAAATGAACAGTGTGGTCTTTGGTTTAGAAAACTGTGGAAGCTTTTTTTCTTTCATTAAAACGTGCTGACTGCTCTCAGACATGCTTGGCATCTAGGTACTCTTGTAATTTAGCCTGTTGTTTTGAAGTTGTACAAATAGGAATTGTCTGCTTCCTGGATCTGTTCTTCTGAAATGAACTTGTCTCTGTGGATTAACTTAGTCCAAAACACTTCAAGAGGAAGCGCTCAAACCCTGCGTTCTCCTTGCAATTTGGTGAAAACCTCTTTTAGTGTTCTCCTGTGGATAGGATTGCCTTTGAGCTATGGGGTTTATTCCCAGTAGCGTGCACTGCTTGAGTAGCTAGTCATCCTATAAAGCACAGTATATTTCCTCAACAATGCCTATATCCTTTTGATTGCAAAATAAATTAAATTAATAGGGACATATTTTTGTTTAAATCAGATAATTAACTAACCTGACACTGATAAAATAGTTTATAATGATTGTGATTAACACTGTCAGCAACTGTTTGTTTTACTTAAGTCTTTTTGCAACATGCTTCCTGAGGGGGATTATTTAGAGGATCTTAAGCTCATAAAATACATAGTGAAGTGTCTGGAAAAAAATTGTTAAGCTTGTATTGTCCTGAAAAGGAAGGGTTGTTCTCTTAAGATGAAACATTGTTTTTGACTTCATTGCGTTTTGTTAACTCAACCTGCTGGTTCAGGGAGTATCTTGTCCTTAAATAGGAGATAAGCAGAACTTGATGTGGCTTTCTTATTGTTTCCAAAGCTCTAGTCAGGAAGCTTTTTTTTTGTAGGTATCCTGCTGTTTTGTAGTTACCCACACTTTTGGGGAGAAAGTTGGCTTGTTATCTCTGATCCTAGGTATATGTTTCACTGTTAGAGTTTTTCTCCTGTTTTCCCAGGCTGTGAAGTGTTTATCCTCTGCTTCTCTAAGTCTCAGAAATATTATTGCAGGGTAGATAGTCCACTGCACACCATGAAATTCAGTGTAAGGTGTGGGTTTCCACTACTAATGTGTTACAGGAACAATGCAGATAAAAAGTCCCCCCAGTGCTTTTTATAAATTTCTTTTTTTTTTTTGTAAATTTGCCAACTGTATTCCTGCAATTGCAGTTAGAAATTATCCAAAAAACATGATTAGTATTCCAGGCTTTGTGAAAGGTGTATGAAATGCTGTTAACTTCTGTTCCATGTTGATTCTGTCATCTACATAACTCTGTAGAAGTTTGTGAAAGATAAAGCCAAATTGCTTGTGTATGGACAACTGCAAGACTGGTGCACTGTATAGCCACTGCTGAAGAATCACAGAATGGTTCCAGCCACTTTTGCAAGGACACCCTCCACTAGCCCAGGCTGCCCAAAGCCCCATCCAGCCTGGCCTTGAGCACTGCTGGGGAAGGATCAGCCACAGCTTTTCTGGGCAGCCTGTGCCAGGGCCTCACCACCCTGACAGGGAAGAGGGTGTTTTTCCTAATATCCAATCAAAATATATCTGCATGCCTTTATGGTCCCTCTCCAACTTTCCCATAAGGCTTCTTCCGGGACTGGAAGGCTGTTATAAGGTCTCCCTGGAGTCTTCTTCAGACTGAACATCTTTCTCTCAGCCTGTCTTCACAGGAGAGGTGTTCCAGCCCTTTGTGGTCCTCCTCTGGACCCATTCCAACAGCTCAATGTCTTTCTTGTAATGGTGACCCTGGAGCTGGATGTAGTATTCCAGGTGGGGCCTCGCCAGAGCAGAGGAGGAGGCGGCGATTCTCCCCCTCTAAACCTGCTGGTCACTGCTTTTGATGCAGCCCAGGGTACGGTTGGCAATTTTACATCAAGAAATTGTGTTATATTGAAAAAATATTTCATATATTTCATTCTGCCTATAAATGGTACTGCTCTGTTATTAAATCACTTCTCATAGGAAGAATAACCATTTGAAAAATTCTTTCCTGCTTTGATGGAAATGTTGACTTTTGTAACAGGTACATTTCATCGGTGTGAAAAACCCCAGCTCTTCTGGCTTGAGCTCTCTTTGTTAATGTAAAAATTGCAGTTAAGTTTTCTAAAACCTCATTATTTGCAAACCGGGCTCCCATCAGCTCATTTGTCCTTTCTTGCCCTGGACTGATGGAGTGGTGCTGCTGATGGGGATACCTGCTGCTTTTAGTATGGTGGTTCTGCATAATGCAGCTCTTCCATCAGTGCTGTGACAAATGAGGACTGTGGCTATATACATGTCATCTGTATAAGTGTATTATCTGTAATGTAATGGTAAATTCATACCTACTGGGTTTTCTGGTATTAGTGAAATTGGGGAGTTAGCAGAACTGCACTGCTTTACTTCAAGCACAGCCCTGATGTGCAGTAAAGGAGTGTTTACATTGTCCTGGTGTTGCTAGGTGTTCCTCTTAACTCTATGTAGTATTTTTGGATTAAACATGAGTCCTGATGGCAAGCAAGTATTCATAAGTTCTACTCTGGTTTAAAAAAAAAAATCTATTGTTTCCCTTCAGATTACAAAAACACTGAAGGTACTACGGGGTTTGGATATATCGCTGGATGTTCTAGTGGTAAGTGACCAATAATACGTTAAGCTCTTCCATAGTGAATGACTGTGTAAATGCCAGGGCTCTCCAGCCAGGGAAGCAGTGACATTGTTGCATTTTGTAATTTGGGCATATGCCTTGACAAATGCAGTATTATACTGACAGTGACAGTACTGAGCAGGGATCTGAGCACATAGAGAACACTTTGCTCCTCATACTTGGTTTCTTCTTGTTTTCAAGTCAGTGCTTAAGATAAACATGGATGACTCATTCTTTAGGTGTGCTTAAATACCATAAACTCAGTAGAGCAAGATTTGAAGACACAATGGCTGTATGAAGATAATTGTATTGGGTAAAAATAGAAAATGACAGGTTTGGAATGTCACGGTGATGTCCTTTTTTCCCCCCCTGTGGCTGAGACTTTTAGTCATATGAACTCTTCTCTGACGTCTCTACAGTAATCCTGCTTGAGGTGCATTGTAGATTACAATATGTCCATCATATGCACTCTCTAACATGGTAAAATGAACCCACATAGGCCTAAAGGGAATTTGAATCGATTAATCTAACTCACTGGGGCAGTATGCATTTTGTGGCCATAAACATTGCAGCCAGGTGAAATTCCTGAAATACATACATTTAATGGAGGAAAATGGCTTCTCTTATTTTTATGAATTAAGTCTGCATTTTATAACCATACTTGGTTATAAGAATTACTACTTCTTCAGTTCTGTTTGCAGTATAAAGAATGCACTTATTTCTTTAGCTGCCATAAGACTTTTCTGACTGCTAGCCTAATACTCTTTGTAGCAGTTTTAGAGAAGGTTTTGTTTGGGATAATTGTTACGATTTATTTTGTCTATCTTTCTTTCACTGTCTTCAACAGGAAACCGGCATAGGCAAGACAGTTAATAGTTTTAGGAAACATGCCACTGCTGGGAAAGTAGCTAAAACCCTGGTAAAACAATGGAAAAAACTTACTCGTCCAGAAAATAAAAGGTATGTGTGAAAGAGTTAATTATACTGTGATGTAACCCCATAAGACACAGCTTGGAAAGCTTAGGGAAGTGGCATGACAAATACACATAAGGACACACGTATCACTTGAATGGAAGAAATTAATCTTTCTTTTATAAAATATCAGAAAACAAATTGGAGCAGTAATATCGGTCAGTTAGCCAGCCAGCACACAAAGACTTCAGCTGCCTTTTTTGGCCAGCACAAGTGCTTAAAATCATAGAATGTGTTAGGTTGGAAGGGACCTTAGGGGTCATCTAGTCCAACCCCCCTGCAGTAAGCAGGGACACTGTCACTAGATCAGGTCACTCAGACCCCCATCAGGCCTGACCTTGAATATCTCCAGGGATGGCGCCGCCACTGTATTTCTGGGCAACCTGTTCCAGTGTCTCACCACCCTCATATTGAAGAACTTTTTCCTAACATCCAACCTAAATCTCCCCTTTTTGAGTTTGAAACCATCACCCCTCATCCTATTGGTACATGTGCTTGTGAACAGCTCTTCCCCAGCTTTCTTATAGGCACCTTTCAGGTGTTGGAAGGCTGCTATAAGGTGCCCCCGGAGCCTTCTCTTCTCCAAGCTGAACAAGCCTGACTCTGTCACCCTGTCCTCATAGGAGAGGTGCTCTAGCCCTTTGATCATTTTTGTGGCCCTCCTCTGGACATGCTCCAACAGGTCCATGTCCTTCTTTTGTTGAGGGCTCCAAAGCTGGACACAGTATTCCAAGTGAGGTCTCACCAGAGCAGAGTAAAGGGGCAGAATCCCTTCTCGTGATCGGATGGCCACCCTTCTTTTGATGCAGCCCAGGATGCAGTTGGCTTTCTGGGCTGCAGATGGATATTGGTGGCTTATGTCCAGTCCTGCTTGCATCAGCTGGGACCTAAGCCAGTGATGAGTGCTGCTCTGTACTTCCTCAGGGAAGCAGGAAGCTTGCTTTTTTTTCCCCAGTGGTTAAATGAGGCAGCTCTCCAGTGATTTGATTGTACAGAGGGCTTTCCTATAGTGCTCTTGACTGAGAGGGGCTTCCAAGGAGGAGTTGCACTGAAGAGATGCAGCTCATTCTCAGAATGAAGCAGCCATCACTGTCATGGCCAGGCAGACTGTGCTTTAGATAAATTGTCAGAGGTCTACAAAACAAGGCAGAGAAAGCCAAACATATAGTTTGACTAAATAGTACATTTTAAATCTGAAGCTGTTCAAACAACAGGAAAGTGAGATACCAGAACTGGTGAGAAAGCAAAGTGTAAATGCTAACCTTTTGTCGTCTGTATCACCTACAGAACATGTCATAAGTTCTCTGTCTCCTAGTTTTCAAGTACTACATCTGTTACCATGTGTGTTAGATACCATTCTTTTTTTTTTTTTAACACATTATAAGCAAATAGTACAGTCAATTGTCTTGTCTGTTCTGGTAGCAATATTTAGCGGTGCTGGACCCAAGAGCTGCTGCTTTGGGGTTCTGTACTGATGATGGAAGAAGAAGAGTAGAGCAGAGCACAGTTCTGGGTCTTATAAAATTATGATACATGGTGTGATTTAATGCTTTTAGTTTTACTGATTTAGGGAAAAAGATTGTTAAAGAACTTAGCATCAGATGTAGCATGGGATGTTTTTCTTTTTTTGTGTGTTGCAGTCTTCACAGAGGAAGCAAACAAAGTATTGAAAGAGAAAAAGATGAGGCAAATCCTTCAATTTCCAAGGACATTAAGCCTTTGGAGAAGTCCAAAGCACCTGTACTGTCTTCCAGAAGTTCCAATAGTGCTCCCACTTCTAAAAAGTTAAATAAGCAGCATCCTAGTGGTGGAAAGACCCACCAAAACAGAGATTTGGAATCTCAAAAAGAATGTGATGATAAAGAATGTAGCAGCAGTGGTTCTAAGCATGCTTCCCAGAGTACCAATCCTCAAGCTAAAGAAAGTAACTCCAAAGAGAGAACCTCCACAGACAGAAAAAAGCAGCGTTCCTCTGTAGCCAATAAAGGTTTATCATCCCTGAAAGAAAAGCCTAGTAAAGATGCTCCCAAACAGAGAAGTCCTAATCACGTGAAGAAACCAAACCAGAAACTTTTCATAAAAAGCAACACTGAATTACCTAGTGATGAGGAATTTGAGCCCCCAACTATGTCTTTTGAATCTTACCTTAATTATGATCAAGTTACCAAAAAAAGAAAGAGGAAGGCTTGTTCTACAGGTGAACAGCCAAAGAAGTGCAGTGAACAGAGGAACAGCTCACTACCGCACAAGACTTCAGAATTCTCTCACGCAAAAGAGGGAAGAGAAGATGTAAAAATATGTGAGAATGATCAATCAGAAACTCCCAATAAAAAGGTAAACCAATTTGTGGTTGAGATAATAGCAAATAAACTGCAAATGAATAAGTGTTTTCATTTCATATTTTCAGTGAAATTCAGCTGTATTTTAAGTAACAGATTGCATGGCTCTGACATGCCAGCTGCATTGTGGTTGCCAATAATTCCAATAATGGGGGCAAAAAAAAAGATTGTTGCATACTGCTTGTATGCAAATTGGCTTGTCCTGTATTTTTAGGAAGATTTCCAATATGACTATAGTTTTTGATCCACATCAACTAGTCTGCTTTTTATGTGCAAGCTAAAGGTCCTTTGGAAAGGTGTCCCCTTCTTCCATTCTTGACCAGCCAATTTGTGGCTGTAGCAGCTGCTTCTGTAGAACACAGTCAGTTTGTCAGATGCTGTGGTTCTGTAATAGTGATGTTGAGGTCTCCAGTGGAACTGAGCTTCATTCTTTTAATGCATTGCATATAAAAATAGCTCAGACATATTTGTAAAGTGAAGTGTCCTAGTCACTTGAAAGAAGTTTAAATAGCTCCTCTGAGCCAAGGTATATTTAAACATGTGTGTTAATTAGACCTTTTCAATGGAGGCCTTTTGTGCAATGGGAATTAGAGGTCTCCTCAGTCTTTTATCTTTACTGTGATGTGAAAGCTCCGGGCTTTATTTGTTGTGGAAGGTCTGCAGTCTGAATGTGGGATCTTTTATCCCAGATGGAGAGAGGTTTGTGTATAATACACTAGCATAAACTGTTTCAAGATCCAGGATTTTTCCACAAAATTATTAATGATACTGCAGTGAAGTTCAGGGAGATGCAAGTTTTGGGCTGTTAGGCCTGGCTTATGATCAGAGGACACCTAATACCCAATTTAGATGTTGCACATAATGCTGAGCATTTGTAGGGACCTGTACTTACCAGACTGCTACATCTTCAAATCCCTTTTAAGGGATGTTCTGGAAAATCCTAGGCTAAATGGTTTGCCCAGAACAAGACCTGATAGGATCTGGTATGAAGCTGTTTCTTGTCTTTCAGGATGGCATTTAATTGGCCAGTTTAAACATTTAATTGTGGTTTTGTCATCTTGCAGTTTTGTTTAATTCATTGCATGCTTCTAACCTCAGTAGTAATTTACCTGAAACCCTGTTAGCTGAACACATCTACTCTGTTCTTTAATCTCTTTATGCACTGATTGCAGATATCCCACTAAGTTCCTTTTGTCATGTAGTCTTGGTAAGTAGAGTATGAAAGGGTATGCTGCAAAGTAATCCAGTGAGTAAATTTTAATGCAGAAAAGCAGTAATTCTAGTTGCCCTAGTTAACTTTGGGTTTTGCCTAAGGGTGTGTTTTGTAGCTTATTTTAAGCCTCCATAAACCTAAATTTGTAATCTTGAAGCAGTGTTTCCTTTACTGTACACAGGCCAAGGTGGCATCCCTCCAAGATCTTCTTAATACTCCACTGCCTAAATTTCTGACAGGCATCTCAATCTCATCTCCCACATATGCTGCAGACTTTGAGGGTAAGTCATATGCAAGGCTGATAAATGCAGAGCACTGCAGGTTTTTACAGCTCTGTGTGGAGATGTCTTTATCCCCTTTCCTGTCATCTCATCTGTCTCATCTCACCCTGCTCATCTGTCTATGGCAAAGAAACGCCTCGTCTTTCTCATCTGTAGAAATCATGTTGAAGCGGAAAGGGGTTATAAAGGCTTCTGTCTTATGGCTTCCTGAATGAGGAAATAAAAGTTACCACAGATGTAGAGAAAGCATAGATCATGTGGTAGTTCTACAGGCTCCATTTAACTTTACTCCTGTATATATATACCTTATAGCAGGCAAAGCCTTAGTAGAAATTAATCTTAGATAAAACAAATACAGGAAGCCCCAGGTATACCTTTGGCATAGGAACTTGCTAGCACATTTATAGGTAGATGACACAAAGTGCCAGTGGTTCTACTACTAGAGTTTTCAGCAGTTTCATCTCTGGTCTCAAAGCAACACTGTTATTGAAGCTTCTGGCTCTTCTGGGATAGTTCAGGAAGATCAATAATGTGCTGTAGACTGTTAATGTAGTATTTTAGATGTGAAATAAAGCTCATAGAGACTTGAGTTAAAATAATGTTTGGCTTGAGTTGGTGCAGCTCACCTACAGCATAGATATTATCTTGGTGTCAGATGATAATGAACAGACTTCTGTAGCATAAAGTACATGTGGAGGCCCCAAACTGTTCTGCTGTAACTTTGTATTTAAAAAAAAAAATATATACATGTGTCCTACCACCTGTGTTTCTCTGAAAGCTGAATGTTTAAGGCATTATAATATGTCAGGAGGTAAAGGAAACCCTGCCTGCTGTTTTGTTTGCAGCTTCCCCAGCACCTGTTGTAGAAGCACCCCAGCAAGTCAGTGAGACAGTTCAATTCACAGGACGGAGACTCAACTCTAAAATGCAAGTTTACTCCGGCTCTAAAGCAGTCAGTCTTTCCAAGATGCTTACGCTGTATGAACAGTGCATCCGTGTGCTTCAGAACAATATTGATTGTGAGTACTTTAAGGGATTTTTAGCAGTCTGTGTCTGAAAGTGTAGCAGGCTTTTTTTTCCCCTCCATGTCAACAACTGGACCTACTAGAAAATACTGCTCCTTCCTGCTGACAGCAGCTCAGAGCAGGTTGAAAGGCACTAAAAAATGGATTCATGGCCATGCTAAAATGTAGTTTTGTTTTGAAAGTGTACCTCTGTAAAGTTCTAATTTTAGTTAAAATGTTCCATAAATTTAAAGCCAAAAAGTTTGCTGATTACCTCCCCCCCCCCAGATGTTGGTTTGTATAAATTAGAATGAGCGACCAAGAAGCTCTTTATTTTTTTGCAAAGGCAGAATTGATGCATATAGGCAAAGATGGGGCAGTTAGCTAATCAAAGATGCTTTATACATCCTCAAATATAACTGCCAGTCAGCATGGAACTGCTGACTTACAAATATTTTCATAGCCTGACTTCAAAATATGTTCTTTTTGTGCTTGTTAAAATTGTATCTTTAGTTTTCAATTGCTGGAGTGGTGTTACCCACAGAGTAAAATAAATGAGATTCTGAAAGCCCTGTCCTCTTTTTGTAGTGCTGCATGAAGTAGGAGGTGTGCCCTTTGAAATTCTTGAGCCTGTGCTAGCACGTTGCACACCAGAACAGTTGTTCCGAGTAGAAGAATGTAATACGGTAAATTCTGCCTTGTTGAATGCAGGGAACCACAGAGGACACGAGGCGTCTGTTTCTGCCTTCCTTGCACCCTTTTTGATGAACATTCTCCATGGGTTACACTGGCTTTCTGTTTTGCATACTTACTTCTTTGAATTCTGCTGTCATTATCAAGCCTCCCTTTCTTGAGTGCCAGGACTCAAAGCATTTGGGAGAATTATTACTGATGACTAAGTGAAAGCTGGTGTGGGCAGAAAAGTATCTTGGCTTCTAAAAATAAGGAAAACAAGACTTCAGTGTTTACCACTGAAATAGCTGGGAAAGGCATAATGGAACCAACTGTTTTCAAGTTTCAAACTGTTAAGGCTGCAAAGCATACCAATTGGGGAAATATATGGGGTGAAACCTCATCTGTGTGGTGGATTTTATCTCCTTGAGCTTTTTGATGCATTTGGACATTGAGATCCTAAGTGTGGCACCTCAGTGCAAGCTGGCCATTTCTCTGCATGCCTCAAGTTGGTAGATGGTGTGGCCTCAGCCTGTGCTGGAAATGCTAGTCTAGCCAGTAAGCATGGCTGATTTAACTCAAATATAGAGCTCTGCTAATTGAAGTGACATGCTTTCTAAACTAAAGTCAGCAACTCTGCATGGTATTGCCATGTTTTGTGATGGGGGTAGCTGTGACAGCATGTGTGGTGGGATTTGTTCTGCACCTTTCTTCACTGGGGTACTGGGCTTTGTCTGCAGGCTCAGTTAACAGGTACTCTTGATAATATTACTTTGATTTAAGATACCTTATGTTCAAACCAGACATTTAAAGAACAGTCTGACCACTTGTGGAAGAATCACTGCCAGAGAGATTTTAAAAGTGAGAGCCCTCTGGAATATGAATCTTGGCGTGAAATGTACTTGAGACTGTTCAATCAGAGAGAAGAAAAACTGAAGATGCTTACAAAAAATATTCTTTCAGCCCAGTCTGAGAAACCAAAAGGTAATATATGTGGTTAGCTTTTCCACTTAGAAAACCTAGTCTTTTCTGCTATGCTTGGCACTCAGTATATTTGGTTCAGTGATTTGTTTGCACTAAACGCTAATGCTGAATCTCTAGACAACATCAAGCAAGAATGCTGTTCTTTTTAATTACAAGTTGCTCAAAAAATAGATACACACATTATTACAATATGTTAATTGATAATACTTGCAGTGTACAATAGATAAATGTTACCTTACTATTTAGACTGAGGATTCTAAGAAGCAATGTGAAGAGTACAAATGTGATTACAAATACAAAGTTATATATATGAGGAAATACTGCATGCAGTCTGCATGTGATTTGCCATGATTCGTTACTACTTTGGTACCAGAGTTTACTTTTTTGATTGCTTCCCCCCTCTCCCCCCCAATTAAAAATTGGAAACTGCCACACAACCTTATCAACTGAGCTTTGAACATAAAGGGCAAACAAAGTTACATATCCTCTGCTCCTTGCTTCTGTATTAGGTCGGCAAGTAAAATTGGCTTATATGACTGGTGCAGCAAAACCACCCAGGAATGTTCGCCGACAGCAAGAAATTCATGGGACAGCAGGACCTGTCACCCAACTGCACCCCGTAAAGAAGTGCAAGTGAGTGTTCTGCACTATGCTTTTATTTTGAGTTTAAATGTCTTTTTGAGTACAAAAGCCTAGTGGCACAGTATTTTTGAAGTTACAAGTACCTCTTTACTTCCCTTTTTTAGTGGCTAGAAACTAACTTGCCTGTAAGCCTTGGGCACTCCTCTGCTGTGTATCTGTTATGATTGCACATTTCTCCGAAGCGTCAGTGATCAATTCACCCTTCCAGCTGGAGAGTGAGTGGATGCTTTCATAGAATAGAATGTGTTAGGTTGGATGGGACCTTTAAAGGTCATCTAGTCCAACCCCCTTACAGTGAGCAGGGACATCTTCACTAGATCAGGTTCCCAGAGTCACATCAAGCCTGACCTTGAGTAGCTCCAGGGATGGGGCCTCCACTATGTGTCTGAACAACCTGCTCTAGTGATCTACCACCCTCATAGTGAAGAACTTTTTCCTAATAACCAACCAACCTAAATCTCCCCTTTTCTAGTTTTAAACCCTTGTCCGACTGCTACAAGCCCTCAGGAACAGTTCTTCCCCAGCTTGCTTCTAGGCACCTTTCAGACACTGGAAGGCTGCTGCTGTTGTTCTTTGCATTATGCTAATGCTGCTTATCCTGGGCAGATTTCAGTGGGTTTTTTGTGTTGTGGTTTTGGTTTTTTTTAAATAAACCTGCCCAAGCAGCTTCACATGGTCCTCTGCTTCCATAAAATCCCAGTCAGCTGTCTAGAGTGATGTAGCTGACCAATGTGAATTTCAGCAATTTTTAATACTCTTGATTCTGGGTTTCTGTTTTGGCAGCATAAAGAAGTGTCTGGAACAGTATGTAGCAGTAGCCAACATTAATCACTGGAGGAACAGAAAGCTGGGGTTCCTCAAATGCTTCCTTTTGTATAGCACAAAGCCTGTTTTTCTTTGTGATATTGTAGCTCAACAGCCATGAGAACTGAAATGTGATGTTTGTCTTTTGCCAGCCTAATGCAGCCATCCTCTTGGATAGAGAGTTCAACAGAGAGAAACCAGCTGTGGCATCAGCTTCTACCTCTTCTGTACTTCAGCAGTGTGTCTCCACATAGTTGAGGTTTTTTCTATTAGTCTATCTGTTCTTGTCTGAATGAGGAATCAAGTTTGATTCAGGAGCACCCCATGGGTTGATGAGCCCACATGCTGGCAGCTAGGCTATAAAAACTGTGGATAATTGGAGAATCATAGAATGATTTTTGATTGGAGAAGACCTTTAAAGATAATTGATGCCAAGCACAAACCTAGAACTAGCAAGTCCACTAACTTGTGTCCCTAAGCACCACATCTGCGTGCCTTTTAGGTACTTCCAGGGATCGTGACCCTGGACAGCCTGTTCCAGTGTTTGGCAACCCTTTTGATGAGGGTTTTTTTCCTCATATCCAATCTAAACCTCACCCTGGCACAACCTGAAGCCACCTCTTGTCCTATTACGTTTTACTTGGGAGAAGACTGACATACACTCCCCCCTCCCCCCCACCTGGCTACACCCTCCTTTCAGGTAATTGTAGAGTGTGATGAGGTTTTTCCTCAGCCCTCTTTTCTCCGGACTAAATAACACCAGTTCCCTTAGCTGATCCTAATACCTTGTTGGGGTAGATTAAGGAGTGAATGTACTTCACTGGTTACAGAGAAGTAACAATATATTTATTGAATCAAAGTAGTTAAAGTCCAATTGTAAGTGAAACACTGATGTAATAAGATTTGGTGACAAGGTACACTTGGTTATTTACTGCCTGGAGAACAGGGTCAGACAGAGCTTATCAGGGAGACTCTCCCATTGAGTCATGAGGTTCAGAATAGACCCCCTTGCATTCTGAATTCCTTCTCAAGAGGAGAGTCTAGGTATGGCTGGATTCAAACTTAATCCCAGGCTTTATCAATGGCTTATGGCCAAAGTATTTTTTTATATATGTGCAATCAACCCTTTGTATCACTTAACTAAGATTCTTAGAGTTTCACAATTCACCTACCAAGTATCTAGTGCAATGACGATTCTCTCAACCTTGAGGAGTAGCCTTGAGAAGCATCCCTGCTCAAGGGGAGATCCTGGTGTGCAGCCTGCTGCTGCCATGTAGGAGAGCTCACTGGGCTCTTGGGCTGTCCTCTATGAAGTAAGATAATCAAGTCATATTTATACAGCAGACACATATTTGGTAGTTGGATGCTCAGTTAAACCTTGGCTGTAGTGTTGTTACCTGCTTCCTTGGCATTTGGCTCAAAGTTGAATGCAGCCATCTTGATGTGACACCTATTTGTGGCTGTAAGGATGAGGAGGGGAGCACACAGGCACATTCCTGTACTCAAGACCCTTCACCAGCTGCTGCTTTGGACATGCTCCAGCACCTCAACATCTTTTCTCTAGTGAGCAGCCCAAAACTGAACATGGTACTTGAGGTGTGGCCTCACCGGTGCTGAATAATGGGGGACAGTCACTTCCTTTGTCTTCCCCCAGGGGTATTCATACTGCCTGAACATGGTTATCTTAAATCATGGTCATTTACTCTGCTGTGGCTGTTGGTGAGTGTGGTTCCCTCCCTTGTCCCCATTGCCTGTGGCTCTCCCCATGTTGGCATAACTACTTGGCAACTATCTCTCTCAATCTCAATATTATCCCTGGGGGGAAGGCAGGGCAGTGGGTGGAACACTTTTCATTAATCTGAATTAGGGAGCAGTTATGCAGGCTGACAAATGTGAGTGGATAGTGACAGATAGCTGGGAACTGGGAGGATAAAAATTAAGCTGTTGCAAATGTGATGCAAGGCTTAGCACAGCCAAACATATCAGCAAAATAATCTTAAGGTGTTTCTGTTCTCATGCTGCAGTGCCTGCAGTTGTGCTGAATAACTGTTCAGTCTTTGGTTATCTAGTTCACGTGCCTAACTGATGTGGGTTTGTTTGGGTTAAGAAACCCTACAACAACACAGGAAAGTATCTTTTCTGTTAATTTCAGGAGCTTGACTTGAGGTCAAGCAGTCCTGATTTACTGCTCAAGATGATGGTGGTATGAGGCAGGAATGAGAGCCTAGATGTAAGAGCTTTTTAAAATCAGCTTTTACACCAAAAATGGAATTTTTTTTATAGCTGCACCAATGGTGATTAAATTAGGAAGCTTATTTCCATGCTGTTGCTGTTTTTAAGGAAAAGATAGTTCCAAGGTAGTAGTTTAAGGCACTTGAGGTTGGGCTTCATCTTTCAGTTGCATTGTGAGAACTTGTATCTCTGTTACAGACCAGCCTTCTGGTTTAGGTGCTTCAAGTACAGTATAAATATCCTTTCTGCTCCAGTAATCTCTGGGTCAGTAACAGAAGGATGTACTCAAAGCCCTGTGTGTTACTTTTCTTTTCTCAGGCACGATAAATTAGGCAGAAGTACTTGTGTGAAAGAAGCTAAAAGGTGTAGTTGCTTTGCCTTCTTGAGGAAGAGTTTGTTTAGGCATGAAGAGTTTCACTTCATCCCTTTGACCACGTCTTCTGAAAACCTCTGGGATTTGCAAGTTCTAGAATTTGTACAGCTGAAATCTTCACTGCAGCAGCTGGTTTCGCAGAAAATACATGTTTTATGGTGGATGTGCCAATCCCTAGCAGGCTGCTGTTTGCAGTTCAGTGTGCAGCAGTATACAATAACTGACAGCAGATGCTAGTGGCTGGCTCTGAGGTGGCCAAGGCTGCTCAAATCAATGACATGTTGACACTTTAATGCTGTGTTGGTTTAACTGTCTTTAGCAGTAGGCATCAGCTCTGTATCTGTAATTGCCCCAGTCCTTGTGCTGTTGATTGAGGGTCCCAACCTAGTATTTATGGTTATTGTTCCTTTTCCTAGACCTTCTTACTTTAAAAGTAGAACAAAAACCCCAACCACCCACCAAACAGTGAAAATTTGTGTGAGTTTACCCTCATTTTCTGGCAGAGAGCTAGTTAGCAGTTCAGACATTTTCAAAGAGGAAAATAAACACCAAGAGCAAAGTAGAACACAGGGCATTATGAATCCCAGTGGTATTGCTAAGCACTTTGATCTCTCACAAATTCTGATAATTTAATTTTAAAGACAAATAAGATGCATCAAAACTGATAAATGGAAAATTTGTGCAAGAGTGCAAAATGGATTAGATGACAACCTGAGGTTCCTTCTGACCAGAATTATCCTATGATTTTTTTTTAAAATGTATCACATACCTGTTAAAATACTGTCTTTGAGGTGTAAAGTATTAAATGTTTATGATCAAGTTTTGGCTCAAAATGAGCCAAAGCAGATGGTAGTTTTATATCAAAAGCTAATTTTTTTCTTACTACTTTGTTTTAAAAGTATAAGGATTCCAGAAAGTGGAGAGAGGCGAAACACATCAAACCTGATCCCTTCGAGCAACAGTGGAAGCTCTAGCTCCAGCACAATGACTCAAGATGGAAAGAAGCCCATCAAAAGTAAATGGAACTTCCTCAGACTATCAAGATAATTATTTTAACTTGCTAATAGTATGTGCTTAATATTATGGTATCACCATTTGAAGTCAATCACTGCTGTAATCCTAACCAGTCTGTTTTTCTTGTTCTTCAAGAAATTGCACCAATCATGAGGAAAACCTTGAGAGAATTGAAGAACAGAACTGGACGACGATAAAATGAGGCTGGGTGTTTGAAGCTTATGTGGCTGTTTGTAGATCGTGCTGCAGCTAAGGAAAGCAATGTAAATGTAAACCCTTTTCAGTTTTCCTTCATTAAAATAGTTATGCAACATTGCAGGGACAAGTGATTTGCAATAAAAGTTGCAACATCTGAATCCTTTCATCCTGCTGCTTTCTTATTCACGAATGGGGAAGATTGAAGGTCAGTACACAGTAATGACAAGTCAGTTTATATGGACTTTTATACATGCTGTCTTTATCAGTTTATCTACAAATTTCATGGAAGCATTTATGCTGTGGGTGTATTTTGCCAAAGTTAAAGTTGTCCCATAGGAATGGACACAAGGTGTACTTGGACACAATTGCAAATTACGGAGTCCTGGAGCTCAACTTCTGACCTCCTGGAAGTGGGCTGCAAAACATCCTTACTCAGGACACCACTTTTTTCAGCCCTTGTACTTGGTTTGGGCAATGAGCCCAAAGGAGAGGTAGGAGAAGAAAGTGTCTTAAATCTTGAATTGCTTTTTTAAAGTAGGATTTATATACTGGGCAGGCCATGACAGAAAATTATGTAGTATTTAGGAGCTCTGTCTACTTGGGACACTTTTGGTACAATAACTAAAACCAGACCTGTCACTGTGTGATACAGTCTAAAAGCTTAATGCCCTTGTGTGGGAGAGTATTTTGAATGAGCAGAAGGGAGGGAAATCAAAATGTCATCAATTTGATGCCATGGTCATCTTGTAGAGGTCATGCAGAATAATTCATTTAAGTTGGGAGATGAGAGAAAGCTTGTGCTGCATACTCTGATCGACCGCTCTCAGCCTGTTGTGAAGAGACATAGCTTGAAACCTTGAATATGAGCCTTTTGTGTTCAAAGTGAAAAAGCTATTTGGTCTTGAATAGCTGTCCTTTCAAGAGTTGGGGACTGATGCAGTTTGGAGTCGGTCTATGAATGGGCTTGCTTTTAGAAATGAGATACTTTTGTAGTTGCTTCATCTAAACCAGTTCAGTTGCATGAATTGTAAGTCTGACTTTGCCTTGAAGGCATGGCTTAGAAATGGAGGGACTCTTGCTGTAGATTGCACTCAGCTGCAAGTAGGTCTTGTTTCTTCCTTTGTACTTCTATAGGATTTAGAACTTCTCCTCGAGCATAGGGTAGAATTGTCACAAAACCAGTTTCTGTCTCTTGGTCAAGACATGTCATGTGTAGATTTCCTCACCATTCTATAAATTTTCAGATTATAAAAATACCATTAAAAATTACTTTTGCAGTTGGGCAATGTAGTCACCCATACCTAACAGCTTGTGCTCTATTTATAGAGGGATTTTAAGTCAGCAGGCTTGCTGCTTTGATGTGTTTTGAGTTTTTTTTTCTCTGTGCGTTTTAGCTGCACTAAAAAGAATGAAAGATGAGAACAGGTGTGTTGACCTGGAAACTCTGTGGGGAGCTTTCTCTGGGATCATAACAAGCATTGATTAGTGTGGTGTCTGTCATCCTCAACTGTGAAGAGTGCTTCTGGGAGGAGCTGTTCAGGACTCAAGCCTATCTGAAAGGCCAGTGTACCACTCTGTCCATCAAACAGCTCTGGTCATCTTTGTAGTTGCTAATTGGTGGCTAACTCAGATGAAGGTTTAGTCTTGAATTGTTCAAGAATCCTGGGGAGTGTGTGTTTGGTGTTTTTTTGCAGGTTTGGTGGTTGTGGGGTTTTGGGGTTTTGTTGGGTTTTTTTTCTAAATCACTTTTATTTGCAGTAATTGTTGATGGTATCCTTTTATGTAAGAAAAGACAAAGCCAGAGCTAAGCTTTCTGTTGGGCTCTGGCATTAGAGAACACAGCTGTAAGCGCTCAGAGCAGCTTATAGTTGACAGGAGTGTCCCTTTGGGAGACTGAAGGATAAATAGCTGGCTTAACTAGTAGTCTTGCATTGCTAATTGAAGTAGGAAATAACTCTCTTCCTACCCTTGACGCTGATGGGAGGGCTGTATGGAGGGCAAATTTGACTTCAAGATTAAGTTGCTTTCATTTCCTCTTCTTGCTTTGTCTCACTTCAAAGGCTATAGACTTCTCTCTGGTGAGAGATATGCTGAGGGCACCCGTGGGATCAAATTGTTTTCCTGACAATTTCTACATTAGAGAGTACTGTAGACAAGCAAATCTCTTTACAGTAAGGTGGTGTTACACACACTTCAGGGTAGGGTTTTTCTTTCACTTCAGTTGTGCTGTGGCTTGTTCCTATGGGCTGAGGGCTCACCCAAGGCTGCAGTGTCAGGAGTGCTCTGGGAATGGATATCCAGTTCTTTTGTGAGGAATCCCATTCTTGTAGCTTGACACTGCTTCATGACGTGATTCAAAACATATGTGGAGGTAAATTCAAAGCTTACTTCAAAACCCTTTTAATCTGAATTAAAACGATTATGTAGCTGCTTTTGTAGTCCCCTGCCTTCTGTCCCTGTATGCAGTTACTCTGGTAAAGAGTTGGTGCTGTGGTGGGCTGGTACCTGGGGATTTCCAAGGATTTCTGGTAGTCAAAGGATTATCTCACCAGAGGGAAAAGAAATCCCCTTGCACAGTGTGAATCTTAGGCTTGCCATCTGAAAGCTCAGGAAAAGGTCTGTGCCAGGACTTACTGTGGTGAGAAACATTGATGGATTGATGAGTAAAAAGACATTTCTAGTTACACTGCTTTTTTTTTGAGGGGAAAAAAACTCCAAACCAAACAAAAAACTAAACCAGTGAGGGCTGCCAGATTCTTTTTATTTGTGCTATTTGTATTTTCCTTCTCTGCCCTTCCTGTAAAGAAAGGAGAGCTCTTTGAGTGGGTGACTGAAGCCTTGGTTAGCCTACCCTTGCAGAGGTTTCCCTACTCCCACAGAGCTGCCAAAGTGGCGTTCGCAGCAGAAATAATCCAGATCTTTTTCCTGCCATTGTTACTAGTTACTGTCACTGGAGGAACAACTGTAGCTCCCTCCAGATTCTTAGTCTGTGGCAAGCTTAGTCCTGCCAGGCAAGGCAAGGAGGAGCAGCAGCTTGTTCTTCTGGCTCACCATCTATGGGCAGCTGAGATCTAACAACCCTGTTCACTTAACACTCCTCAGCATCCTCACCAATCTGGCCCTAGACAAAAAGGAGCTTGGAACTGGCAGGATTGTAGTATTAAATATGGAATGAGACTGTCATAGTTTTTCAGAAGTGAAGCATCAAATACTCAAGGAAATTGCTGAGTGTTTTAAGGCATAAAAGTCTAAGTTTAGAATCCAAGTGTCTTTCTTCAGAAGAACCTATTCAGGTTAAGGTAGTTCTGTGGGTTTTGTTTGGTTTTCTTAGGGGTGGGGGTTTTTTTCCATCTCAAATGGCAAGACTTTAAAATCCCTGTTTTAAATGTAAAACTACAGTCAGGAATGTCATCTTCATAGCTTCAGCCCTGAGTGGTGTGCTTACTTCAGGAAGTGCCAGTGGAAACCTTCAGCAGGGTATAGTTTTGTGAACTCTGTTTACAGAGACGCTGCCTCGTCTTATCCCTGGTGCCAGACCTAAAAATGGCATTTGCTCAAGGAGGTGGCTGAACACCTCTGGAAAAGCTTACACAGCTGTCCTACAGAACTGCAAGTGGGCATCTGAGCAGTAGACAAGTCTCTTGATCGCTTCTTGAGGCCCTATCCCTTAATGTTTATGGTACTGTTGAGGCTGCAGAAGAAGGGATGCTGCTTGCCAAAGCCTGCAGAAGCAGGAAAATAAGCTGGTCAGGAAGAAGAGGAGTAGCGAGCTGCTGCTTGCCTCTGAGAGGAGTCAACTCTGCAAGAGAGAATGCTGCCAACACCTGACCAGGAAGCAATGTTCCCTCTTTTCAAGATGCTGACCTCTCTGGGGGAGCAAAAATGGTGAAGCCCTTATCCTTCTGCCACCTTGCTCCCAATATTTCACAAGTTTCTTTCACCAGACGAGGCACTTCCCTACTTGCAGCTCTTCACAACGTTCAGGGAGTTCTCAGCTTCTCTCCCACGGATGTGCTGTAGCCAGCTCTCTGCAAAACACATTTTCCCAGAGTTACCTGTGTTGATGTGCTTTTCAGTGCTTTCAGACCTTTCAGCCTGAAAGTTAGATAATTAGTCTGTCTGAAATTTAGATAAACACTGAAGTGGGGCACTAAAGTGTGACTTTTTGAAGCATTAGTATCATGCTGGAGCAGTGCTGACAGCTGTGTTCCAGACTTAGGCATTTAGAAAAGCTTGGAGGGAATGAAATGTTGTAGAGCAGCCCCAAAGGCCTGTGCACAAAGCAGCCCCTCCAGGTTTCCAGAGAGGCTGAGACCAGAGTTTACTTCTGCAGCTGAGGGATGAACATGAGAGACCGTGAGCAGAGGTGTGATCTTTCCACCTTTATAGGGATGGAGAAGAATAGTCTCTATGACTATTCTTATAAAGGTTTTAGAACCTTTAGGGTTAGAACCTTTATAGGTTCTAAAAAATGCAAAATCAATGTATCTGGGACCTCATTATAACAAGCAGTTCCCTGCCCTGTGCCATGAGGTTTTGTTGTGATTTGGATGTTGATCACCAACCTATTAATCAACCGGCTTGGTTCCTTTCTTTGATAAGGAGCCATTGCATCCTGAGGAGGCTGACAGCCTCCCTGACCTTTGTTATCACAGCAAGCACAGTTCAGTGATTTAAGGAGGGGGAAAGTACCTGAGGAAATAAGGCTTTTGTTGTCTCTTTGACTTCTCCATCTGCTCTTTGCACCTAACAAACCAGGAAACCTGATTTCTGGAACTGATTTTTCCAGTGACTACTTGGAGAACAAACACAAACAGGCAGAAACTAGCAATGTCAAAACACTGCTTTATTCTAGAAGTCCTAATAGATTCTCAGTGGTCCTTAGAAGGTGTTGAAATGTAACCTTCTCAGAAAGATGCTAGTGCCTAAGGAGGGAAATGTCCCAGGTCTCTACTGAATGTTTTCAGAAGTCTCTGATCTGGAGAGCCACACTAAGCTGTACCTGCGTTTTCTCTGCTCTTTGGTACAGCAGCACGTTTTTCATTACTGAGGGCACAAATATCTTTGGCCTGCCTAACAAGACAGACTTAGGGAAGAGTTTCCTCAAAACAACCTTGGAGTGGGTCTACTACAAAGTTATTTAATCATTCAGTGTTATCAAAACTTACAACACTAAGATGACAGCATATCGTGCTTCTCTATAATCTGTATCAAGAGCTTTGTGGAAGAACTCATGCATAATGTATGAAGCATTTGTCTTGGTTGTTTGAGTAAGACTGAGCTATATTTTGCATATAAGCCAGTGTTAAACATTGAAAATGCACTATAATTTTCTCAAAATTATGGCACTTAAATCACAGAAAGTATTTTTCTGAGGATTTAGGGGAAAACCAAGGATGTGACAGGGCATGTTTTTGGTGCTGCTCTGACTAGCACTGTGGCTTACATTCTTCTTAGTTCTCAGTGGTTGGAACCCATTGAGATCCTGAGCCTGGGGACAAGACAACCATTCTTCCTACCAATATTTTTCTCCTTGCTCTGTAACAGGAAGCTTCATCTCTTATCTATGTTTTATAATGGTCAGTTGGATTATATTGATGATTTTCTGTCATTCTCAGAGTGACAGTTTTCCATGGTACTACTGTTCCCACGGGAGAGAAGATGCTTTTGCTGGGGTACTGGCCCCTCCTCCTTGATGCTCATCCATTACTCCCTGCTTCCTTCTGGCAGTGCCTGGCTCCCACTTCCCTGTAGCTGTGCTGCTGCTGGAAGAAAGAGAGGCTCTTGCCTATGGGGAGATGGCAGTGGGCTGCCTTTTCCTTCCTATGCTCTGAGGTATGACCTGCTTACCAAAGTTTTTGGCTCTTTTAAGGTTGTTACACTGTGGCTTCTAGGCAGTGGAATTTGGTGAGAATTTTGACAGCAGAAAGACAACGGTGTCACCATGAGAGCTCAGTCCTGAGGGTGGTAAGGAGTCCAGCAGGTGCTGTGCATCCCGCCTCCTGCCTTTCTTGAAGCGTGGCTCTTGTTCCCACTTGTCCGTCCTTCCCTGCAACTGCCCCGTGGCCCAGGAAGGTTTGTTACAGAGGTTGTCAAGTGCTGCAAGAAGTGGCCATGAGAACTAGGTCCCCGTTTCCTCCCAAAGCTGGGTATGGTTTGGCTCTGTTTGGCAATTATGAAATTGATGGTCTGAACCATTTCCTCTTAGCAACCTCTTTCCAAGCACGCTGGCATGCAGCTTAGGGGGTTTTTAATCCAGATAGATGCCAGACCATAAGTGTGGGCAGCCTTAAAAACCAGAGAAACGTCAGGCTAATCTCCAGCTGTGAGATGAAGAATAATACGCTGCTTTTTCAGTCTGTCATTCAAAATGCTAATGTAGCTGTTCACCTTCCCAGCTCCCCCAGTCATGTCAAGTAAAGCGATTTTGGGTTCTACCTCTTTTCTGACCAAAGCCTGCTGGTGTTTCCAGCCTCTTCTCAGAAATGAAAGGCTCATTAATCCATGCTGTGCCTTCTCCTCTACCCTGGCATCAGCTTTGCCCTCTCAACTCTTGTCTGTCCTTTTTATCACAACCCTTCCTCCTTCAGCTCCTGACGCAATACGGCAACACAACACCACGTGAAGGAACATCTCTGTGAGGTGCCCAAGTGTATATTCTGCCTTTTTCATGTTGCACCCATGGCCTTTTTTCCCCTCTTTTATTTTTGAGGGTGTCACCTGAGTTCCCACATTAAACTTCATGCCCTATTCCCCATCACGGGTAACTTTATAAACGTATTTCCAATGGCATGTTTCTTTTTCAGAGTGCTCTTACAGGAAGTTAAAGCTTTCTAGATTCAGAGACGCAGCTGTTCCCTGCTAATGTATCCAAACTTAATCAGGATGCTGTCAACGTGCTCGAAAATGAGGATGTGTTTGTTATCTTCAAGTGTTTGTTCATGCTTTTCGGTCTGCTAAATTTGTTTTCTTCACACTTTGACTTGCTGATTTGTTCCTGAGTGTGAAATAGGTGCTTGTGTTCCCAAAAGCAGATGCTTCAAATTCAGGTTTAGAGAATCTAGTTTTGATGGCTGTGTTTGAAAATGGGAATTTTCAAAAAATGGAGCTTTTTACCTACCCAAAACCTGACTTGCTCTTGGGTATTGCTCATCCACAGCTCCACTTACAGCCTCGCATGAGTGGGCTGTGCTTGTTTTGAAGCAAGTAGATAAACATGCTGCCCTCTGCTCACTTAACTCTGTCTCTGATGCCTTTTGGCAGCTTTTTTAAAAGACTGTAGGGTTGGTTGGGGTTTTTTTGTTTGGGTTTTTTTCCACAGAGGAAAAGCTGTGGTATTCTCTCTAGTGGAGTCAAGATACTTGGAAGCAGTAGTAGCTATGCTGATCTCCATACAAGAGCATACGTGGCTCAGTTGTCTGGTGGCCTCAGTGTAGCATCCTACAAAGACCGTAGCTTGCACCTTTAATCAGATGTCACTTCTTGTCCTTATTAAGCAAGAGAAATGTTTGCTAGAGAGAAGACTTTCTTGTGTGTCTTCCAAAAGCTCCATCGTTTCACACCTGGGCTATGTAAAATATATCCCCTTGTCACATCGGTCCCCGCAGTGCAGCCCGGTGGCTGGCAGCGGGGCTGCAGCAGGCAGCAAACCTCCAGACTTCCTTCGGGGTGAGTAAGCGATTCGCATGAGCGTGCTGCTAACGGCCTGCCACTTCCCACTACGGGAAATTAAGGCAAAAGGTTGAAGGAGAGTGACACTGCTTTCAGGATATGCCGCAGTGCATTTGTGTACGGATGGTGAGGCTCGCTGCTTCTCCTCATGGGGAGCCCCATCAGCCCTCCATAATCATTCTCCTTTTCTCTGCTCTAAAAAGCAAAAGTCATCTAAAAAAATCTCTTGCTCCCATGAAATTATGCTTATGGCAAAGTAGGTGTTTCAGAAAGTTAGAGAGACCCGCTGCTGCCAGGACAGAGAGGTGCTAATGCTTACTTTATGGGAATGTTAATAGGAGTTATCCCCTGAATTCCCCCAGAGAATAAATCTGAGTGGAGATGTTGACTCTCAACATTGCAGTGGTTGGGTGGGGGAGGGCGTACTGGAGTGAACTCAGGAAAACTAATTTTCCATTGGTTGGATAATCCCTTCAAAATCTGTTTTCTGAGCATCAGGGCGAGATCCTATCTCTCTATTAATGCCTGTGTAGTGCCTGTGTTCCAGCAGAATGGGGATCAGCAGACGAGTAGATGCAGCAAATGCAAAGGCTCTTTCCATGCCCAGTTGCCTAGCTGTGAAGCTGAACCATTTAAATCTGTGCTAATATCCAACACTTAGGATTTATTCCAGAAAGCTTATGCTGGAACTTGAGAAATACAGGAATGGCAATATCCACTCAGACCAGCAGACGAGTTGCTCAGTTTGCAATATTCACAGCCCATTAGGTCCAACAACAAAAAAAAAAGTCCACTTTCTCCAAACTGGAAAAACAAAGCTCTGTGATGTGCATCTGTTATTTTTCAGCACAGTAAGTATAGCTGTATTCAGTAGGACTTCAAAATTGCAAGACACCCTGGTGAAACTATAGATAAATTTCTTCAGAACACAGTATACGTTGCCTGGCCATTTTCAAACCTCAGCAGGAAACAGCAGGCAATTCTCAGCTGGTATTTTCTGCCTTATTCCAGACAACTGGGTTTGATCCAGATCACTGGCCCAGGCTGACACAGAGAAAATTATGATGATGTAGCTTGGTGATGATGTAGTTCGTTGAAAAGGGAGAATATGTTTTTGGGGGATTTTGTTTGGGTTTTTGTTTGGTTTTTTAATCTGCAGAGGACAAGGCATGGGTACCACATAATTTTTTGAAGGTTGTTAATGGAGTAGTTATGATGCCTTACAGAGCACAGGGAGGGGGGTATTTGGTCACCTCCACATACATCTGAGGTTGTTTCTACTGCTAATAATGGCCATGTAAATTTTGTACTATTGGTAAAATAAAAATAGGTATTTGTTGTTTTTGTATGTAAAGTACTTGTGCACACAATTTTTTCCTCTACATTGGAAAAAAGAATATTTTTACCCTTGTGCCTGGCAGCTGCAAACAGGCATTTGAAGGCAAATTAGACACGAGAGGGAACTAATGTGCTTGTTTTGTCATTTCCAGCCTGCATGCAGTGGGGTTTCTGTCTTTGATGGACTGGTGAAAGGACTGGATGGATGAATTGCTTGTCACCATATAATCTGTCAATATGTAATTTGTCAACACAGAATCTGAGGCAGCCTCTGGAGAAATAAGTACGTGCTTCGTGGTTGCATTCATAATGAACTCAATAAAATGCAGGTATCTTGTATAAAGCCAGGACGATCTGGCCATAAAATTAAGCTAATTGGAAAGATTTCTTTAATTTCAGGATGAAGTTCTAGCAAGCTGGTGTGGGGCTCTACGCCAAAAACTTACACAGTGCTGAAAAGAGCCCTGAAGCTCCTGGTATTGATGATACTCAGTTGGCTTGCCAATTCTCCTGCATTACAGCACAGGTTGCAACACTTCACAGCTCCAAGACGCTTTCCTCACCTGTCCCTGCCTGCTGTCTCTAATCTAGCTGCTGCTCATGAGCTGCTCAGTGAGGTTTATGTAATTAAAATTGCCTTTATGGAGGAACAAATAGGAAAGTCAGGCAATTCAGTTTGACTGTCAACCTTGACTCAACTTTGCTTAGTGCACCAATATGTAATATCAAATAAATAGCTAGGTATAACAATAATGGTCCAGAAAATATATTAGAGAGGCAGAGAATACTAACATTAATGGGGGAAAAAAAGCAACCTGGACTTCTCACTCGTGCTCTTTGCTTCCACATTATGACATGTGAATGATGATGGGTATTTCAGGAGTTTATATGCTGTTAGCCAGCAGGTGTGACCACCCCAAATACTGCCAGTCACCCAGTGACCGAGTTCCTGGGACTGCCCAGCATGCTCTTTGCTCATTTTTTTTTTTTATTCTAAATATAGCTCCCAAATGATAAAAGTTACAAATTCTTTAAGATACAGCAATGTGAGCTGATCAAAACTGGCATTGCCATGGTCTGTCTCTCTCCTCTTGTTGGATGTTCCTGGCCCCTTCTTTGCAGCAAGCTGAGTGTTTTTCTGACTTAGCAGTGAGCCAAATTGGTAAAAACAGACTTCCAAACTGCTGACCAAATATTTCCATCTCCTTCCTTAAGTCAGATCTAATGCTCATGTAGTATATGCTGTGTTGATTCAGCATTCAAAGCCAATGAAATAAAAACCTTCTGTTTTTTATACTGGTTTGGTTTCCCACAGAGTCGGCAAGCTTGAACTTACCCAGCTGCTGCAACTGATGCACAAGAGAGTTTGGAGAAGGAGAGAGGAAGGAGAAAAGCATTTATTTTCAGCTGAAGCCTTCAACTAGAAGGGTTTAGGCTGAAGAATTTAACGGCTACACCCTCTCCTTTGCAGAGCACAAGGGCATTGTGTTCAGTTTCTGACATGGTGGTATTACCCTAACTTAGCTGACTGTCTAGCGGTTTAAGCTTAAACTGAAAGCATAGCCTCAGAGCCTAAAAACATCTGACTGGGAAGTGTCCCAGATTGGTACTCGTCACATGGAACTGGGAACTGAAGTGGTTCAGAGAGTAGATACAACTACTAAATGATGGCTGGATCGGTTTCCAGTTGGATTGGCTTGCCTGAACTGGCTCTAATGTGTCTGCATGATCGTTAGTGCTGGCTGGCACAAGAGAGAGTGCAGGGCAGAGGAGGACAAGACTGCAGCAGCCTAGATTTAGGCTTAAACTTCAATGATGTTTCGTATCCAGAGTGAGCCAAGAAGGAGGTTACAGGGGGAGAGAAGGTGAAACCCACACAAGGCTCTGCCCTTACGCCTGGGCCCTACACTCCATGCTGAAAAGGACTGGTGGGAGATGGGAGAAGGTCTGGGGTGCTCTTACCGCCTCCCTTTTCTCCATGCTTGGCTTTATTGGTTCAGAGCTATGGATCATGTGATGAGCTACCCTGCAAATCTTCAAGGGGTTACTCTGGGGTGGGGGTGTGTGTGTGGGGGTGTGTGGTGTGTAGATGCAGTCCTAAGCAGCATTAGTTCAAATCAACTTTCAACGAGGTTCAAGTTTTGTCCTACCCATCAGCCTTACCCAGCTCATCTTGGAAATTCAGCACAATTCTGCAATTGCTTCCAAATCCAGCACCTCACGCTGGGAGAGATGTTACCTATTGCAGACAGTGACATTGTCTGGCGATTCCTGGGGGAAATCATGGCTTGTAAATATGCAAAAGCACATGTGACTGATTTTTGCATATTTTCATTCTGTTCCTGCTATCACTTGTACAACCCAAGATATTCGAGATTCTTGTCCTGGAATGATATATTGTTGAGTTACGGCAGAGAGAATGAAATCAATCTATTAATATTTTAGCTCCTCTCCTACAGAATGTATTTGGAAATGTGATTAATTGCTGCAATTGCTGTAATAAAGGAGCTAGGTTTAAATATTCAAACTGGCGCATCTAAGGCTAAATTGCTGGAGGCCTGGTGTGCGGCGCTTGCTGTGCTGATTGGTTCCGGAGGGACGGGTTGGGTGCTAAGGATTTCTAAAACCCACAGCCGTGTTTACTCTCTGTAACTAAATAAGAGACTTACAGGCCAAATGAGAAACGTGATGGGATTTGAAAGCTTTTTTCCTTTTTAAAAAAAAAAACAAATAAAAGCATGATCACAGGGAAGCAGTGAAAAGAAAGGTGAAGCAATATTCTCAATATTACTGGTTGAAACAATTTGTTACAACTGTGCGCCCTTTAATTATGTGGAAGCACAGAGGGCTTCTGTAGAAGCCTTTTGCTCCACACACGGCCTACTTCAGGTCTCTGTGAGGGGCAGAAATTTGGCATAGAGCTGTCGAGGTTCTGCCCCAGACGTAAATCCTAGATGGAACCCCCAGTTACAAGGCTCTGCCACTGGATGTCCTCGTTCTCCAAGGCCTGCAGAGGTGGAAGGGCTGCAAAGCCACGAGTTGTTGACAGTTCCCAGAGCATTGCATAAAAATATTCTCTGCCTATTGGGTATTGCCAAACGCCGAGCTTACCACCCATAAAGCAGTTGAATGAGTTTCACTTCTCAAGGTAATTAAACTCCTACTGGATGCAGAACATGTATTTAATCTGCCGCTTTCTCCAGATTTCTCCCTTTTTTTGGATGACTTAACTGTAACTTATGCAACAGCTTGCTTTGCAGGACTCTTGCGTTCCTAAACACCCAGAAATTCACTACATACCTGTCTTTTCCCTGGGGAAAAGATGTGCTGCCTTCACTGGGGTTTACTGCAGGTTTTACCGTGGATTCTGACCGCAGCTTGGCTTTTCCAGGTTCCTGTGAATTCTCAACAGTGCATCCCTCTGCTCACAGGAATCCTGATCTGATCCCGTAAAGGCTTTGTCAGCCATGGGTAATCACATCATGTGTGTAGCTACATCTGCCCGCAGAGCTTCACTTTGTTTTTTTTGTCAGAAGGCCTGCTTTCCACTGCAGCTGAGGAGCCATCCCTACCCACCTTTCCTTTGCTGCAGTCTGCCCTGCCTGCACCATCACGGAGGGCGTTTCTCAGCCTGAGCTTCCCCTGCAGCTAAAGCTCTCATCCAGCCTCCTTGTTCTTGCTGCTCTAATGGCATCATCCTCACTGCCAAACATTCCTGTCTTCTGATTGTGATTTGACATTGCTTATCAGACACTTTCCAACAACTTATAAAAATCTGAGCTGTCAGAAAGATTGGCAAAGGGCTGTCTGTATCCACACGTGGATTTTGTGTTTGTTCATGAAATGTGGAAAACGTGTTAATTTTTTAGTTTCTCTAACCCAAGCCACTGTTAGACCACATTGTCTTTCCAAAAGGGGGCAGCTTGCACTCTGTAAACACATCTGAAATCCTGAAAGGAGGTCAAACACAGGAGAAAAATTAAGGCTAGACTTCTTTCCCTCATAAAGGAAACTCACCTTCTGGTACAAACGGGCATACGTACCCTAGATACGTGCACTTTTGTGCCACTATGTGTAATTTTATTCATAATATGCTGATGCATGACGGATATGAGGAGAGGCTGAGAGAGCTGGGCTTGTTCAGCCTGGGCAAGAGACCTTACAGTGGCTTTCCTGTACCTGAAGGGGCCTATAAAGAATGCTGGAGAGGGACTGCTTGCAAGGGCATGGAGTGACAGGACAAGGGGTAATGGGTTTAAACTGAAAGAGGGTAGATTTAGATTAGGCATTAGGAAGAAATTCTTCCATGTTAGGGCGGTGAGGCCCTCGCACAGGTTGCCCAAAGAAGTTGTGGTTGTCCTCTCCCTGGCAGTGTTCAAGGCCAGGCTGGATGGGGCTTTGGGCAACCTGATCTAATGGAGGGTGTCCCTGCCCATGGCAGGGGTGTTAGAACTCATGATTTTTGAGGGCTCTTCCCACCCAAACCATTGTGTGATTCTATGATATCTGCAGCAGAAATCAGCTGCTGTAGCTGCTGAAGTTTTCTAAGGTGTCCAGGGCCAGGATTTGCATATATTTATCTTCTTGCTAACATCTCTTTTCAGGGGTTCAGCACCGGATGTGTGCTTCAGAAAAAGAGATGGTTGTGTTATCTTTCCACACACAGCTCTGCAGGACTGGTAGATCTTCATGGAAACTCATTCACCCCCTGTGCATCCCGTCGTGCCTGCTGTGGAAGGGGAGACGTGTCCAAATGTGCCCAGGTGAGCACCTGGGGTGCTCCTGGTAAGACTTTTGAGTCCTGGGATTTGTTCCCAGCTCAGTAACTGCTGGTTTCTGGGCTCTAAAACAAGCCTAACATTCAGGTGAGCTGGGACAAAGATTTGGAAGATGGAAAAAAGGACAGAGAGAAAACTACCCTGGCAGATCTGGGTGTTGCAACGCTTGTCACAATGTTGTTACCTTAACCCCAAGTATGGGCCATGTTTCTGTAACAGGGAAAGTAGCAGAGTGTGGTAGGAGCAGACTGCTTTGCAGGCACAGTGAAGAGCTAAGAGCAGCTTCAGCAGAAGACATGTATTGCGGGTGTCCCCCCTTCCCCAGACCTGCTGGCAGTCAGAGCCGGACACAGCTGACTGGAAAGGAGTTCTTTCCATTCCTGGTGTGAGACTTAACCAGGCACAGGGAGCAAATTAAACATCACGTCCCTGCTTTAGAAACTGTGATACTGCTGTGAAGTTTGCTTGCCTTAGGCTAATGACGCTGATGGTGCAACTAAATTGTCTCCCAGAAAATTTGGCTTCTAAACTCCTTAGGAACTGGTGACAGCCTGCAGCCCGCTCAGCCTTTACCCTCTTGGAGCAGACATTGATCTTTTTCTGTCACTCGGAAGGGCATTGTGGGCCATGCTCATGGTGATGGCAAGCACAGATGAAGAAGAAATGCGGTTTGAGTCCATTGCCTATGTTCTGGGGTCGGACACATCCAACTTTTCCCTCTGGCATTCAGTCATCACTGAAGAGCTGAAGCGACTGTGATTCTGGGATTCTGGATGATCTAGATACTCTTCCTTCCTGTGGCTTTTGAAGGGCTCTATGGAAAATGTGGGACGTTGCTTTTAGTTGTTGCAAAACCAGAGCTTTGACTTGGAGTGCTGAAAAGAGATTAAAGGTTTTGCAAGCAGCAAACCCTAGATTTATAGCAAACACAGAGGATTTTGCTTCCTCAGTACAAAAGTCCAGATGCAGCTCAAATTAAAATTAATAATTGATCTACATCCATTTACAGATACATCTACATTCATGTAGCCTGGAAACCTTATCCCTGTGCGCACATTTTCCTTTTGAGCAGCTTGTACTCAGGCTGCCTGCAAATATATCTGCTCATCAAGTGGGCAATGTTAGGTTCCTTCTAGGAACAAGCCGGGGCTGTTCATTCTGCTGGATGCCAAAAGGAGGACTGACAAGACAGATGGAAGCTGCTGAACTGTTACACAGCTCATTAGAGAAGTGCACAGCCCTTTACAGCTCAGGGTGCAGCCAGGATTTACCTCTTGAGAAAAGGCAGCAGTCTCCAAAGTAAGTACATTGCTTGGGCAGCAAATCTGCCACCAAATAAGCAGCCTGGATGTAGCCTGTAAGGCTGAACTGAAAAGAAACACTTTTTTCTGTTCTTTTTTTTTTTTCCTGTGATGCTATAATATGGGACAAGGCTGAGCAAACGTACTCTGACTCTACCCTGTTTGGTGCTCTGTGTCCCAGATCACTGACTGTGCAGCTACATAAGGCTGGGGGTCACATGCCTTTAGTCCCTATATAGAGAAAAATTCCTGCTATGTTAACAACAGAGCTGTCAGGAATTTCAGTTTTGCTGCAGCCAGTTAATGAACCGGTGTCTTGCTCTGGCTGGTGCCTACAGGGGGCCCATGGCAGGCTTCCCCTCTGCTTCCCCACTCCTGGGGAGACGTCTCTGCCGATGAGGGTACCCCATGAACTAGTAGGGCCGCAGGATCCTGCTGTGGGGATGGGCCCTGGGATATTCCCCAGGATGTCACTTACTGCTGGAAACCTGCTTCTGGATGTGGGAGCACCCACTGCCACCAGCAAGCCCCAGGTCATCTCTTTCCCTGGGAAGGAATTGCTGGTGTTCACCTTGAGGTCCAGCTCTTGAGGGCACTTTGGGGGCTGTGCCTCTGGGAACTGCCCGCCCCCCCCACGGCTCCTCCCCCACTGCTGCCCCCCATGGTCCCTGTCCCTTTTGCCCCTCTTGTGTCATACCCAGCCCTTGGTGGAGGCAGCCCCCTTCCCCCCTGCCCCAGCATGGACAGGCAGGTCCTCCAGCCCTTCTGCCACTCTCTGGCAGCGCCTGGGCAGCCCAGACGGCATGATGCAGAGCTGACATGGAGGATTTGGGGGATTTTTTAGCAGCTAAATATTAGTCTTATCAGGTGTGTGTGCTGCTGGGCCTACATGAATTGATTTATCTCTTTTCCCCAGAGGATCTTGGATGAGTTTCACAGCTGTGGCAGCAGAAGGCACACTGGTGACAGGAGGCTGAGCTCTCTGCTCAGCTGCCCTCTCTGCTAAAAAGGACTCTTCTTTTTCCGAAGCTAATGATCAGAGTAGCAAAATTACTGCTCATCTTTTCAAGGTACGGCACAGCATATTTTCTGGTGAGTGTGTTCTTAGAACCAGCTGATTGTTCTAGACGGATCTTTCTTAAAAATACCTGAGCCTGACATGTAAGGTAGAAAACATTATCCTGACAGTTAGAGCCTGGGGAAGTTGCAAGCAAGTAGAAACTAGATCTTACAAAAGGAAGTACTGGGCCAGCAAATGATGGAGATTATCAGCTCATCCCATCGCTCCTGATGACAGAAGTAGAAAAGGTGCCTTTCTACTTCCTAAGAAGGTTTCCAAACTAAAGAGAGAGGCTTTGTTTTTGTTGTGGGGGTGGGGCGGGGGGGATTTCAGCTGAGGAAGGTTCTGGGAAACAAAGGTAGGAAACCTGCAGGAGATGGGCATTGTGGTGGGAGGAGAAGCTGCCCATACAGTGTGTCTTCAGGAGCTAGAAAGGGCAAAATGCTTTTATTTTTGGCTTCATTTATGGCTATTGTGTCCTCTCAACTTCCCCTCTTTTCAGCTTGCGGCCCCAGGAGTAATTCAGAATATAGTATAGAGATGCTCTTCTTCCAGAAAATAAACGTCGTGATCTCACGTGAGCCCTGTGGTAGACAGACAAGGGAGGAAGAGTGAGACAAAGGAATAGAGGAAAAACAGCATCATCCAGCCTGATCTGCATTAGGCCCAACATCTGCATCCTGGGATCAGATTTCTGCTCAGATTTTGCTTGAGGGCAGCTTGTGCTTCCTGCTGGGAAGAGACCATTTTCCACAGGATGAACGTGGCTGTGTTGGGATAGTTGGGGGGAAAGCAATACATAGGGAAGAGGGCCCTGAGTGGGCTCTGTCTCTTTGGAAGAGCCCACGTCCCAGCTGAATTTCTACCTGGGACGGCCCCATCTGTACTAAATCCGAAAGCACTGACATACCTGAACAGCCTAAACCAAGTGAAGCTACAACAAGGACTGAGATTTCAAGTGGATGAGGTGGCAAAACTGTGCCACAAGCTGAGAGAGCCCAGCACCACGCGCAGTAATGGTATGGATGTATAGGTTGCAAAATTATAAGCTGCTTCTTGCCAACTATGTGGCTAAATCTAGCAAGACAAAGCAGACCGTGTTTCCCTGTAACCCTCGCCTGGCCTCCTGTTAGCCTACGCCCCTGTGGGGTGTCTGCATGCAGTGCTGAAAATGGGAAATCAAAATACAGAATGAAAAAACCTGAAGGAAACATTGAGGCTCAAGATGTGTGTTTGCACGCTGGCTGAAGAAATAGCGGGCTGAGCACCATCCACAGTGGGTGGCGGTACTTCTGTGCACGTATTCCCTCCAATGGACAAGACCAGAGGTATACTGTATCACTGGTGTCAGCTGGAAGAAGCCTATCTTTTGGGGCTTGTGTCCAGTGGAATCACTAGATTCTTTTCTGGTCCACACATTTTCATGTGCTTGCAGTTATCTCAGATCTTCACATAAATTAATTTCATTAGTTTCTTCAAATACAAAACAATCTTAAATGAGCACATTGGTACCTGGAAAAAACTGTTCTCTCATTAAAAAAACCTGGGATGGGATCAGGATAGGATAGCTCAGTTGAACAGGACCTAGAACGATCATCTAGCCCAGCTGCTGGACTGATAGAAGTTCTTGCAGCTGGGAGTTTGCTAAAGGCATGCCAGGGTTATGTTCCACCCCACTTTGCTTTCCATTTACTCCTGTTGGTCTGCAGAGCTTCTGAGGTGTCTGCCTGAACTTCCCAGTTCACCACAGTATGTCTGTTTGCCAAGTGTTTACTTGACCTAAATTCCTTTGAAAACCATCATTTGTGACAACTGTGGTGCAGTCTTTACAGAACAGGGTAGCTGGTTAATGAACGCTGTGACCTGGACACACAAGCCCTGCCATTTTGTTATCAACAACACAGGCAGTTATTTTTCTATTTTATTTACTTTTTTTAAAAGTTACCTGTTTCTTTAAACTTTTTGTTTTTCTAACTAGAAGATTGTAGCTTTGCATATATATGCCCCAAATGGCTAGTTTACCTTTTGGTCCTCGGCATAGCATCTCTTCAGAAAGGTTATTTAACTCTGGAGACAATCGTGCTTCTCGCTGAATGGTTACGTTCAGCCGTCCCAGCCCCAGTAACTCGCTGGGTTCAGATGCCTGCTTTTAACACCAGTTGTTACCATTGCACAATTAAAGGCAGAAAAAATATTTTACCTGGTGCAACTACTTAGTACAATCTTTCCACCTGGCGTTCCAAATAAATTCCATCTATATCCCCTTCATCCTGGGTCTGATTCCTTAAATAAGCGAGTTTCACTGTCTATCAGTTCCTCGTGCTCTAAGGACAAGCATCAGAAATTTCATCATTCTTTGTCTTGAGGATCAATAACACTTTCCTTACATGGTACTTAATAATTTGAAGAAAAAAGGATTTCATGGTAAAAGTCACTGAAGGAGAGCTGACTGACTTGCATTCTATGAGCTAAGTAACTACTATAGACAATTAGGGAAGAGTAGACTGAACATTGAGCTTGCATTTATGAATGCCAAATATGGAATCACGTTGTGTGTGTAACTGTAGATAAGACCCCATTTGACTACTCTAAGAGTATTAAACTTCCCTTCCAGCTGAGAGGAAAAAGGAAATGAGAAACCACAAGCCAAATAAAAAGTTTTGAAAAAATTCTAAGTCAAAATATTTTCATAGCTGTCAAACTTATGTTAGTCCAAGTGCTAGCTGCTTCTACTTCCCATCAGTAAAACATTCTCTGGGTCCATTAATCAGTATGTGAAATGATGGGCCGTAAAGATGCTCTTGATAAGAGTTCTTGACAGGAGGAGTTCTTGACAGGAGTCATTGCAGCCCTTGTGCTGGTGCAGCCCTGCACCAGCCAAGCTTCCCCACGAGCAAGTGCCTCCTCCTGACCCTCATGAAGCTCAATGCAACCTGGCTCAGAGCCCACTGGAAGCCACGCATCTCTCATCATTCAGGGGATAAAGATCATGAAATGAAGGTGCGGCTTAATGCCTACCAAAATCCCCAGACTGATAGGCAGGGTGACCTGCCTCATGCCAGTATCTGCCTTTTCATTTCGTGCCAAATCCAGTGGCGTGGTTGTGTCTGATGGCCATGGGAAACAGAGCACCAAACTACTTACAGTCAAGTGGTATTTAGCTACATCATGATTCTGATTCGAAAGAATAAATAGAGACCTGAATTCGTGTCTCTGCTTGTTCTTTTTGTGGTGGTTGGGGAAGCAAAACTTGCTGTGAGAGGTTGTATCGGGTTGTATCTGGCCAGCTGAAAATATTGAAAACCTGAAAGAATGGTTGTGACATCAGCTGCGACAGCCAACCCAGCAACTGGGAGGGGGGAAAAAAAGAAAGAAGGGAAAAACCCATGCCAGCCACCAGCATATCTCTTCTCCTTACCTGCCAGAACCTGTTGCTTTGTTCTTCTGGTCAAAGAAGATGATGAGTCTCAGCCCTTGAAAGCTGGTGTGAAATAAGAAACCACTGGACACAATACAGCCACATATTACTGGCCACTCCTTCCAAACCAAACTGAAGCAAATAGGATTAAGTCAGAGTAATACCTCATGTGATTACAGCTCATTGTGTTCATATAAAAGCTGACGTTATCGTGAGCGGTTTGTTTGGGGGTGGGGGTGGAGAGGAGAAGAGATGCTACAGCACCTGCTCACAGCAATTGCTATTTATAACGCTGCAGAACCACAGTGAATGTGTTAAATGCATGGCCACGAGCACGTGCTGCTTAGGCTTGGTATTATGGCTATAACAATCCATCACAACTTTTAGATGTGCCTTTCTACTAATAATAAACTAATATTATTCTGCATCAATTTTTTCAGACACACGAAAACTTGGGGTGATGTAACCATAATGTGTAACTGCACTTGTACCTCTTTAATCAATAAGGGAACACTCTACAGCCACTTCTACCTGCTGCTTTTACAACCCCTCTTCTAAACAATTTAAATAGAAACTGAGGAGTAAATGTGCCCCGAGTCCTCAGCCAGCAAAAGGAAGAAAAGAGAAGTATGTCGGTGCTAATTAACTCCAGCGCCCTGCCAGGCCCGGCTCTCAGCAGCTCTGCAGGCTGTGCTGCGGTTACTGCGGGTTCCGCACTATTCCCATTTAATTTGTTCAGAGGGGGTGGGTAACTGTTCTTCCAGCAGCAATCGAGGGCTGGATAAATTATTATTCCCCAAATTGGTCCTATTGCCTGTAGTACTTGGGTCTTTCTCTCTTCGTACTCTGCTTGCTTGGCCCTGGCTTCTCCCTGCTCTGTAGCTGCATCTCTTTCTCTCCAGTGAGGCTCAGGAAATCTGACTGGAGGAGGGAAGAAGTTCCCAAATGCAGAAGAGGCTTCAGGAGCTTGAACTGCTTTATTTTTACTTGCTGCACTTTTCTTAGTGTTAATTTAAGTGGGTTTTGAACTATGAGCTTTCTGAATTACTTAAGCAATGCTGATGCAAAATCTATTTCCACCCGTTCTCATTTTTTCCCCCTCTCTACCCCAAAAGGTACTTTATTGTTAAGTTCTGATCACTCTGAATACTACTGCTTTCTTTGTAGCAGCATTAACCTCCTCCACACTCACCTAAACCCATGGATATCCTTGCTTTAGGGCATTTTTGTAAGAACCTCAATTTAAAACTTGCTAGTGTTTGCTTGAATTGCCTTTTGACAAGCCAGAAAGCAATTGTGTCTGAGCTGTGCTGGGGAAGGGAGAGCTGCAGTGTGACCTTCCTCCTGCTTCTTTCAAACAACAACTTCCATGAATACTCCGGAGATCAGCCCAGCTTTATCTGTGTTTTATATTTCATTGTCTGAATCCCTTAAAACTGCATTTTTGGTTCAGGAGCACACAGGGAGATGGTATCTAGAAATTGGTATTTTCAGCACTGAAGTTCTTGGCTATGTACCCAGGCCAGACTGGTGGTGATTGAGGGATGTCTGTTTGCTTGACAGACTGTAAGACGTTAATTTTTCGGTCACGACCTGTCTCCCAAATTTCAACTATGGTGTGATTACACGTGCAACTGGTATCTCTGCTGTCATTGCCACAGAGAGCCCTGGAAGCGCTGACCTGTTCAGCAGGGTGATCTCCTGCACACAACACATCCCCGCTGGCAATCCCGTGCAGGAGAGCTTGCTCTTCTGCTGTGTACGTGCTGCGAATAACTGGGGTGGGGGGTGTTGTCCTGGTTTCAGCAGGGATAGTTAATTTTCTTTCAAGCAGCTGGGGGAATGCCATGTTTGGGAGTCAGGATGAGAGCGGTGCTGATAACACACGGGTGTTTTAGTTGCTGCCAAGCAGTCAAGGACTCTGCAGCTTCTCATGTTTCCTCTGCAATGAGAAGGTGGGGGTACCCAAGGAGCTGGGAGGGGACACAGCCACTGCAGGTGACCCAAACTGGCCAAAGTGATATTCCTATCATATGGCATCATGCTCCATATGTAACTGGGGGGGGATTGTCTGGAGGTGGCGTGGCTCAGGAACTAGCTGAGCATCGATCGGTACTGGGTGGTGAACAGCTGTGCTGTGCATCACTTCTGTGGTATATTCTTTTATCATCTTTATTTTTTTTTCCTGTCCTGTTTAACTATCTTTATCTCAACCCACAAGTTTTACCTTTTCCTTTGTGATTGCCTCCCTGGCCCCACTGTGGGGGGAGTGAGGAAAGGGCTGTGTGGTTGTTTGGGCTGCCAGCTGGGTTAAGCCCTGACAGGGTGCAACCTTTGCTTATGTGCCCCTTAACGCTGTTTAACGGGGGCAACAGTGACTGCCACAAAACCTGATGTGGGTGGCTCGATCACAGTGTGAAAGAAAGAAATGTGAACTGTGCTATCACATTGACAGCAGACTTCATCTGTTCTCCTCTGAAGCAGAGTTTGTAGAAGTCTGACCTTGTCCAGTCAAAGCTGAAGAAAGGGAAGAAGCACAAAGCTGCTCCTCACACGCCTCTATTGCTCTCCCAAGAGTTAGCAGCATTACTGCTTTTACAGATTTCATACAGCTTGAAGGCTCCTGGAATTGCTGGCAGAGTCTTAAAAATAATATTAACTTGTCCCAAGTAACTAAAATTCAGTCAACCAATATATAAAAGTACAAAAATACTGTTAGAAGTACCAAAAAGGGGGAAAAAACAAATGAAAACATTTCAATTACAGACCTCAAAAAAAGAAAAAGAAAAATGGGAAAAAAAAAGGTAAAGCAAACGAAACGGTTATCGAATGGCAGTTTGGAGACAGGTAATCCCCTGCAGAACTGGCTTATTTCCTTCTGCATGAGAGCAACACCTTGCCTTGCCTTGTGAATGCATAACACAGCAGGACTGCTGCTTTCGGAGAGGTCAATACTTCTACCCCTGTGAGGCACAATTGCCCCAGGTCAGAAGGATGTCAGGTATGTGTATGAACCTTGGCAATTTGCTGTCCTTCTCTGCTTGCCTGCAACTTCTGTGTGCCTTCTGTGTGCTTCTAGGTACCCTATTGCATCCCAGCTCTCTTTCCCCTTTCCTTTTCAAAGACCTCTCCCACCAAAACTTCCCCTAACACTACGTTACTCTTCTGGCCACACAGGATACAGAACGGGTCTCTTCTTGGTTTAGGGAAGGACCTTTTATTGTGGGTATTTCTTAGCACAGTAGAACAATAGAGACTAGTAACTCATTGCACTGACCAAAGCTAAACAGGTTTACTTGCTCAGGACGATGCTCAACAATGGCCATGGTTTGCTTTTTGGCCTCCTTGATGCTTATTTCCATTCCACACCCTCAGGCTGTATCTTCAGGTGTGCTGTGGATGGGGCTACTAGCACTGATTTGATGTCCTAGGCACCCAAGGATTTTATCAAAGACCCTGTGATAGATAGTAGCTGTGCATCTCAGAGAAGGGGACGAGGCTCTTTATCCTTACATCGAGTGTCAGCTGGTGAAGGCAAATCTCATAAATCTCTCTTGCCATCACTCTGTCCCCTGGCCTCCCTGACACTCATGAGAAGCATGCTAATAGTTTGCCTCATCCTTCATTAAATCTCACAGACTCACTGTCACCCTCCTGTTACTGTCTAGACTTGTCACAGTGAGACCTAGTCATGAGACACATGACAGCATCTGCATAAGTGACATCTCATGCCAAACTTCGTGTCTGCATCATGCAAGCAAGGCTCAAAATATAAGCCTCTGAGACACATCAGTGTGGTGGGATATGAAGCCCTCTTTGTCTGGAGGGTGTTCTGGGCATTCCTCCCAAAGGCACAGAAGGCAGCAGGACAGAGAACACCACAAGCTGGCATGAAATCCCTCCCACAGAGGCCACCACTGGATCTTTTGCCTGGTGTCAGACCCAGCTGTGGGACAATGTGGATGCTTCCAGCTGAGCAGAAGGTGCACAGGAGGTCCCAAAGTGCCACTCACAAGCCCGTTCTTAAGAGCTGCAGCTCAGGAGTCAACCCATTCATTCTTCTGTTTGGCAATCAAACAAGTCATGTTATTCTTCAGTTTCAAATGTTTTGATGTCACCCCACCTCTATGATGTAGTCCCATATAGGACAACGTCCTATGTATACGGGGCAGTCAGCTGCAGCCCTTCCCTGTGCATGTTCCCTGCCACATGGCTGCCCTGCAGCCCCGCTTCTCCAGAGGGTTCCCTAGGAATAAAGGCACCAAGGAGCTGTAGGGGTCACTGAATTTAGGTAAGGCAATCTTGGTAGCAGATCCTGGTTGGTCTCCGCTGAGAGCACCATGTTCCCTGAGTCTGGTTCATGACCTGTGTCAGAGATCAGGTCGGAACTGGAATGAGAAGCTTGATTTTCTGAACCCATCCCCTCTGCTTGCCCACAGGGAGGCCTGGCTGCACGGGCAGCTGGAGGAAGTGCATTGGCAGCTCCCGGCTGGCCACTGGTTGGGTTCCAGTGTGACGGAGACGCATCAGCAGCGCCTGGCTAGCCACTGGGTTCCAGCGTGATGGACACGGTCCTCTTCATCTCCACCTCTAAGATCTGCTGGCCAGCCTCCTGGATCCCTGCTTTTGCCAAGCTCTGTGCCAATGCGCAACATGTTTATTTGATTTTCTCCTGTCTTGTAGTTTATTCAATCTCCAGCCCCAGGGACTGGGGAGGCCTGAGAGTGTTCATGTGTATCCACCCCATTTCCAAACACATGTGAACATGTTTCTGAACATTCCCTCCACAGGAACTGTAGGACCTGAGGAAGTCTGTACCTCAAAATATTGTAGACACATTGAAAATATTGTAGATACATTGAAAAAACCTGATCTCCTAGCCCTGTTTAGAATACCATCAGGTAACGATCTTCCTTTCAAGTGTGGGGTGAAAAAGGTCAATCACAGCTTTCTTTTTGTGTGTGCTATAAACAGTTTGTACACTTGTAGTAGATGAAAATGATGCCAGGAACCCAGTTACGGTCCTCTGAGGTGAAATACCAACACTTTCTCTCCAACACACGTTTTTTAATGGTGGCATGGTCAGAAGTCAGAAAATTTCCTGTGGCTTTCTGAAAACCCACCTCAGTTCAGTTGTTACCATGTCAGTGATCTTTAGTTCTTTCCCCTGGGCTGGCAGGTTTCTTTACATTAGTTAGATGCTTCTGGAGGTTCCATCAGGAGGTTCCACTTTAGTTGTTGTTGTTGTAATTACAGGATGTTTCAATGGCAGAAAGAAACTGCCAGTTCTAAACAGTTTTTTTAAAGGTACCTAGGAGGAAATGGTAACAGTTTTAAAGTTTGTTGTTTTATAGGTCAGCAGAGAGTAAGAGTGTAAGAGGTTCTAAAATGTCCTCTTAAAAACCAAAACCAGGCAGATCACTCCAACTCCCACAGAAATTAAAGAAGTGTAGCTAGCAAGACTTGTTGGCCGATTGAAGGTAGAATAACAATAAGCACATTGCAGCATTATCAGTGCTGTGCAGTGATTGAACAACTGACACGGCTACAACAAACTTCCCCCTCTCTCCCGTTCCTGTACCTGCACCCAGTCAGAATTATGCAAGATACTAGTAATATTTCAAGAGCAGCTCTGATGCTAAGTGCCTGTTTTCAGAAGTATTTTATGTCACCGAGTAGATGACAAAATTGCTATTATGCAACCAGGGAGAGGAGAGCCCCGAGTTTTGTTGCTAGAGCTCAGCGCAAGGCCCCGCGCACGGGGCTATGAGGAAGGCTGCCGGGTATTTACCTTTGCTAACCCCTCTGACCTTACAATCAGCTCTTTTGACAGTGGATCTCAAACCCCTCGTTTCAGAAAGCCTCGAGGAGAGATACTGAGGGGTTTTAATGCCCCAGCAATGTAGTTTGAGAGGGGAAAAAAACATCGGCAACGGCCATGGTACCCGAACGGCGTTCCTCACACTCTGCTCTGTCACGTTGTTTTCCAGAGAGCACCGTGTTCCAACAATCCAACAGAAAATGTCAAGTGCAGTCTGCGCACATTCCCGCGCCGTGACGCCCGCGAGCACCTCAGGTACGGCGCAGCCACCTCAGAGCAGGTAACAGGAGCGGCCCAACCCGTCACGGCGTCCCACTCATTCCCAACCGTGTCACGCCGCCTGGCCCAAAGCGTCCTGGCCCAAAGCGTCCTGGCCCCACGTCCCCGTCCCGCGGCCTGCAGCGATGGCAAGCCGACCCAGGGCCGCTGCCCGGCAGCTCCGGCAGAGCCCTGCGCGGCGGCCAGCGGATGCTGCTCCCGGGATCCCCCATCTTCGCCGGCCGCGGCAGCCCCCCTGCCCCCCGGGCAGAACTTTACACTTCCAGCCGGGGGGAAACTCCGTGCCGCGCCGGCGGAAAGTTGTGCGGACGCCCGCCCCCGGTTGCCCCGGGGCGAGGCGGCGCCGAGGGGGCGGGTGGCGGTGTGGCACGCTGCGGGTGGATGGCCGCCTCCCCGGGCAGGCCG
>VZTU01017374.1:0-25295 GCA_013400835.1 Zapornia atra | reverse complement strand
CCGGTCCGAGGCGCCGTTGAGGGGCTCCTGGTGGGCCGGGGGTGCTGTGGCGTCTCGGCGCCGGGCGGTGTGGGGCGGCCGGGACCGCCGCTCTGTGGCAGTAACCCCGGGGCTTAAAGGACGAGCCGGAGCCGCGGGTTAAGGGTTTCCCGGTAGTTGATGGCGAGCGAGCTTTCAGGAGCCAAAGCTGGAGGAGACCCGCGTGTTGCGGGAGGAACAGTGCTGTGCGAGGGCTCAGGGCTTAGGGCCGGAGTCACAGGATGTGAATATATGTTGTGATTAACATTCACGTCATCGGAATTACGAGACCTTGGAGGGCATTAAACCCTCCTCTTTTTTCCCCTTTCAGTAGATACTATCCGCTCTGCACGTAGGAAAAACATAAAACCCTCTGGCAGATAGCAGCGTTCCTGTTCCTGCCTTCCACTCCTGGAAACTTCGTCACGCCGAACGCCAGAGAGGCGAATAAGCTTGTTGTTTTTCTCCGTGTTAAGCCCCACACGGTTGTCAGCGGTTTTGTTTCTTGCATGAAACGCGTAGCCAGGTTTTTGTGCGTGATGCTTTCTCGTTAGTATTGTCAGAGGTGAGTTCACTTCCAATTCAGCGTCGTTTTGCGCTGCCGAGGTGGTTGGTACCCACCAGCGTCCCTCTCCAGCTGGTGCTTGCTGTTTTTCGCTCGGGGAACTCCATCATAGTGATTGCAGCGAGGCTCTGCTCGTTCCCCCGGCGCAGTGCGAGCGGGAGGCGTGCTCAACTTCAGACTTGATGAACCAAAGGCTGTTGGCAGTATTGCCGCTTTAAACTTTGGACACCTCAGAAGCTTTTTGTGAGTTGTGGTTTGGTAGAGTTTGATATCAGAGGGGAAGCGTTATCTGGAAGCTGCACCTTTAAAGTGTGTGAGCTCTTACTAACTTGGAATCCAAGAAACGGAACTAACTAGCCAGAAGAAATTTCAAAAGCACCTTTGTTTCCCCTCGAATCAAAGTTGGTCTGTTCATACCAAAACTTAAACGGCCTTACTTTTCTTTTTTTAAACTTGGTTCACTCATATAAACTGGTTTGGGTTTTTTTTTTCACTCTAGGCAGTAAGAGTAATGATGGGGAAGTTTTCCTACAGACAGTAGTAAAGATGTTCAGTTAAACAGATGGATTAAAGTCCGTCCTTTCTTTTGAAAAACCTAGGTGCAGGTTTGCATCTTCTTGTGACTGCACTCTTTATCCTTCTGAAGTAGAGCAAAACTGGTTTCCATAGCCTCCGTGTGGGTGCTGTTTTTTACTTCCAGCAGTTTCTGCTGGCTTTGTGCACAGACTAGACTTGGGAGTCTCTTTCTTTTTATACTAGACTTTTCTTCTTAAGTGTTGACTTTCAGGCTTGTACGCTTCTCATTGGAGGGGTACTGAATGTGCTGCTGACTGGAATCCTGTGGAGATCTCATGGCTCTCTGGTTTGGGTTTTTTTTTTTTTTTAATAATAAATGCCACGCAAGCTGGACACTGTGTACAGATGTAAGCTGTGATGTCTGTTGTTTTGTGGTGTTATATGGTATTTATTTCTGTAAATGTCACAGCTCTGGTCCAAAGGGGATGGACAAGTGACTTGGATTGGCCGATTCCCCTTGTGCATCCCTGACAGTAAATAGAGTGCAATTATACATTATTTCTCCTCTTCAAGAACTGTGATACAGGAAATGGCCTTTCTTGTGTGCGCTGATGGCTAAAGCGACCACTGCTTCCCGCTGCTTACGTATGAGTGCGTATTAAGTCCCATACATATACAAATAACTGAGGGGGTAAAAAAAAACAAACCCAAAATCCAGGCTCCTTGGCATTGCAGTGGATTCAAGGAAAAGTTGAAATTTGAAAGTTTTTTGTTGTTGATTTGGTTTTGGTTGTGATTTTTTTTTTTTTTTAAAATGCACATGGATCGGATTCCTGGAGTGCCTAAATACTGTCAGAATGTGTTTGTGGGTTTTTAGCTGGACTAGGAGGAGTCTGATAAAATACAACCACATACTTGTAGTACCTGTCCTGAGTACCTCATGCCTTGTCAGCAATGCGGGAAGGCATTTTTATTAGGGTTTCCTGCACAGACCTATGAACTCTTCTTGTCAGTTCCTTATTAATGTTTTCTGATAATTGGAATATAGTGCCATCACCTCAGATATGTGTTGACTCTGTAGGAGTTTCGGGTGCAAAAATACAGCTGCAATCCTGGATGTGAAACTAATCTGTTGAATCTGGAAGTGGACGGGAAGGTCCTCATTTAAAATCTCTACCAGCAAATGGTTTTAAAAGTTCCGCTGTAGGAACCTGTCTGAAGAGAATAGTGGAAGATCTCTGTTTGGAAAGGAGCTCTACAGGGTTTATTCCCTATTATATTAAAATGACAGTATTAATGGAAACTTCAGATACAGGATTGGAAATAGGTATAAAAAGCAAGGCTACACCATACCTCTTGCAGAGAAAACGTGAGGGAAACCATTAGGGTGTACAATTAACAAACCGTTAGGTCATTATAGATCTTAGTGGTCGTTATGCCCTTAATCTAGTCTAATGCATTGTATTGGTCTTGCCTTAGTTAAGTTTACTCTCTATATGCATAAAGGAGGTAATGTAAAATCAAACCACTTTTGGGCTCAGTTCAGGCATAAGCAAGTCAGGGGACTTGTTCAGCTTTCAGTGACTGGCTCACTGGATGCCTTCCCATACTTGATGAAGTCCACAGTGATTTGTGCTGATTCCCGGTGAATCATCTGTAGGCTGTGCTGATGCTGTATATACATCCTGTAACACCGATAAGGTGTTCATGTCACTGGGATGGTTGTGGTCCTCCTTAGGAGACTGCTGCTGTAAAGGCTCACCTTGAAATAGCAATGAATTGCCCTTTGCACTCAGTGCCATGCAGCAGAACTTGCACTAGTTGGATAGATGAAGAAGACCCCAAGTCAGGTACCCTGCTTCCCAGCGTGGGATGGTGCGGTCTGAAACAGCTGGTACAGCAGGCAGGAGGTCTTGTAATACTTCTCTGAAACCAAGTAGATACTGGTGAGTTCTCTTCCCAGTTTTGCCACACAGCAAGGTTCAGATACCCCTGATGGTTTTGTCTCCAGACATCTGCTTTCCTTCCACTTGCACAAATTTTTTCATCCCTTCAGAGTTTTTTGAGGCAGGTAAGTATCAGTGAGTGGCATGTTGGAATATGTCAACTCCCTGCACTTTTCTCAAGTTGTTGGGGCAACTTGTGTGGGATGCACGCGCTTGCCCCCTTCTTCCCCCTTTCTCCCTGTCCCTGTTTCTATTAAGTCGTGATGAAAAGTGTTCCTCCGTTGGCATGCTCCAATGCACCCCCTAAACCCTCCATTTTGAGGTACAGAAGTAGTCTAAGGCTTTGTTTAATCTGCATACTTAAAACCTCTGTTATTCTTGAGGCTGTATTTTAGGGTATTACCTTAGCAGGGTGTATGTTAGGATGCCACCAAAAAGACCCCAATGAAACAAATGCACAAAAATCCCCTCGAAAGACATTTGACAGCTTAAAAGAGTTGCTGCAGCACCTCAATGGGAAGGGACTAGCAGAAAGACCCAGCAATATTGTATGTTGTGAGTCATCTGGAGTGTCCTGAGAAGAGGATAAACAAAGTATGCTGGAGTTATTTTGAAAGTATTACTTTCTAGGTTTAATTTTGCTGTGTTGGTTGACCAAAACATATGGTAGAATTCTTCACCTCTAAGGGCAGAGCGGGTAGGAAGGGTTCATCTGGAAAGAAGTGCCCAAGAAGCGGAGAGATGTCATTACCCCCTTTATTTCCACTCCTCCCTTTGTTGCTCCCTTGTGCGTTAGTGCATATGCAGACCAGGAAAGGAGTGGGCTAGCTTAGTTTCTCTGACCCTCTTTTCCCTATAAATATGTTTTTTTCCCTAAGCTATAGCTGTCAGTCTCTCAGGAATACAAGTTACTGACTTTTGTTTGCGTAGCAGTTTACAAATAGCCTTTTGCTACTGCACAGGGATCTTTTGGTTTCCCATGTCAGTACTCTCATTCTTTTCCCAGGTCTCCTTAACTGCTGTGCTGGATCCCCAGGTCCCTTCTTCCCTCCCTTCCCGATACGTGATGGGGAACATGTGCTCCTGTTGACAGCTACCTGCTCTGCTGTTACCGCGGGTGTCTCGGATTCCTCACGCTGCACATTCATGCTTTTCCATCCTCCCCCGTCCTTGATGTCCCAGGATCTTGCTCACTTCCTCTGACCTAAACAGCCCTGTCTGCCTTGTGTTTCTCATTCTTTGCCTCCCCTCCGGTCCCTTCTGTGCCAGATTCTCGGCTGCCCTTGCAAACATTTTATTTTTTCCCCTTTCCTTTGTCCTCTGCTCTTTCCCCTTCCTTTCTGCTGCCTCCCAGGTTCCCCGCTCTGCCCCTGCCCTTCCTGTGGGAAGAGCCACCCTGGTGGGATGTGCTGGAGGAGCAGACTGTGTGCTATTAAGCTGCCGGTGGTTTTCCACAATATTGAGGTCTCTCCAGCCTTTCTTGGCAGATGTGGCAGTTTTCCCGCAGAACAGCAATTTCTAGCTGTCAGCATGCTTCTCACCACTTCTGCTTTACAAGACAAATTCAAGAGCTGCACTCTTCGATCTCAAAAGGAAGAAGGGCTTTGTGTAGGGCCAGTGGTATAGCATGTGGCCCTTACCTGCTTAAATAATTCCTCCTCCTGTGCTGGATCCTGAGCGCCTTCCCTCGAATATTTGGTGTATCGGATCTGATAGGAAAAAAACATGGTGCTTGGCCACCAGTGTGCACAGAGAGACTTAAAAATTGAGTTTGTGGTGACTTTTTTTTTTTTTTTCCTAATCCTGGACCATTTTTATTTTCCTTGGGAGTGAAAATGTGAGGGCTTTGTCAACTCAGGCTGTAATGTGTAGTGTATCATTTGGTACACGTCAAAAACTATACTTCACCAAAGAGTAGGCTTTCTGGCAAATTGCTTTGATAGAAGAAAATAACATATTCTGCATGATGCATTTCAATAGCTTCTCTAATGAAAAGCATCAGATAAAAATAAAATGCTTTCAATTCAACAGATCAGCCTGTAGTTGCTTAAATGTTGATTCCTGCTCCTGTACTTTAGAATTTAAGGGCCGATACGTCCTGTCAGCTTAATTTCTCTGTGCGTGGAATTGGCAGTACACAACTGAATCTCTGCATATTTTTTCCCCACTGTTTTGTAACAAAAAAAAGGAAAGATTTTTTTTTTATGAACCTTTGAATGCAGTATTGTATTTTGGCTATTATATTAAATCACTAGCATTCTTTGCATTGGTGGGTGGTGGAAATAGCTTATAACTCGTTCTGCTGTTGTTTTGTCTTGCTGCTGCTCAGTTGTTCTACTCCCAAGGATAAACCCCACTTCCCTGTGGGACTTTTTGCAGATGTTGTTCCTGTGAAAAGTCCAATGGCAAAAAATTAATTTGAAATTTTATGCATGCACTTAGTTTAGCTTGAGATTCAGCTGAACTCTTTCTCTTTTGGGGATGATATTTATGTAGTGTTTTGAACCTAAACTGATGCAACTCTGAATCATTTCACTTCTCTGAGCATACAGATTGTATCTGTCATCTATAATTTTTTTTTCCTTCTTGTTGTTACATGCTAAAGCTTCTCTGTAGTTACTTGATTGATGTGAGACCACTTCCATGAGACCTGTTTAAACCGTGGCCTCCTCCCGTGTCCCAGTTTCTGTGTTAGAGAAGTTGATGGTGTGCTGCTGCTTGGCATTTGGCTGAGGCAGTGCCTGTATATCTGTTGTGTGCAGTGTTGAAATCCAGGGTGCTGTTATCATATCAAAATCTTGTGAAAGCTCCTCAAGAATAAGTCCCTCTGTTCTTCCCATGCCACACCTCCTTCTCTGATGAGGAAACCCCCTCCTGCTTTTAGATGGATTTTGCTGTTGTACTATTCTTTCTCCCATTATGCAACCATAAGCCTGAAAGACACTTGCATGGTCGATGGCCAGCAATCTTCTGTGGAAAGAGATGATATCATACCTGTCTTTAAATCTGTGCTTACGGGTTGTAACCATCCCTTCTTAAGAAGTAAATAACTAGAGGTTTCATTTCCTTTTTTTCAAATGTGTGGATGTAATTGGGATCACAGAGACATGGAGTGCTGCAGTGGATGAAAACAAGCTCTTTAAGAAGGACAGTCCAGGAAGGCAAGGGCGAGAAGTTGACCTTCATGTGAGAGAGCAGCAGAGACATGTGAAGCTTTGCCTTGGGATGGATGGTGGCAGAGAGCAGGTTGGGATTAGTGGGTGACATTGCTTTGGGTGTCTGCTGTAGACTGCCTGATCAGGAAGAAGTAGTAGATGAAGCCTTCTTTAGATAAATGGAAGAAACATCATGTTCAAAAGTCCGTGTCCTCATGCGGGTCTTGAACCACCCCGATGCCTGCTGGAAGGACAGTGTAACAAGGCATAAGCAATCCTGGAGCTTTCTGAGTGTGGTCATCAACCAGTCAATGGACAGAGGTGCTCTGCTGGATCTCTCATATAGGTTGAGGACAAGTTGCCATGCAGAGGTCAGGGCTGCAGTGGCTGTAGTGACAGTGAGATGGTGGAGTTCAAGATTCTGAGAGAACAGAACAGGACAAAAAGCAGCATCCACAAACAGACTTTGGCACATTCAGGCATCTTCATGTGGCCAATAAGATGTTTATGCTGCCATTCAGAGGGACGTTGGCAGTCTGGGGAAATGGGCAGAGAGGAATCTCATGAAGCTCAGTAAAGAGAAAGACAAAGCCCTGCATACACCTGGGGAGGGATAACCCCATTCTCCAGTAATGACCATGTGGAAAGCAGCTTTGCAAAATAAAGGCCCTCAGGTGACCTGGTGGACAAGTTGCCCGTGAGTCAGCAATGTTACCGCATGGCAAAGGCGGCTAACAGTATCTGGGCTGCTTTAGGGGAATTTCTCCACTGGCTGACACTGGGGAAAACACAGCTGAAGAGCTGTGACCAGTGCTGGGCTTCCCAGAAGAGGAGAGTTATGGGCGTACCGGACTGGGTCCTGCAAAGGGTCACAAGGATCACTAACTGCTTGGATCATCTGTCACATGGAAGAGGCTGAAAGAGCTGGGATAGTTCAGCCTTGAGAAGAAAAAGGAGGGTCTTATTGGTGTGTGTAAATACTGATGGGAGGCTGTAAAAAAGACATCAAAACTCTTCTCAGAGGTGCCCCATGACAGGATAAAAGGCAATGGGCTCAGGCTGAAATGGGAAATATCATCTGAAATAAGAAAACACGTTTTTTAATTAAAAAAAAATTGTGAGTGTGACGAAACACAGGCACACGCAGCCCGGAGAGGTTGTGGTGTCTCCCTCTTTGGAGATGCTCAAAACCTGACTAGATATGATCCCAGGTGACCTGCTCTAGGTGTCCTGTGCTTTGAGCAAGGGGTTTGGGCTATATAATCTCCAGAGCTACAACCTCATCTTGTTTATGGTTCTGTGGGGGCATATCAAGGATTTTAACTGCTGATGTTTTGAATGATGCAAACAGAATTGTCACGATTTTCCCTGTTCATTCACCCTCAAAGATTTTATTGCTCTTTACTTCTAACGTTGATGGTGTTATGGTGGTTTTGCACATCTTGCTGTAAATCATGGAAGAAGTAGGACTATACAATTTGAACCAGTGTGCACTGACATTTAGTAGCACAGAGAGAGCTATACCACTGTATGAAACTGAAGGAGACTGTGCAGCCACTAAAGGTAATTTTACTGAAAGTTTAAGAATTTATTTTTAATTCAGTATGACAAATGGTATGTAAAATACTTTCTAAGAACACATGCAACTTTGCAACTTCAGTGTCTTGAGAATGCCTTCTGTAAAAACCTTCTGTAAGCATAGTCAGTACTGGTGTGCAATGTGTGTGTGAAGTATTAAAATACATTATGGTTTGTAGAGAAGCAATATTGGATCCTTATATTAAAATCCCTCTAAATATAAAGTATGGTGTTGAAGGCTCCAAATGAGTTTATTACCAGATAAATATATCTAGTTTTTCTGCTAACTTGCAAATTAGTCTGTTGTATTGCTTAAGACTTGAAGAAAACTTTGTGCCTTTTGACATCAAATTGGATAGATCACAGTGTGATGGGAGCAGAGGGAGAACTTAACTCTCATGTCCCCTTTGAAGTCTGACTTCTCTGTTAATGTCTGCAAGATTGTTTAGAAGATTTTGAGGTTTGCTTGGTTAGAAATATTTTCTAAGGGCAGTTTTTCTTGTAGTCCCACCATCCCACCTTTTAACAACTGATTTCTTTTGATTTTTGACCTCAGTTGGAAGAAAATAATTAGGTGGTTCTGTTTCAATACTTTGTTTTTTTTAAGGGATGTATTGTCATATTAAAGTGGGAGCATCCCCTTCTCTGTGTGATGTACACAGGTAAGGCAAGATTTGTGGGCAGAGATGATATATCTGCAGCACTGAAAATAAATTTAATGATTAAACATAGAATTATTTTTCTAATTATATCAGTTGGTCTAAAAATAGATATTACTTCCCACCAGTAATCTTGTAGACTGGAAAAATGCATGCTATAAATTCATTAGTGAGATTAAATGTGAGGCTTTGCTTTTTGTTTTTTTTTTCTCCAAATGGCAAATGCATTTAACTTGCAATGAATCCGTATTTTGTTGTAGCAGATGTTTTCTGGACTCTCTTAAAGGCAGAGAAATGTTCCCTTCCTGCACTGTACTCTAATGGCTATGTCATCAAGTGCTCTTTAACTTTTGTTGCCTCTTCTTCATCAACATCAAAGAGAAAGTAAAACCTTGTCTGTCAGGAAACTGCACAAGACAACCTGTTTAATGCATTGCTTAGTAGACCAGCATTTTGATTCACAGAAGGGAAGGGACCATCTAGAGACCATCCTGCTAAAGCAGGATCCCATAGAGCAGGTTGCACGGGATTGTGTCCAGGCACATTTTGTGTATCTCCAGAGAAGAAGGAGACTCCACAACCTCTCTGGGCAGCCTGTCCCAGTGCTCCATCACCCTCAGAGTGGGGAAGTTTTCCCTCATGTTGAGAGGGAACTTCCCATGTTCCATTTTGTCCCCATTGCCCCATGTCCATCCTGTCACTGGGCATCACTGAGAAGAGTCTGCTCCTTGTCCACAAGGGCACGCAGCTGGCTCGTGGAGAGCTGCTTGTCCGCCAGGACTTGCAGGTCCTTCTCTGCAGCACGCTTCCCAGCAGGTGAACCCCTAACCTGCACTGGTTTGTGGGGTTATTCCTCCCAAGGTGCAGGACCCTAGACTTGCCCCTCTCGAATCTCATTTGGTTCTCTTTGCCCAATTCTCTAGTCTGTCAAGATTTTTATGAATGGCAGCTCAGCCTTTAGATGTTCAGTGCTGCATTTTAAAAAAATGGACAGTAGCTATTGAGACTAGGACCTATAACTGGTCCATCATTGACAGTAGTTCAGAAAACAACACGAAAGTGCTTTGAAAATAGGGGCCAGAAGTGGAGCAGGTACATGTTGAATGCCAGCTTCAGTGAGGCGTGGGTTATGGTTTTTGTGTTGTCTCCTGTAGACCCTCCCCCACAACTGTCTGCCTGGCTGATCTGTCCTCATGGGCTGTAAAGCATCCACTGGAGGTGGAGATGGCAGTTGTAACATACGGTTCTGTTTAGGGTAAATGCCTGTGAACTGTGATCTTTCATTAATACTTATCAGGCAATGTAGTAATTTTATTGATGTTTTGTATGGGTTCCTTCTTGAATGTCTGCCCTGTGCCATTATTATTCATCATGACAAACTTGGTGCTACCATGCTGGGAGACCAAAGTACGCCATGAACATGTTCGACAAACATGGTTTGGGCATGTGAAACAATCTTTCACCATGCTGAAAAACTGTAGGGGTTCTGGTTTTGCATGAAACATGTGAAGACAGAATTTGAGACCTTGGCTACATGGAGCAGTAGTCCATTTCCCAGATTGCCACCTACCAAGAGGGCAGAGGTCTGCACATTGTGGTCCATCACTAGCTGCTGCTGCATCTCCTCTCATGGCTTGAGAGGAAATCCAGTGGCTGCTTCCAGCACAGAGTCATCAACTGCATGATTGCTCTGCTGTGCTGGACTGTGAATTAGCCCTTGCCCTCAGAAATCAATTTAGTATCTCACTTAGTACCTTGTTTGAAAATTAAAGTTTTGCCCAAAGGAATATGAGAGATCCACGTTTGTGAAGCCCTGTTGCCATCACCAGCTGTCCTTGGCGCGCAGGTGAAAGGAAGTGGAGTGATGAGGGATCCTGGTGTTGATCCCAGGCTTTGTGGGAGATGCCAAGCTGATAGTTTCCATACTAGACTTCACTGGAGTCTCTTGGGAGCGCATTACATTGTTCACAAATCCAGAATAGGATCCAGCTTCCTCAGTGTTTCATTGTGCAACAGGTTAGGCTCTGTGTCTAGAGGAAGGTGTCCACTTCCAGTGCTCTTGCTGTTTTTCCTCAGTGCTTGTGCTACCAGTGTGTTTCTTTGGGATAGATTTTAAGACAGTGATATACAGGATTGCATCTGAGTGTTTTGCTTCTAAGTTAGTTGTGGCTTTTAGCTGGGGAGCCTTGCTGCTTGAGTGGAGGGCAGGGTGTGTTACAGCTTGCGCTGAGTGTAAGCATGGCTATGGTTCTTGGTTCCAGGCTGGTCTTTCCAGTGGCTGACTTGGAGTAGAAGCAATGGCTGAAATCCCACCAGTTGTTTAGGGTAGGCTGTGGAAGTGTCTTGTCCTTTTTGAATCCTTAGCATTGAGTGTCCCCTATGGATGGTCTTTCAGAGAGTTTACTATTGATGGCTTCTACAAATGGAGGTGGGGAAGGAAGGAGGAAAAGCTTACCCTTTCCTCCCCACCTTTGCTCTTCTGACCCATCATAGGGAATGAGTTTGTACGTATGCCTGTAGGAGACCCCCATTATTAAACACATCCCCAGGAAGCAGAACACTTGAATTCAGTGCTGCTTTGCCTTACATGATTTAATCCTCATTCTCCTTGTAGTGTCCTGACCACCAAGCAGTACGTTCTTCTAAAAAGAAAGGTTGGGCTTCCCTTGATACCTTTCTGAAGCCATGGAAGGGTGCATACAGAAGAGACTAACCCTGCTTCCAGGAGCCAAAAGCAAGTTATTATGTATATTGGTGACAGGGGACCTTCCTGGGGAGTGTTGTTAGCCATGCTGCAAGGTTATTTCACAGATTTCAACATGGGGAAGAACTTTTTCACAGTGAGGGTGACAGAGCAGTGGAATAGGCTGCCCAGGGAGGTGGTGGAGTCTCCTTCTCTGGAGATATTCAAGACTCGTCTGGACGTCTATCTGTGCAATATGAGCTAGGGAGCTGCTTTGGCAGGGGGGTTGGACCCAATGATCTCTCGAGGTCCCTTCCAGCCCCTGCGATTCTGTGATTCTGTGTGATTCTGTGATTTGATGCCTTATCTTGTTCACTGCTTTGCTTACCAAAACCAAATTGCAGCTTCTGCTTGTGCTTGCCCGAAGAAAGACCTTTTTCTGAGGTAGTATAAAAAGGGTGGGGGAAGGATTGATTGGAATTTTCATTATGTGGTTACTGAAGGAGGACGTGTAGCTGGTTAATGGAAGTGAACAAACAAAATTAAGGGTTCCCCCATTGACTTTTTTCTTTACAATGTAGGAGAAGAAAGCAGAGCCTGAAGTTAGATTTGAAACTGGAATGCAATTAGGTGTTAAACTGTGTTTAAATTACTATGTGTCGCACTTTAATTCTGAAGTGTGGATATCCTTTAACTGGTCCATTACAGATTTGGAAAATGGGTGAAATAAATATAGATGGTGTTTAAGAAACAGGACCTAGTAATGTACTGTATCTTGGTAGTTTATTTAATTCCTGTTTCAATATAATAGTGTAATTTCACAGAATCACAGAATGTTAGGAGTTAAAAGGGACCTCTGGAGATCATTGAGTCCAACCCCCCTGCCAAAGCAGGATCACCTACGTTAGGTCACACAGGAATGCATTCAGGCAGGTTTTGAATGTCTCCAGAAGAGGAGACTCCACAGCCTCTCTGGGCAGCCTGTCCCAGTGGTCACCCTCACAGTGAAAAAGTTTCTCCTTATGTTTACATAGAACCCCCATGTTCCAAATTGCACCCATTGCTCCTTGTCCTATCCTTGGCCATCACTGAGAAGAGCCTGGCTCCATCCTCCTGACACTCACCCTTTACACATTCATAAACATTGATGAGGTCATCCCTCAGTCTCCTCTTCTCCAGGCTAAAGAGACCTAGCTCCCTCAGCCTGTCCTCATAAGGAAAATATTCCACTCCCCTAATCATCTTGGTGGCCCTGCGCTGGACTTTTTCAAGGAGTTCCTTGTCTTTCTTGAACTGAGGTGCCCAGATCTGGACAAAATATTCCAGAAGCAGTCTCTTTCCTGAAGAAGCCTTAAAAGCTGAGGGAGCATGCATATGTTGAAAATCCCTATTGGTGTCTAAGGGAAACTTGACGTAAGAGGAATTACTTACAAATTACTAACAGCTCAAGTGCCTGCATCAAAAGAAAAAAATATTAAAAAAATCTCTTTTTATCCTGTGAATATAACCCTGAAATTTGAGTTAATTTGTAGTTTTCTTCCTCCTCTCAATCTGCTGCTTGTGTTGGCTTGAAAATTAGGCAGTGGATTTCATAAAGGTTCTAATTTTAATTCCCTGTGTTGCTGGTAGTAGCCTTTTTATGGAAGCATTTTGCTTAATGCAGTAAGCATTCACTTATGCTACTGATGCCAAATGGGTTTGCAGTGTGACGTGTCCCTAGCTCTGGAAAGGCTCTAGCAGTGAGATGTTGCTCCTCTCCTTAAACAGTGTTAGCTGCAAGTAGGGCTTCGTGCCCTCCTGTGATTTTTATTCCAATTGTCTATTGTTTTCATCTATTTCCAACTTTTTTCCCACATGACAAGGTGCTGAAGCATTCAGGCATGGTTCTCAGGCGTGAGTGGTGATTGTTCCAGGAGTGAACAATTGAAAGGAAGCCAGAGCTGTGTTGTTTTGGCCACTTTCGCAGGAGAAAGTCTTGAGTTTTATCAATCCTCCTCACTTGGCTTAATTCTGTCAACTTTTATGCCTAGAATTGAGTGAGTTGTGATGGCATGAAGTTTAAAAATGAGGACTGTGGGCTCACACCGCCTGTTTATACTTTTCAGTGAGTCACGCACTTCACTCTTACTCCTTTTCTTCCACCGGCTGACATCGACCCAATTTTGTCAGAGTGAAGTTGGTTTTTTTTTTTAAAATAAAATATATGTGGCTGGGTGGAGGAGAGAGACTTGGTGAGTTTTTCCAGTGTGAGAAGAGCTCTATTCAAGATGCGTGTTCTTAGAAAATCCATGTAAGAGAAACCTCTATAAATTCTTTGATAGCAGGAAAAGCTTCAATTGAAGGTCGGTAATGGCTGCTAAGTAGAAAGTTGTAGGCTTCTTTAGTGCTGAGGGTCATGGAATTATTTGTCTCGATGAAGCACTATTAATTAGGCTGGCTGAACTAAGCAGCATTAAAAGTGTTGCCAAGATACTTGTAGAGACATCGGGTCTGCAATCAGAACCTGCTATTACAGCACACGGGGTGGCTGTGCGGCTCTGGCCAGCAGCCCCAGTGCTCTTCGGTCAGAGCTTTTCAGACAGCGGCTGCACTGTGTGTGTCTGATAGATCAGATTAGGAGCATGTTTCTGGTTCGCATATATTTCACAAGCTGCAGATTTGTTTATATAAATTCTATTTATTTTATAAATATATAGTACATTTTATTATCTCTAATACATATTTTTATACATGTATGTAGAGAGATGATATATATACGCACGCACACATTTTTTGAACTCTATTCACTAAGCTTTTAATTCTTTCTCTTCCCATCGGTCTTTTTGACAGGTAAAACAAATATGGCAAAAAAGGAGATGCTTGGCTCTCCAGTAGAGCTTTAGAGTGCTAATGATGTGCCTTGTATAAAGCAAGAATGGTTACTGACATGGGAGTAGGATGTACTAAACATGTACAAGTGAGTGAGTTTTGTAGTTTAAAGGAGGAAAAAAACCCCCCAACAAGTCAGAAGTTGAAAGAAATGCCATTCACCTAACTGCAGTTTCTGATTTTATCTAGGAAATGGGGCCATTCATTAAAAATTGTTATGCAAACTAGAAATAAAGCTCCCGGTTAATTCTTCTTTTAAGAAGTCAGTTAAAGAAACAGGAATGCCTTTAAATATTGCGTAGTTTTGTTTGTTGCACACATGTGCTCTGCACATTTAACAACTATGTACAAGACTGACACGTGGTGCAGCGAGGGCCCTCAAACCTCTGCAGGGATGCCCAGCTCTTAATAGCTTTTTGACAACCCTTCTGTCTTTTAGCCACGTTCCTTCTGTCTTTCCTCACTTGCCATTGTAAAGGATCTCTGGCAGGGACAGCTGTTGCTTATGAGAAGATCTGTAGTAGAACATCAATATTTATAACTGTCCTATAGTGTAGCAGCTATGCACTGGCAGAGGAACGCTTTCTGGCAAGTATTTGTTTTGGACAGTGTTAGGACAGATTGGGATTTCTTCTGTGGAGTGTACTCCTGCTGTTTTTTCACAAAGGTTTCTTTAAGTGCTTTTCTAAGCTTCTGATGGATTCTTGGTTTAGTCATATTAATAAATATTTAGCAAAAGGGATGCATTTGTTTTAGAAGTGAAAAAATAATGATGTGAAAATGCATTTAGGGATCTTGTGAGGACAAAGAAGGATTAAAAAACCATTTGTGGCTATTTTAATTGTAATATATGTTTTTAGGGAGCTAGAAATGTGGAATTGTAAAGGTTTTTTACCTTCCCCTTAAAATTTCAACTCTGTAATCAAAGGCTTTTAATACCTGGGGGGGGGAGGAGTGCTATTCTGACTCAAAAAATGCCTTTGAATTTTTGTATTCAGATCTGGTGCATGTTTTGACTGCAGAGTGTATATAAACTTACTAAAGCTCTATCCTTTTTCTTCTCTAGAAGAAACCCATGTTTTTGAGGGGAAAACACGTTAATTTCATTTGTGCATTACTTTTTTATGACAAGGAACAGTAACATTTATTGAAAGATTGGTGTTGGGGCTGCAAAACATTGTGCTTAAAACCTGATTAAAGATCTTGGGATGAAGACACTCAGAGATTGAAAACCTATATCATAATACAGATTCATAAGACTCTGTTTATTCTTGTATGCTAGTAGCATACGTGTCTTAGTGCCCCTTTTCTTGTCAGTCTAAGATAGAATTGATATTCAGAGCACCCACTCTAGCACTTAAATTTTTCTTTTTCTTTTTTTTCAATTTTGAATTTAAAAGGCACTAATTTCCAAGAGAGGATTGTATGTTATTACATGTAAGCAGGTGTCTTAACCATGCTAGCATCTTCTAGTTACCCTGAGAGGCAACACCCATGAGGCTACGGGCACACACACGTGCCATGAGTGGGAGAGTGAGATCCACAGGCTCTGACTGACTGCTGGGCAAAAATGCCCAGCCCTTGCACACAAACTGTCCTAAAGTTTGAAGAGTTTGGTCAGTTATGATCAAGATGACTTGCATATAAAGTCATTTAATTCTGCACAAACCCTCACTGCTTGCAGTCGCTTGCAGTCACTCTCATTCAAAGGCCTGCCTGGAAGAGAGGAAAGCTGTGATAAGACCAGCTTTCCTAGGGATACTTGCATCTCAGTAGGATTTTAACGCTGCTCCCAGTGCCTGGGGTTGATTTGACTTGCAGTTTGGCCTGTCTTCTTTGATGGTTGGTTGTCTCGGGGGCTGCCAGACACTCTGAGCCCAAAGCTTGGGGTGAGGGCAAGCTAGCATCCTGTCTGCATTACATGCCTGTGTCCCTACTGTAGAGACAGGGTTGAGTTAGGTTTCTCTTCAAGCTGAGAAGACCTGGAATCATGTGTATCCTGCCCACCTTTCATTAGTCCCCTTGAAACTGGGCCATAGAATGGAGGATGTACAAGATGGGAAGGGAGGGGAAAGGCCTTCCCAAGGGAAGGCTCTGTAACCTAGTTGGTGATGGCGCTCCAGTGAAGAAGGCTTCGGCAGCCCCTCTCTGTGGGTTTTCTGTATAGTGCTTTAGAAGTGTCCCTCTGCATTAACTTCTTAATGAGCCTTGGTGTGTAATTAGGATGCTTTTAATTACCCTGCTGGATAACCTCACCCCATTAATGATTTTGAAGCAAGTAGTCTGGATTTTACTAGTGTCTGCCTGCTGTGATCTTTACTAGCGAGCTTTACAGACTTTAATTTTTTTTTTTTAAATACTTTTTCATTTTAGGTAAAACACAGATTATGGTCTGTTTGCATGTAAAAATTAACCCAAAATGTTCATTCTGATGCAGGTCTGGAAGAGGTCTGCATAACTGATTTTAAGCAACAACTTTAATTAGCTCAGAGTTTTGAAAGTGGCTTCCAGTCTTTGCTTATAATTTATCAGGCCTGTACGTGAGTTACGTGAGTATTTCCTGACATGGAGTTTTTTTCTTTCTTTCAGCCTTTCTTCCAGCTTGTGAAGTTACGGAAACTTGGACTCAGTGATAACGAAATCCAGCGGCTCCCTTCAGAGATATCTCATTTCATACAGCTGGTGGAACTTGATTTGTCTCGAAATGGTAAGCTCCAGTGTTAATTTGTTTGATTCTGTACTGTCCTATGACATGGTCTAGAAATTGGGTTAGGAGGTTTTTCTGTCTCTGAAGTTGCTATCTGTGTCCTGCAGAATGCTTTTCTGTGTAATTTGTGGCTTTGTCTATAGTTCTAGGTAGGGAGGAGGGACAGAGCAGAGGAGAGGCGATGGTGGAAATACAGTAATAATGCTTGCCTGTAGTTACGTCTTTTTGAGAGTCTGCTTTATTTTCTCCATCTATAGAATTCTTTACATCCTATTGTTATATGTGTACCTCACAACATTGATTTCTTTCCTGATGCTCTCTGAAATACCTAGCATTTAAGAAGGGGGAGAAAAAAAGTGGTTGAAAGAAGAAAAGTTCCTTTCTGTCAAAAAAAAGAAAAAAAAAAAGGCTGCTTACAGGTTAGAAGTCCAGTTCTTTACTTCTCCTTCTCCATGATTAGCAAGTGACGGAGTGCTGGTATTTCTAGCTTTACTTCTGGAAGAACCATCAGTCTTCTTTGTCACCTAAAGAGATAAATTCAGAAAAGGATGCTGGGAGAAACTGTCTTTTAAAATGTGCTGTTTGAAATGGCACAGGTTTATAATTCGGTTGGCCTGAGCTGTGATGGGGTGAAAACTTTGTGTGTGTGTGTGTGTGGTGGTGGACTTACCAGTTCTGCAAGAAGTTCAGGGGCTGGTGGGTCACCTTTAAGCAGCCTTATGACCCAGTGATCTAGAAACAGCAAATCTGTGTTACTGAATTAGAGCAACTGTCAGCTATTTTTTCCTCTTTTGTATGCAGTGGGTATGCACAGAATGCTCTCTGAGGTGTGATGGATGGGGTGGGAGAGAGCAAGGTTGTGTAACCTCATAAATAAGTGAGGGATGTAACTGAATATTCAAGAGAAGAAGTGCAACAGGGAGCCTCTTTTTTTTCCTTATGGTTTAACTTCACATTGACCCTTTGCCACCGAGGAGTACTCAGTGGCCACTTTACCTTCCTGCAGCTATCAGAAATGTGCATCTTGCCTTTATTTGTTCAGTGCTTTTAATGCCATCTTTATTGGGTAATATAGTTGATGAAGCGTAATGAGTCTCCAGGCAGTTGCTGGAAAATGTCTGTGAACCATATAGTTTTATGCACGACCTTCTAAGAGAAGAAAACTGGGGAAAAAAACCCCAACCAACGAACCCACATCTGAGACAGAAGAAACATGCTAGTTACAACATTTTAGAAATACAACAGCACTAATCAATGCAGTATTTTGGCTAGTGAGTTTGGCTGAGATGGGTGCTGTCTGTGACAGACCTTCTGCAAAAGGAAACACTCTTGGCTTAGTAATTCCCTTTGCAAATGAATAACTAGCTGCAAAAGAGCTAGTGGATCAGAGCCATGTGAACTCTTGTCAGCCTGACTTGGAAGTTGGCTTGAGAGCTCAGCTGTAACGAGAACAGATGGGTGAACGTTTATGGCTGGGTAGATGCACGTGTCATTAGAAGTTACTGCACAGGGAAGTGTTTTCTCAAGTGACGAGTTGGACTAACACAGGTGGCAGGGGGCAGTTGCTTTCCTATATCCAAGGTTCAGCGTTAATCGCCCATTTTATTGCATTGCTTTCTCTTCTCTGTGGTTCATTGCAGAAGGTGACTGATCCTCCCTCCCTCTGCTTAATCACGTCACAGTTGCTGCACCACTTGACTCTTCAAATGGAAATCGCCCCGTGCGAGGTGATGGTGGGGGGCTGCGGGGGGCACGGCAGAAGATGACTGATGTGACTTTCTGCTGTTTCGTGTTGTGATTGTCTCGCAGCTCTTTGAATTAAAAGGCAAAACACACCATCTGGGATGCTGCAGGGGGAATTCTCACATAAGGGTCTGGAGATTTTCAGTATTTTCATTTCTTTCATTTCATTTTGAACCCACCTTCCAGTATGTCAGATTCTCAACCTGCCAAAGGTTTCTCCTGTTCGCACGCCAAGTTTTGTTTTTGTGACTACCAAAGTAGTTGGAAAAAAATAGGAATTCTTTGTATTCCTTTCAGGCAGAGAAAAACAGTCCAGCTTTTCAAAACACAGTATGCTGCATGAATAGGAAAGTGTGATGGTGACATCTGAACTGTGGAAATAAGAGATCATTGTTCTGTGGGTTTTGTTGTTTTAGCTGTCTGGTTCGGTGCACTAATTGCTTTCAGTTCTGACCGTTCTGTTCCCTCAAGAGCTTAAAAATGCAAATATAAATTAATTTAATGTTGTGTGTACAGGAATTAGCCCTTTATACTTTAACCTCTCATCACAGGAGGAGGAGTAAAGAGTTTTGAATACAGAAATTATTTCCATTTCCCTCATAATAGATTGTTAACATATCTTCCTGTCTCATACTTTCTGATCCTCTGATCAGTGTATGATCTTTGAAGCTCTGTGACATGGTGGGTGTATTGTATAGCTGGACTTGAGGGCACTTCCAAGCTGCAGTGACCAGGTGAGGTAGTGTATCTGGAGGTGGGAGTGATGTCCATTCCCTCTGGCTCTTCAGAGGGAGCTATGGATGGATACCTGTGCAATGCTGTGTTACTCGCTGCCTGAGTAGCCCTAGTTCATAGGTGCTCAGGAAAGGTGAATATGGAAATTCTTCAGCGTGGCTTTCTTAAATTCCCAAGTGTTTTAAAATGCCCAAGGCATGCTGGTGTGTGTTAAAAGTAACATACATAATTCTTTAAACAGTTTTTGGTTAATAAGCAAATCTAGAATTGCAAAATTCCATCCAAGTAAAACTAGAAGATCTTCAACAGATGTAAACTTGATGCTCCTGTGATCTTGAGTGTACGTGAGAGAAGTCTGAAGAGGGTGAGAACCTTGGAGGTGCAGAAGAAAGATTTGGGGAAGGCTAGGAGCCATATAATCTCAAACTTTTCCTGGATTATTTGCATTTTGATGCTATTTCTTATTCCTCTGCAAGGTCACGTGTTCATGCAGATTTCCTAGGAAGCATCATCCCTCAGTGCTTTTCTAGTCTGGCTGAGGCTGTTACTTGAACAGAGGTTGAATGGATGAATCCAGGGTGAGAATATAAGAAGGCAGGGAAGCTGTGCTAAGAAAAACAGCACAGCATAGTGATGGCAAACACTTTGAAGGTTATTTGGCAATGCAGTTTATCTCTGCCCCTCGGTCTTAGGTTGTTCAAAAAGCTGATGTACTTGTTCTGAGGCTAAAGAAAACAGGCTCGTAGGATTTCAGCAGTGGATGGCTGAGCTTTTAAGTTGCTGGCAAAGCGTGTCTGAGACTGAGTATTCCCTGTAGCACTTTCTGAGATAGATACTCAACTCCTTTGTGTCTGAAACTACCACTGGTTCCCTCAGACTCCCCAAGCTCTGGTAAATTTTTTCCTGGATTCTCACATCACTGGCAAATTCTGCAAGGCCACTGGGTCCTTGAAGCATCCTTGCCTAACGTCCGTGAAGTCTGGGTAGGGCTTCTGTGCTTTGCATTGAGTTTCAGTGCAAGGTTTTGCTGTATGTGGTAAAGAATAGATTCTGCTGTAGATGTAGACACTGTTGGAAGTGCCTGTGTGCTGCTTGTTGTCCCACAGCACTTGGGCACTCTCTGGGACAAGTCTCTCAGGACCTTGTGATCCAGAAAATAATGCAATCTCCAAAGGAAGTGAGACAGGCTCGAGTTTCTGCAGGATTTTCCTTATGCCTGAGCTGGCACTTCATTCATTTTCGCTCTCTCTCAAAGTGCCTGTGACTGGTTTGAAATCCCTGGGAACTGTGGCAGGCCGCTACCCGTGCTGCTCATCCCGCAGAGGTTTCCACCAGTGCCTCCCACCCCCTTTCCTTCTGTGCAACCCCTGGAGGCTGGATTCTTAGGGCTTAGGGCCCTGCCATCCCAGATTCATTAAAATGTTAATGGCTTTTCTTGTTCTGTAGCTTCTTCCAGACGGGAGGGGTAATGCATAAAGTTTCTGTAGTTAATTTAATGCGCGATGATATTTGGGATTATGTCTGCTACATATGTACGCTGTGCTCTTGCAGATGTGGTGCATTCCTTTGTAGTATCTGTCCTCTCCAAGAAGAGGGCTTTTTGTCTCCCTTTGACAAGTGTTAAATCCTCCAGGTTCCACTGATAGGTTTTGTCAGGATCTGCATGCTCTTTAAAATGGTAGTATTTTTATTTGAAAGGAACGGCTACCACACACACGCTTTCTCTTCATGTACAGTGTGGAAGCCTGGAGATCTTTTTTCTTTTTCTTTAAATGTTCTATACCTTTTCCAGCCTTTGACAGATTATCAGCAGCTTGTTTCATTCAGTTCTTTTAGGGTAAGAAGAAAATCACTCTGAGCTTTAATACTGGGCGGTGACTGCCGAGTATGAGGTGCTGGGGTGGCTTTTGTGCCCTCCCCAACTGCAGAAGTGCCATTTGAACCATCCCACTGTCCAACCCCTTCTTGGATGAAGACTAACCCCCTTGCTTATGTAGGAGACGAGCCTCCTGTGCTTCTGGGTCTGCCTGCACATTGCTGTCTCTCTGTGATAAAAGCCTGGCAGGCTTCTCTGTTGCTGTTCAACATGCTTACCAAGGGCTTGGTAGTGCAAGCCACTAATATCAATGTAGTTGCTACGTGCTGTTAGGTTTGCACTGTCTCTAGTGGCTCTTTAGCTGGCAGCAGGTGAGGGGATTCACATTAGCTGTTCCTCCATAGAAGCGCTCTGTGACCTTGTGGTTTGGTCTTGCATCTAAGCCCCAAGTCTCAAAACAGTAGAAAAGATATAAGTGTGTGTACAGTTGGAGAATTCAGTGGATTTTTGTAGTCTTCATGGAGGGGTTATGTTGGCTCTACTGCTGACTCCGCTCTCAGTGGAGCTGAGATCCGTTACTCTGTACTGAGGAGCGATGGGCTTGCTGTGGTATCTCCTGAGGAAATCTGTGTGTGGGCAGATCTTGGTAAGCCATGTTTGACTCTGCATGATGCTTGCTATCAAAATATCAATGTGGTTCTTTCCTTTGATATCCAATAAGTATAATACTGCATATTCAGTGTGTACAGCACTGTACCTACCGTAGAGATGGATTCTGGCTACATGATACACTAATTACTACCCATTTCTGTAGTTTTTGGTTAAACTGAGCTTATGGCTGAGTTATTAGTGCAGTTGTTCAGGACACAAGTCTCGTGGCATCAAGATACTCTCATTCCTAAATTCTCTCTCAACACAGTTGCCATGTTATGGCAAATAGGTTATAATTTATGTAAAAATAATGTTTATCTTTTGTGAAATCTCTGGCGCTTCAGGATTACCCTCACAGTAGAGATGGTTCCTCAAGAGTATCTCAATAGTCACAGCACTTTGCACTGTGTGCAGTCACAGCATTGCTGCTGCTATACAAGGCTGACGGTCTGAGCAGTGTCCAAAATCTTGAAGGTCAGTGTTTGGCAGCTGTAGGCCAGTGTCCCAAATACTCAGTGAGCCTTATTTTTACCTTTTCCTTGTTTCCAAAGTGGATTATAGTTGCAGATTTAGAAACTTTTGTTTTCTTTTGACTTCAGTTATCGAAAATCTTTGAGAACAGCAACAGTATTTAACTGTTTTACTTTCATTTGCATTTGGTATTACTGCTTTTTATTTGAAGCATTTATCCACAGGATCACACACTGGTAGGGGTTGGAGAGGACCTCTGAAGACCATCTAGTCCAAGCTCCCTGCTAAAACAGGATCATCTAGAGCAGGTTGCATAGGATCGCATCCAGGCAACTTTTGAATGTCCCCAGAGAAGGAGACTCCACAACCTCTCTGGGTAGCCTGTCCCAGTGCTCTGTCACCCTCAGAGTGGAGAAGTCTTTCTGATGTTGAGAGGGAACTTGCCAGGTTCCAGTTTGTGTCCATTGCCACTTGTCCTGTCACTGGGCACCGCTGAGAAGAGCCTGGCCCTTTTTCTAGACACTCATCCTTTAGATATTCATGAGCATTCATGATGTACCCTCTCGGTCTTCTTCAAACTAATCAGACACAGCTCTCTCAGCCTTTCTTCATAGGAGAGGTGCTCCAGTCCCCTCATCATCATTGTAGCCCTAAATTACTCTTTTCAGCTGCTTTTCAACTTAATGAAAAGTCTCTTTACAGCTCTTAGTCATCCTCAGGACACCACATTCGTTGTGTATTGCACGATAGATACATTTTATTCAACAAGTAATTTAAAGTTTCCTTAGAAGGCTGGATGAGCACAAAGCAGCTAATGAAGAGTATCAGTCCATGCCACTGAAGAGCAGTGTGTAATGTTTGCTTCGCTCTCAGGGGCTTCAGCTTTCCCTTTTCAATTCAGCTATCTGCTCTCAAAGACATACTGTTACCTGTACTGTGGGATCGCCTCCCTTCTGCCCAGAAATTGGGTTAGCATCCTGCTTTTCCTCTCTCCCATGGAGAGCAGGATAACTGGTGTTTCTAACTAGAAATACTGACAAAGGAAAGGCTTGAACACTTGTTTCAGTTCAGCCTTAGCTGGTGACCCAGCCGTTTCACAGTGAGTACATCAGCTAATCAGGCAGCAGCACTCTTAAGTCTTCCGCTCCTGTCCTGCAGCCCCACACACACTCCGCTCTTGCATCAAACAGCTGCTGCCTTTTGCCCTGTGCTCTCACCTTGGATGTGGCTGTCCACAGCATCCAAGCAGAGACCTCCTCTGTGAAATCCTCCTCTTCTCTGCCTGCCACCAGCTGTCCTGACACGAATGTGCTGGTACAAGTGTGGTGGCAAATAGCAAAACTCAGCATGCTGAGAAATAAACCTAAATTGACATTTTCTTGCTTTGTGGACAAGGGGAAAAAAAAAAAAAGAAGCCATCAAGCTGTGCTGAGAGATGGTATGGTTGGCAAATGCTGGTTTTTTTTTTTTTCTTAACATATGCAGTTGTTGGCTGTTGCTTATTTGCCTTCTGAACTGTTTTGTGTCCAGGTGAGCACTTATAGACAAGCAAGAATTGCTTTGGCTCCTCAATGGACGTGTCTTACCTGGTACAAGAAAGCATCCTGTGAATGCAATCACTGCAGCCGTAGTTGGGAGTACTTGAAGCCTGTGGAAGGTCCAAGTAGAGACTGTTGTGGCTTGGAATGGTGGTGGAGCACTACTGCAGGTGATCTTAAGCTTTAACCAGCGTCAGAACAGTGGCTGTTTTTTTGCTGTTTGTGGTTGGGTATTTTTGGTGTGTCCTCTTTTTTTTTTTTCTCCCCTTGTGCTAATGAAAGCAAAACTTCCCTGTTGCAGACTTGGAGATAACAGAACTTTTCGGTTGTAGCTGGTTGCTTGCTAGCAGTTGTGTTGGATGGTTTGATTTTTTTTGTTTGCTTTTTGACGCATCTCATTTCTAGTGACAGGTATTTTCTTTGTATTACCCCCCTCCCTTGAGGTTAGTTTAAAACCTGTTCTTAAAAAACATTATCATCTTCACGTCTTACGCATGAAGTTTAAGGATTGATGTACAAAGCAGAGTGCTAGGCAAGTAACATGTACTGCAAATTGATTTTAGATTCTGGAGCACTGCAGAAGCAATGGTAAAGTTGGAATCAGTGAATCTGTGTCACTGAAAAAAAATTGATGTTCATAAGCTGTCAGAGGAGGAGGGGAGCTTTACATACAGAAGTAGTAAAGCGAGAGAGAAACAACTGGACTTCATAGTGCAAGGCTCATCAGGGAGAGGAAGGAAGAAGCAGCAAGTGGCGACTGTGATTGGGAAAGAGAAGATAAGTGAAATCTCATGATAGAATAATCTAATTAGAGAAGTTTAGAAAGTGTTATTTTTAAATGGATTACCGTAGAGTAGATTTTTCCATCATCATACATTCTGCCAGATTAAACTGTTTTTTCTAAGGAAACTTTGCTAAGGCACTTAGGTGTGTGTAGAATCATAGAAAGGTTTGGGTTGGAAGGAACCTTAAAGATCCATCTTCCACTAGACCAGGTTGCCCAAAGCCCCATCCAACCTGGCCTTGAACCCCCAGGAAGGAGGCAGCCACAGCTTCTTTGGGCAACCTGTGCCAGGGCCTCACCACCCTCACAGTAAGTAATTTCTTCTGAATATCTAATCTAAGTCTACCCTCTTTCAGTTTAAACCCATCACCCCTTGTCCTATCACTACATGCCCTTGTAAACAGTTCCTCTCCGGCTTTTCTATAGGTCCCCTTCAGGTACTGGAAGGCTGTTATAAGGTCTCCCTGGAGCCTTCTCTTCTCCAGGCTCAACAAGGCCAACTTTCTCAGCTTGTGTTCACTGGAGAGGTCCTCCAGCCTTCTGATCACCTTTGTGGCCCCCTCTTTGCCCTCGCTCCAACAACTCCGTATCTTTTCTCTACTGGGAACCCCAGAGCTGGATGGAGTACTCCAAATGGGATCTCATGAGATTGCAGTAGAGGTGCAGAATCACCTCTCTCGACCTGCTTGTCATGGTGGTTTTTGATGCAGCCTAGGATATGGTTGGCTTTCTGGGCTGCAAATGCACATNTTTTGATGCAGCCTAGGATATGGTTGGCTTTCTGGGCTGCAAATGCACATTGGATCATGTTGAGCTTCTCATCCACCAAGACTCCCAAGTCTTCCTCAGAGCTGCTCTCAAT
>VZTU01017373.1:72229-101892 GCA_013400835.1 Zapornia atra | reverse complement strand
GGCCTGACAAGCATTGAGTAGAGTGGGATAATTACTTTTTCACTGCTGGTGATACCATTGTTGATGCAACTCAACATTCTATTGTGTTTCTTTGTCACTGTAGCACAATGTTCACTCACACTGAACTCCTTGTCCACCAGGATCCCTAGGTCCCATTTCAGAGATATTCTCCAGCCAGATGGATCCCACTCTGTGCTGTACTCCTGAATTATGTTTTCTCAGGTGAAAGATCTTACATTTGTCCCTGCTGAACTTGTTAGCCCATTCTTCCAGCCTATCCAGGTCTTCCTGCAGGAAATTCTCCCTTCCAAAGTATCTAATTCTCACCACAATTTGGTACAATTTGCATACTTCTTCAGGGTGCACTTGATCCTGTAATTCAGATCACTTATGAATTATTAAACAACTTTGGATCCAATATAGATCGTGGGGCACCCCGCTTGTCACAAGATGACAGTTCAGAAAAGAGCTATTTAGCACCACCTTCTGGGTGAGGCCTGTCAGCCAGTTCCCCCACCACTACATGGCCTAGTTGTATAGACCATAACGCATCGATTTCTCTAGGAGAAGGAGGCTTTGGGGAACTGTATCAAAAGTCTTGTAGAGGCTTACATCAACTGAGTATGTTACTTTGTCATAGAAGTCAATTAGGTTTTCCAAGCACAATTTGCCCTTGGTAACTCTGTGCTGGCTGTTTCAAATCACATGCTTCCTTTGACTTGTGATAGTCCCGAGAAGGATTCGTTCTATGACTTTCTCAGGGATTGAAGTAAAACTGTAATTTCCTGGATCCTCCTTTAAGCCCTTTTTGGGGTGGGATTAACATTCTTCCAGTCTTTTGAGAGGTCACCCTATCTCCATGACTTTTCAAAGATTGTGGAGAGTGGCTTCACAAAGATATCAGTCAGCACTCTTTACACCCTTGAGTGGATATTGTCAGGGCCCATCGATTTGTAAGGGTTAATCTCCTGTCAGTTTCATACCAACTCTTCTTTTATTGGCAACGGGTCTGTTTGCATAGACTTGGATTTTTGCTGGCAAGTCTTTGGGCCCAACAGTGCTGGTAAGGACAGGTGAAGAAACCATTGAGAAGTCCGCATTTTGAGCATTCTTGGTAACTAATTCACCTCTCCTGTTTTACAAAGACCCAATATTACCCTTGTGCTACTGCTTGTTGTTTATGTAGCTGAAGAACCCTTTCTTGTAGTTCTTGACATCTCTGGCCAATTTCAGCTTAGAGATGAGGGTTTTTTTTTTTTTTTCCTAACAGTATCTCTGCATGCTCTGGCAGTGCCCTTATAGTTCTCAATGAGTATTCGTTGGCTTTTCCATCTCTGGTACTCTTCCCTGTAGGTTTTGAGCAGACTCAGATGATCACAGTTAAGACAAGGGGGCTTCTTGCTCCATCTACTTCCATTACCTTTAAAGGGGACAAACTGATGTTGTGCTTTAAGGAGGGGGTTCTTGAAAAACTCATAGGAGTCACTACCTCCTTTATCTACCATAGAAACTTCACATGGAATCCCTCCTAATTGAGCTCTGAGCAAGCTGAATTTTGCTCTTATAAAATCTAAACCCTTTGTCTTAATACTAACCTTCAGCATGCTCAGCAGGATCCCAAACCACATTATTGCCATGACAGCAGCCAAGGCTATCACTAAAAACATATTATAAAGCAGGTTTTCTTGTATTGTGAGTATCAAGGCCAGCAGTGCCTCACTCCTGGCTGGCACATCTAACGTTTCTATGAGGAAGCAGTCCTCTATACATTCCAGGAACTTCATAGATGTCATGTGAGCTGCTGTATTGTTCTTCCAACACGTAGTCGAAGTCACCCACAAGAAGCAGGTTCTGTTAACTTGAAGCTTGCTTAAGTAGCCCAAATATTGTTTTCTTGGCCTTATTGTCTCGATTTGGAGGCCAATAGCAGATGCTTACTGTAAAATCCCTCTTGGAGACAACCCCTCTGATCTTGACCCAGAGGCATTCAATAGACCTTCCACAATTGCCGTAGTTCACTTCTGTACATGCAAGGTTCTCCCTAATAAAGAATGTGGTGACTCCACCTCTTCTTTTCTGCCTGTCTTTAGAAAATTGCATACAGCCATCCATCACAATCCTCCAGTCATATGAGTTGTCCCACCCCATTTCAGCTATTCCTATGATATCACAGTTTTCTGACTGACATTCTGGCAAAATTCCTAAAATACTGTCAGCTGATTATGCAAATCCAGCGTAGAGGCTTCTTTTCAAGGCATGTAGTTGAATAGAATAAATTTTAAATTGTGCCATAAAAGCATAAATAACCAGTGATAATTTAAACTAGTACATATGCACACAATACTTACTTGTGTTTGTATATTAGATCACTACAAAGAGCCATTTTATAAGAAGCATATTCTCAAACATATATGAAATATTTTTTCCTTTAAAAGTAAATATAATTTATATTCAGACTCTTTAATGGCCCCTTAACATTATTTACATTCAATTAAGCAGTCCAACTTTTCCATCACAGTTTAAACAAAATCAGAGCATGAAGAGCTAGCATTTATTGGTTAAAAAACTAAAGCCATAGTCCATTGAGGTTGCTAAACTGATTTTTGACAACAATTGTGTTTCATGAAAATGCACGAGTATTTTTCATCTCAGTTTATTTGACTAATTTAGTTTAATGCTGATCTGAAGCAGAGCTGTGAGATCCAGAGCGTGTTGAAAAAGGAAAGCTCATTTTCCAGTTTCACTTTGTAAGAGGCGTGAAATGATGAGGCTTATCCATTTAAAAAACTCAAAGAACATGGTAAGCAAAAATAATCAATTTGATGGTGATAGTTAATACCTTAATTTAATACATTAATTAATTAATTTTGCATTAAAGCTTGTTTTGAAAAATGTTTCTTTGAAATTTCTATAGGTTTTTTCCCTCAATAAACAATACTAAAATACTGCTTTGGTTCATTTTTAAGTGAGTGTCAATCAAACTGAATTTCCATTTAAATGTAACTTCACACAAATAATAATTAAAAAGATAAATTATCCACTAAATAATGAATTCGCTATTCATTGATTTCCAGTGTAATAAAACTGTAAGCACTAAGAAGCACAATAAATGCTTAGACAAATATGTAGCAGACGTGCATCTTTCACTGAGCAAACAGCTTCATTAAGTTTATCAAATTATATCAGCTAATTAGTACATACTTTACTTTGCAGAATATCTTAGGAAAAATGATAAACATTATTTAAATTGGTGTTTTTAGATTTAAAATCACTACGATATAAATCACTCATTTTGGTGCATGTTTTGCATATGAAACCAGATTTCATATGCAGGAAATGACTTCTCATCTGGAAAAGGTTGACATCTACTCCTGTTCCATTGTTAGCTGTTGAAGATTTACATTTGCAAGTCTGATATTATTGTCATCTGTGTTTTGGAGATGTCTCTTCTAAATTAACGTAAATTGCAAACATTGGCTGCTTAATCTGCTGGTGAAAAATCTTTGTTAAGAGATCTTAGTGTGAATAGTATTTCCACAGTTGTCATAGGCATCTAGACTGGAGAGACACGCAGGAGTGAGTACATCTGCATTTTTGAACATTTGCAAGTGACAGCACGATTTGCAAATAATGTGAAAATAGTTTCACAGTACAGCTGCAGGATGTAAAATGGTGGAAAATGATGAACTGCTGAACTACAACACTCAAATGCAGAAACTTAACACTCCACATGATTGTGCTGTGCCTCCAAACTCTTCAGGATTGTCACCTAGGATAAATCAAGATCTATGATACTGAATTTCAACACATGGGAGAAAGCCAAGGTTAATTTCTAAAAAGCATTATGCACAGAAATAGTGCACTTGAAAATTCACAAAACAAAGCAGGAAAGCTCACGATATCAATCCACCTCCAAAAAAATAAAAATAGAACTGTCATTGATTTATTGAAAGAATTGTATTTAGAATACCCCTTTTGATCTGATTTACCTCAACTTCAGTAATCAGTACTTGTAAAGCTGGCTACAATACTGAAATGCAAATTTGTAGGGAGTAGCAGCCAGTTCACGCTGCATCAGAGGATGCTAGAGTGAGGGAGACTAATGTAGCAATCAAAAACACTGCACTACCTGCCAAGCAAATCCAAATAAGATATGCCACTGACAAAGCAACAAACATAAGCCAAATAATTTCCCTCTGCCTGTTCCTATTTGTCACAGTGAAAATACTTTTTTCTGGAATATTTCTTAAATTCAAATGAAAACACCCACATAATACTTGGCAGGTAGCAAAATCATAGAACAAACTGACTAATTTAAGGATATAAAAAATAATAGACATATATAAGGTAGATATTCAGAGGACATGATTTGTTTAAACTATTGAAACCTTTTGAGAGCCACATAAAAGCATAGCAGTTGCTTTTAAAACTAGATCGTGAAGGATATATATGGCTAATTATATAGAAAATCCCCATTACATTGGGATTATACATTAAATTAGAAGAATGCAGATTATTCAAGAAGAGTAAAAGTTAGATTCCTTCTCTTCTCTGGACCTTAAAAAAAATTTCTGAACCTTAATTAATAACAGAAATAATGATTTTTTTTTCAAGGAAATCAGAATACAAGTCAAACTACAGCTTACATGATATTTAGCTGACATAGATGTATTTAAGTAGGCATGGCTAGATATAATTCATCCTTGGATGATAAAGGAAATAGACAAAATAACCTCTGATTACTATCTTTAAGAAGTTGTGACACACAGATAGTATCTTGAGGACTGGAAAAGGACTACCAAATCGTCTATCTGAAAACTGATGTGGAGCTAAAAGGATTCAGTGAAACACATATCTAATCAGCCTTGGTTCAAATCTTGAAATATACTGGAAAACTTATTAAAGGTTCAATTTGTGAGTGTCCAAAATATAAATAGATGATAAACAATAACCAACATGATTTTATCAAGAAAATTAATATGAAACCACTCCAGTTTCATTAGTTTATTAGATAAGAACAAAAGAAAAATATGTGATACAGCTTAATTTTAATAAGGTTTCTGATATTATGTAGCATGATGTTCCTTAATGTAATGAAATTATATTAAAAAATAACAATCCAAGATGAGTGAATAATTGGTTAAAAATTGGATATCAAATTGGCTTTTGCCTATGTCAACTCTTAAAATAGTATGCACAGTCCTAAACAAGTCTGATGTGGGTTCCATTCTATTCAGAAATGCATATATAAATAGAAGGCTGGGCATGTAATGTGCTGCTTAGCTGGCCCAGAAGTTTCAAATATTCTACTGAAATCCCAGCACATGAGATACACTATATTTTCTCTTTCTAGAAAAATTAGGCACCTCTTAGATGAAATATGGCAAATTAGCTTGGACAGATCTGATTTCATAAAACAATATTGCATTTAATCCCATTTTCCATTTAACTCCATGTCTTAATTATTTTTCTCTTCCAAATTTGTTCCAAAGTTTTTCATTACATTTGGCTCAAACTGGAAGATCTTTAGTTTTTAAGACTACATTTTTCCTTCTTTCAGATATCATTACTGTAATGCTGTTCTCACTGCTGTACCATCCCAAGTTTGACAGACTCAATAAAATTTCTTCCTGCCAACTCTGAAACATTATGTACTAGTTCATTCCAGTATTAATGCAATGCACATCATTCTTTCCCTCCAGACTGAGCATAGGAACTTTTCTTCCACCTAAAATGGACAGCCACATTCATCACTTGTTTTTTAAAAGCTACAGAGGAGATGACAGATGCTGGTGCCAACCTTCCCTTCAAGGCCGTGCTTCTCCTACCAGCCTGTTCTATAACTTCTCCAGACAGGAACTCAGCCCCTACTGAGCAGTAACCAGGTTTCTTCTTATTCAAGGAGTTTGTCAAGAACCATGACGATGGCTTCTTGCAAGATGAACAACCACTGACATGCAGCTCTCCAGAAAGTGGAAGTTCAGCCTCCAGCTCCTCTTACAGCTAAGAGGAGTATGCTCAGATTGTTAACCCTCATTACCGTCTGTTTCAGTCCAGTTTCCCCTTTCTTTATCAGAAACTATCATTCTTTGTCTTATGAGTTGCCATAAGTTACTGTACTGACAGTCTCAGTAAGTTACACCTGGTATTTATCTTCTATAGAAATTTCATTTTAATGGATCCTATCCTGGAGGCCTATTGCAGACTCAGCATTGCCATCCCTAAAGGAAGCAGAATGCAGAAACTCTGCCTTACTTACCCTACCACCTATCCCTCCATTTATTTGCATGTTTAATATGCAAAATTACCTGTCATGCTTGTCTTTAGTCCTGCCTTTTCCAAGTAGTTCTTATCCTGTGTCTTAGCCAAGCTTCTTTTCTGCCATATTTCTGACACCCCTGTAATATCCTCTTTCACTTCATTCACCAGTAATGTTTTGTTACATTTCATTAGTATGCATCAGTGTCTTTTCTTTGTATGTGTCCAGTCTGGTAGCTAGATAAACAATCTTTCACTCTTTATACTACTCAGCGCTCAAAAACAGTACTTTCCTTTTCTACTACTGCTCCCTTTTGCCCCTTTTTCAGCTCCATCCAGTTCCCTCATTCATGAAAATACTTCTTTTTTTCTTTTTTTTCTTTCCCCCCCGCCCTTTCTTTCTTCATCTGCTTCATGATTCTGAGTTTCATTTATACCGATCCTCCTTCTTGTGTTAGTCTTCACCCCAACAGGTAACCAATTAGCAATTGTTTTAGGTGGTGCTCATCTGATCAGTACTCATGGATAACACAACCTGTCGTTTTTTTCATTTGCTCATCTTTGTTCTTTTTTGTCTATGCATTATCTTAATTTATAATATACATTACTGCACTCATCTCTTTTAACACTTACAAAATATTTTGACTTCACTCACTTAAAATATAACTTATGGAAGATTTCCTGCCAAAATGCGGTACATGTATAATATTGAGAGTATTCTCATTTCTAAAACCTCTGTTAACGTCTTGGAAGAAGTACTCTTGAAGAGAAATCGTGCTGATTGATTGTGTAATACTGTCCCCCGCTACGTAAGGCCTACAATAAAACAAACTTTTTCTGTAATTCCCAGCTTTTTCATTAATGAAGCACAAACTGTATTCTACTGAATAAAACAAGTTGATATTTTCCCAGTTACTGATGTGGCTGGTTTACTGTTACTTCCCTCTCCGTGCATATTAGATCATAGATTGTACTAATTCTAATGTTTCATTGTAATATAGCATATGACTAGCAATTTTTGCATTTAATTCTTGACCACACATCAGCCAACAATGTGCACACCCACCCAGAAGGCAAATTGCATCCTTGGTTGCATCAAAGGAAGTGTGGCCAGAAGATCAAGAGAGGTGATTCTGCCCCTCTGCTCTGGTGAGACCTCACCTGGAGTACTCTGTCCAGATTTGGAGTCCTCAGAACAAGAAGGACATGGGCCTCTTGGATCAGATCCACAGGAGGGCCACTAGGATAATCAGAGGGCTGGAATGCTCTCTGATGAGGACAGGCTAAGAGAGTTGGGCTTGATCAGCCTGGAGAAAACTCATAGGAGATCTTCCAGTACCTGAAGGGGACCTACAGGAAAGCTGGGGAAGGCTGTTTGTAAGGGCATGTAGCAATAGTACAAAGGACTATCAGTCACATCCAACAATAGTACAGTCTGACTGAAGCTCAAGGACTGCCTGGTCATTGGTCAGCAGGTGGCAAGCAATTGATTTTCATTTGCATAATTTGTTTTTCTTGGGGTTTTTTTTTTCCCTTTTAATATTCTTGTTGTTGTTGATATAATATTATATTTAAATTACTAAACTGTTCTTATCTCAATCCATGATTTTTCTCACTTTTATCCTTCCAATTCACTCCCCCATCCCACCAGGACTGGTAGTGAGGAAGCAGGTGTGTGACATTCAGTTGCCAGCTGGGGTTAAACCATAGCAGCATACCAAAACAATCTGCCAGGTTTTCAACACAGCAGCTTTAGGCCTAGAAAATGGAAATGTTAATGGATTTCACATAATTACAAAATATGTTACTCCTACTCTGTGTTTGGGTGTTGAGGTCTATTTATTCCACATCGGACAGGATAAGTGGAAGGGCACATAAGCAATAACTCCTGATGCTACACTATGTGTGACATTTGAGCAGAGCTTGAGAAGATAAAAATTTATTTTCATCTCTATTTTTTCAAAGAATCAAAAGAAATGTAGAAATGCACTCCAGAGATATTCATGCTTACTGATGCCTGGAATATATTAGGCAGTCTGCAATGTAAAAAGGAATCAAAGGGAAGGTCCAGGGAAGGTATAGAATACTTCTGTGTGAGTTTATGAAGTGGTACATATACAACTTTATGTGGGGCCAGGAGTTGGACTCGATGATCCTTGTGGGTCCCTTCCAACTCAGGATATTCTATGGTTCCATGATTCTATGAACTCCTCTTCAACTGCCTTGATTTCTTTCTTCCTTCTATCCTCTTTTCTCTAACTTCTTTCCCCTTTTTTCTTTTCTTAAAGATGTCATACTTTGAAACAGTTTTGGAGATCATGGCACTTGTATAGCACAAGATGCCTTCAGGAATTCTCTAATTTGGACCTGGTTCATAGGTTGCTGTTTTGCTCTCAGAAAAGGCAGAGAGCAACTTTCAGGGGCAGAATATGTTGCATCTTCCTGTTCCTACAAGTAACTGAAAGTTAGACAGGAACAATCACTGTTAAACTACTATCTGATCACCTTCAAGGATGCATTGGGTGAAAGGACTAATGTGATTTTTTGATGTATAAGGAGAAAATACCGGATTTGTGTAGAGAGATTGTATCAATGGCTTAGCAGCAGCACTGCTGTTGCTAAAATATTATGTCTACTCCCGCTGTATAGGATTGAAGAACTAAAGAATGAAGAGGGTTCAGGATGATTGAAGGATTGGAAAACATTGCCTGCAATGAAATCTTCAAAGGTCTGAATCCATTTATTAAATAAAAAAAAAAAAAGTGATTTGATTATGGGTTGTAAATTCTAATTTGAGTAACAATCTGATTGTCACTGGCTCATCAACCTTTTAGATAAAGATGAAAGAAGATCCAGAGACTGCAAATTGAAGCAAGGAAAGTTCAGAATCAGAAATAAAAGAGGGTGAGAATTTTAAGAAGAGGGATAATTAACCACTGATATAACCTAACAAGATTATTGTAGGTATATGGTTAGGTTGTTGGGATTTGTGTGCTTTTTCCCCCTTTCTTTTATAAAAGGAATATTTAATTCAAGAAAATTTATTCAGGAAAGCCTTACAGCATGTATTATTCAAGAGTTTAGAGTAGATGATGGTGATGATGATAATGATAATAATAATAAAGAGCTAATATTTATGCTGAGTGGAAGCCCAATCTTATTTAATCCATGAGTATTTTGCCACTGGCTTGATTTCGTTGTTGCTTTTGATTATATTAAAAATTCTTTCACCAAATTTACTGGTAAAATAAGCTTAGACAAACCCTAGCTGAAGTGAAATATGTTATTTCTGAAATACTTAAAAGGTAAGGAAGAAACATCTGCTGAAATTATTGAAATCCTGCCACTGGTTACTCCATTGTCAGAGCAGTGTAGCACAACAGTGCTAAGGCCCATGGCCCAAGCTCATTGAAGGGATCCAGTCAAATACAGCAATCCAAGAATAAAAGGGGCTTTTAGGGTTTTTTTAAGCTCAATTTCCATGCATCTGTCCACAGTACACCACCACAAATAGTTAAACTGGCACAACTGAAAATACAGTATGATAAATACTCTAGTCTGACTTTGACAGAGGGAAATGGGAGCTTCCAAAACCAGCTTCACCACCAAAAACTGCACCTCATATAACCATCCCCCAAAGCAGTATACTGGACAGAAGACAACGATACTTATACACTGACCCTTCATTCCTGGGGTTGTGAAGACAGTAGATTTCTTTAATGTGGTTTATTTGAAATGTGTTCTTTGTGTTTGTTAATGAAAGAGTGAGAGCTGAAGTGCTTTTACCACAGAACAGTTTTGATGCAAATGCAACCCTGCATTACATTTGTTACCTATAGTTCACATTTCCAGTCTCTAAAGGAAATAATAGACAATCTTAATGGAATTCTTCTGTTTAAAGTTCAGTCTCTCCCACACACTGTACATTACACCCAGCAGTCATCACGGAGGGAGAGCAGGACTGTGTTCTTAGTGTTTAAGACTCAGGGGCTGCTGACTCAGAATCACCTTGCTTGGAGATCTGCCTTCCTCACACATTAGTCCTTTGATTAGACCACTAGAGCATTTAAAGAATACTTGATTCTCTGTATGGCAGCACGAGTTTTGAGCAATATTCCCATAGCACTTACGCTGTGGTCCAAAATAGCATCCATATACAGTTCATATCTTAAAAAGATAATTTATTTTTAGCATACAGCCCAAAGCATTTTTTAATGCCCAGATTTTATATTACATTTGTCTTTGATTTGTGCTATGGAGACATACTAGTTCATCCAACTTTTTCTTTTTTTTTTTTTTTTTGAGCATTTTTAAACTGAAATGCTATTTTTAGACCGGATTAGTTATTCCCTCATCTAACTACTATATTTTGATCTGCTGCTAACAGTGCTCAAGCCAGCTTTAGTGTGTCATGTGCTGAAAAAAAAAAAAGAGAGAAACAGTGGAAAGGAGACACAGCTCACAGCTGTGTCTTCTTTATGTCTGCACAACGCATACAGGGTAAAGAAATGCTGCTAAAAATGCCTATTACCTTCCAAGTAGATAGTGTGATAACTAAAAAGCCATCCCAAATAGCTTCTTGTTAAGGTTTAGGTGAAGTGTAACAGCAGTTTAAGAGCCTACCAGAACAAGCAGTCCTATCATTGGCACTTTCCTTGGTGAATTATTCCAACTACCTCATCTGTGATGACCCAAGCTCTTGTAACCAAGCTGGAAGCAAGGTCAGAGAATCAATTCAGTTGAGTTCCTCACCTTGGTGGGACCAGCTGGATTATATCACTGCTTTTGTTGGCTGGGTGACTGGTGGTGCTTTCACAAAATAGAAAGGGAATGTGCATCTCAGAGACAGCTTTGAAAGAAGTTGTTCAAGCTGCCTGGCCAGTGAATTCACACACTTTAGATGGGTATTAAATGTTTTTTCTACTAAGAAATTAGGGCATACTTACTCTGAATGAGTTGATGCAGAATCACTAGCACCTACATTATTACAGAGCATCTACTAGGTTTTATAGCAGATAGATTCAAATCCAAGCTGGTTTGTAACAATAACCTTAGATTTAAAAACAAGCTGCCATGGAAATTTTCTTTTGCCTAGTGCTGGCGTCAAGAGCCCCTAAATCAGAAGCTTCTCCACTCCCTCTTCAGCAGCACGACCCCATATCTCTGCGTAACACCAATGCTAAGTTAGCAGTGATAAGGACTGAGCCTTGCCAAGGCTGCTCTGCCTGAACTCATCCTGACCTGCCTGCAGCTTTGTTTTACTTGGTTTGGTTGTAACAGTGATTTCTCCAATTGGCTCTCCAAGGTGTCTATGGCTAATTTGTTCTACATTTGCACATCTTTGTGTGGTACAAACACAGTTTTAGACAGATAGCTGTAACAAACAGCTATTCTATGTAGAATGAGTTATTTACAACTCTAACACAATGATATCATGTAGAGAAATAAAAGCCTGCTAAAATAGCAGAAACCTTGAGATGTGGAGAGGCAGAATGCAGCATAGAAGAATGCAAGTCTGGGATGATAAGAGATGGAGAACAGGATGCCGCTGGGTTGCCCATGGCTAGAAACCACTCACCAGCAGGCAGCTAAAGCAATGCAGACCTGGACGAACCAGGGTTTGGCTGTAACAAAGAGAAGAAAACAGTGACAACTAGTATAAAGATCACCATGGATAGGAAGCCTGGATGTAACATGGAGGGAAAAGTGCAAATGTGTGTTAGCATATATGTGTATAAAAATGAGTGCAGTGAGGAAGAAGAAACCAGCAACATCAACACTGCTGGATTCTTCCCAGTAAAGCAGTCCACAGGCTGATGGCTAGTTGTCTTAACCTCTCCAGCAGAAGAAACTTACTTGATGTAAGTTCAAGGGAGAAATGCAAAGGTGAGCTATCCCCAAGGAAAGCATAGAACATCAAGTACTGTGTGCTAACATTGTAACTGTATTATTACTATTATTGAGACTTTTTCTGTATAGAAGTACTCTAATTACAGTGTTACTCTCTTTCTAATGTAACAAATAGATCCAGAGTAATAATGAGACTTGAATTAGACTGTTAAAGTTTCCATTATACTCATGAATTCTTGAATTTATATATGCAGTATGCTTCCTCTTTGCCGATAAACCAAATTTTAATTGGAGTGTCATCACCACCTCCTTCTCAGGTGCACTTGTTTCTTAGTTTGTGAACAGCAACTGCTCTGTGAACAGGACAGAGACACTGGTGATGGGGTGGATCCCCAGTCAAAATAGCTCTGAAAGAATCTTAGCAATCATTCAACAAAACACATTTATTTGTTCCTGGTTATTGGCTCCTGTTCCACGACATGATCTACAGAAGTTATGCTACCATAAGGAAGGGTGGTACAGGAGCAGAGCAAGCAAAGATGTGTGCTGTTTATGTTAACTCATTGTGACGGTATGCTTCCCTCCACACACAACCTCTCCTGTAAATCTGGATTAATTGATAACCATTGGTGATGATTGTGATGTCTGCAGCTACCTCATGGTGATTTGGGGAAGACAGATAACACAATAGCCAAGGGTTATCTATGCTAATGGGCCCACCTGGACAGAGCACTGGTCAGTGTCCACTGGCACCTGCGGGTGGTATGTAAATATGGCTAGGAGTCAATCCTCTTACTCCATAAATAGTGAGCAGCCCAAGAGCCCTTTGAGCTCTCCTGAAATGACAGTGAGCTGCACGTCAGGATCTCCCTTCGAAGGGACACCTCTCTGAGAGAATCCTTGCCACAACAGATCCTCTGTAAGTGAATTGGGAATAAGTGCACTAAACTTTGTGACCTAAACTAAGAAGTATAAAGGATACATTGTGCAGATATAATCCTTTAGACATAAACCGTTCACCAAGTCTGAGACTAAGACTGGATCTAGCCACACATAGGGTCTTTTCTGAGGAGCTTAGAAAGCAAGAAGATCCTTTCAGAACCTTGTGACTCAACAGGAAGGTCTCCCTGACAGCTTACTCTAATCCTGCTCTCTGTGCAGTAAATAATCAAGATTACTTTACCATCAAACCTTAATCACTGTTGCATTTATCATCAAACACCATTACTTTCTTTGTTTTATATCAATAAACATACTGTTGCCTCTCTCTTAACTCTTCATCCATGACACTCGTTACCAATGGAAACACAGCCACAGGCGCTGCTATGGCTTTGTAAATGAGGTGAGAAGACTTAAATGTCCCAGGTGGTCCATCAAAAGGTTGAAGATAACCTGTATACAATGTTTTTTGTGAAATAATACTTTTGTATCTCTTTTCTTTTTCAATGAGAGGCTAACCATTGTGTAAACAAAAATAATTCTGTTAGATGTTGCATATGTACAACAACCACAAGTGATAAAGATCATACCTCAAGGCACATATATTTGGGACAACTATAAAACTACATAATCATCTTTCAAATCAACATTAGCAACTAAACAGCTAACAATGACTAATTTAAATTTTCTATCCAGATCTATTTGGTATTAAAGACAGTTCTCTGACAGCGTTACCTATGAAACACCAAAGGGGCGGTGGATAGCTGTGGTCTCTCAGAATGTGGCAGATCACTGTGCCATGTGAGCTACCATGTTGCATAGCTGAGGTGGGGATGTGATGTAGAGATCATTATGTGATCTTTGGTGGTTTTACATATCTGGGAGGGAGAAGATGCTTAAATTACCTTGACACTGAATAATCTGTTCTAGAAGATGCACTTCCAATGGTGGTGGTGGTGGTGATGGGAACCCAGAAAAAACATAAAGGTTTAAATAAACTTCAGATTTCCATCTTTTGTGCAGAATAAAGACCAACAAAATCAGATTTTTTTTTCTTATTTTTTGTGGAATCATAATTTTTCAGACATTGGCTTTGTAATTTTTTGAGATAATAAAGTGTGAAAATGTGTATAATATGTTTTATTATATTTCTACATGAAATATTCTTGACACTTTTTAACACCTCTTTGATAAACATCACAGAATTAGCTTTTTCAAGAAAGAACAGAACTTTATGAACCGCATGAGCTCACTAAACAGCTCAAGTCTACTATCAATGTTTATTCTTCTGAAATATCAACAAAATTGTCTCAAAAAAAAATATTCTTTTTCAAGTTCATACAATTCCTTCCAGACTGCAATTTGCACCATTTTCTCTTTGTATTTAAGGACTTGACACTGGTTTCTTCATCTGTTGTTCACGATCCTCCTTGATTAGCAGAAAATATTTGTTACGCTTCTCTTAAACTCTTCAATATGCCATTGATTCCAAAGTATTCTTGACTCTAGTTCAACGAGGTAATTAAAAAAAGCTTAGTTTAAGCATGTGAAATGTCTCGATTTTCCACTGTTGATCAGTACTTAAAAGCTGGGATGAATTTGGCCTTAGAGAATGTTTCTTCCTTGAGAGCAGCTCGAACAATACTTCTCTCAGTAAATTATGTCCTTGTCATTCATTAATCTACTTGTGGTCTCCTTCAAAGACATGTTACCTTTAGAATCAGAACTACATCTCAGTACTAGGGCTTCAAAATCTGTCATTTGCAGAAGTAATTAACGTCTATGTCACATTGATGAATTCCATTCAGGAGGAGCACATTAGTAAGTCTTGATGGGGGGCCTACATGCCAAGTTAAGACTCTACTGTTCAGTACCCTTTTCTGCAGTTCTCACATGCCTGATTGTCTTCAACCCCACCTTCACTTTTTAGGGTAATCTTCCTTTCACTGTTTCGGACAGAAATAAATCTTAAATGTACACATGTAGCTGTGAACCTACCGCAGTCATAATTTCTGTCTTTTCTTCTAGAAGGAATGGATGTTAGTGGTTGGACTCAAAGGTAATTACTTTCCTGCATGTATCTATTTATCTGAAACTGCAGTCTAGAGTTGCCCTTATTCCTTTCTTTAACTTTTGACTCATATTATCTTCAGAAGATGTTGTGACATTGGTAGCATCCTTGTCATGTAATGTAGCATACAAACACTTCATTTTAGATTATCATTTTAGCACTCTTAAAGCAAAGAAACACAATCAGAAACAGAAATTTTACAAATTCAAATTTCCTTTCAAACAGAATTTTATTATTTGGGGAAATAATATAGTGGTATATTTAAGGTTTCAAAACCTTAAAAGTGACAGATTTAAGTATATAATTATTGATTTCTCATCCCTGGATCATAGAAAAGTAGTGCAGGTCCTACCCTAAGACATTGTATTTAAATTCTCCAGAGTCAAATGGCATATAGGTCTGGAAGTAGCATGTATTATAATGGTAAATGAGATATTCACATGTGATGTGTAATGTGTCAGTGTACCACATGAATAAGAACACTGACTTCCTTTTTGCACTAAAGACCAACAAACTGTAATAAGTTCCTAAACATTTTCAATGATCACATGTGAACACTGCTAACTGTAGTTTGCCTTTCAGTGAAAGTATAATCTTACTTTTCAAATTTTTAAGACAAGATTATGAACCCCCAGTACCTATCTGTGAACTAGCAGTTGAAGAAATACCCCCTTTAATCTTCTCATCGTAATGAAAACATTCCCATTTCTGTTGGAAACAGTCTCAGCAACTTCTAAACCAGACTCTGATAATGGCCATTTTATATTGCTAGTAAAATATGGGCTTAATAAGGTACATTCTTCTCAAACCAAAACCTGCATTCAGGTATTTGCATAACTCTGTAATTGTCATGGATGGTCACAAATACTTAAGTCTATCCATAAAACAACTCATTTTAATGATACCATTCATAGGGTATAAGTTAGGCTCTTCCTCAAGTGTCTAATCAAATAGAATCCTAAAAGAGTTTCTGGATCTTCATTTCCTGAATTTTTTCAATGTTGTGATTAAGTAATTTGAAATTATGATATCCAACGCTATTTTGCACTTCTCTAACTCCTTGTGTACAAATACTTCAGTACACTGCAGAAAAAAAAAGTTACACTTGAAAATGACCCATTACTGCCTATCATTGGTCAACTTGATCAGGGAAACTTAGTCATATTGGAAATAAGATCAAATGTATCTGTATAATATCAGGTGTATCTAGTATAATTTTCAAATATGATTTCTAAATCCAGGTAAAGGTGAGGTTTGACTCTTGAGGTTGCTGAACAACTCTAGCTTGTTATACTCTTTTCAGCTTCTCTGAAAAATCAAGATGAAAAGTGTGAACATTTTAACCCTGAAGATCACTGTGGAATGTAATGGCTTTGACAGTACAAACCAGAACTTTCCGATTTCATGTTTGCCACCAACTGTCATGAGCTTTAACCAGTACTGTATTCATTTTTTTCAACATTACTTTTTCAGAATGAATATTCATGATGTTTAAGGCTTCTCATCCAAGAATATTTCTGATCTGGAAACATAAAAGTTGCTAACGGGGTTTTATTAATTTGGTTTCATCCTGTATTTTAACATAGATTTTCATATCTTGAAAATACATCATTCCTCAATAAATTGCAAACCTCAGTGTATCCACAAAGCCAATTTATTTCCTTTGTTACTGCACTTTCTGCATAGAAAAGAGATTAGATATTAACACTGAATCACTCACCCTGCAGCACTAATTTTAAAAGCCCTGAAAGCCATATTGATAACTTCATGTTCTGATCACTAACATCAATTACTGTTCAGTCAACCACAGAAAATAAAGATCTTGACACACCCTCACGCAGAAGATGAATAAAAGCCTTTCTCAACCTATTATTCATAGGTATAGTGTCTATTTGTATTAGCATTCCTGGAATGGGATATAATCACAAAGAATGGACCATCTACTGCACTAGTAACACCTCCTGTATCATGATGGCCTTCACAAATTTGCCACCAAAGGTAAATACTCTAGCCTGGGATAAGTTCATTTACAACAGTAGCAGATGCACTGTGCTTTGATTTTTGAGCTGTTTGCAAGCTATGGCATAAGAGTCATGTTTTCCTGTTTTTGAGTAGCTCCTAGCTTGTATGGATGAATTGTTGCTATTTTTTCACCCGATGTTTCTTCTTTGCACAGTGCAGAACAAAATCCAAAGCCCACGGGAGTTATCTTTTTCTATAACTTTCCATTATTGGTAGTGAACATTAACAAATCTCTTGTCTGGGTTATTAAAAGAAAGTCGGGAGCTACATAACCATGGAAACACAACTTCCAACCCCCTCAAGCACATGACTGCTCCAAGCCATGACAGGCGAAGCCCTGGCAGCAGGAGGGCCTGATCCTGATAATCTAGGCATTAAATTTTGTTCAAACTTATATTGAGTGGAGTTTTCATGACAGAATTTGTCTTTTTTCAAAGGAAGAAACCAAACACCTAAAAGAACAAAGAAGTTTTCCCATTAAGTTGAATGAGCTTTATAGGTTTTTACCACTACTGTTAATTTGTGTGTTACGGTAGCACCCTGGGACCTAGCCAAGGACTTACATTGTTTAAGGCATTTGCACAAACACACTGTTAGAGGCAGTTCTGGTCCTGAGTAGCACACATTGCTTAAAAATAAAATAGACAAAGTATGTGGATGGAAAATAAGGTCCTCATCTGACCACTTCTTTAAACGCATGCTATCAAGCACACCATCAGAAAATCAAGTTGCTTTTCTAAGTCAATACCTAACTGATCCGAAGGATACACAGAAAATCTGTGCTGAAGTCAAAAGTTGAATCTCCGTTGAATGACAGTTTCCCATGTACCACTGTTGCCTCAGCAACAAAACCCTACTGTCTTCCTACAAGAGATGTGCATCTCCTGTTCTGCTGATCAGGTGCTTTTCACAAGAGCAGATTTCACTACAAACTTAAAAACTGCCACTATCACACTCTCTTCACTCCTCCGTAAGGGGATACTACAACCAAAGACCTTCACAAATGTCTCAGAACCAGCTGTTATCTTCACATGCCAGGTACTCAGGATGATGGCAGAAAAGGTGTTGAAACACTGTGCTATTTCAACACTTCCTCTGTTGTTAAACCTGCCATTTCAACATTTTGCTCCTTGGGAAGTTCGAATTTCACCAGGCATTATTACTCCTGATAGACCATCCTGTGAAAGGCTGTTTCCTGAATGTGGGAATCTTCTCTACATAGAAATATAGAGAGAATCTTGTTAGGAATAGCTTCAAAGTTTTTGCTCCTGATAAGCACTAATCTACTTAACATAGCAATATTAACCTTGCATTCAGCGAGCTCCCTAGTCCCATCATGTCCTAAGCTTTGGGAGGGACTGCACCATATACCCATGCTGCTGGGGATACCATCTGGAGCTGCCCAGTGCACACTCACCACTGGGGAAGAGAGTACCTGCAAGCTCAGACCACAGCACAACCATTCAATGGCACTATCACAAACCCCACTCTTCTATTTTCTTTCTAAAGACACCTTCAGCGCTGTTTCCAAGCACAGACCATGCAGTATGAGTATTATTTATTAAATAATCATCTTCAAAGACAATTCCAAAGTTTCTCCTTGGGGAAAGAAAAAAATCCTGCACATGATGGTGGATAATCTTGTTGCTTGCAGCACTTTCAAAAGGCTTTAGTAGTACAGTGGGAGAGCTACATGCAAACCAGAGCAGAATATTGACACTATTTTTTTAAACAGCTATTGACACATTTGTTTTAAACAGAAACATCCCAGCAGTACCCAAGCACTCCTGCATGAGTGGTCCCAGCAGGCTTCAGCGGAGGATATAATTTTAAGGATTGGGAGATACAATTTCCAAGGTCCTATCTGCTTTCTGTGCTGTCAGGAGAGAAAAGGAGAGATCCAAGTCAGTGGCTGCATGACTCATCACCAGGGTCCTGTAAGGGGGCGTCCTCCTTGAAATATGTTTAAGGCTTTAGTTCATGGGATCTACACATACGTATGAGCTTGCTGGTCACATCCCTTCCAAACATAATCCTGCTCACCCACAGAAATTCCTAACATAAGTATTATCTCACTGAAATGGTAAACACTTCATTCTGGGGCCAGCCCATGATGCCTAAAATATCTGTCTCAGATTTCTGTCCTCTGACTAGAGCTGTTGAAAAGAAGCAGAGGGAAAGTCACTTGGTCTAATGTGAAGTACCTATGCAGGGTACAAGGAAACAGTAAAAAAATACCAAATTTGCTCACCTACATGCCATCCAGATTTCTGATCCCTCTTCTAAGGACAAGAACTCATCCAGGACTGCTGTGTCTTTTGCGTTTTAGTCCAGTAATTAAAGCAGTGATCCAAGAAGTGAAAATCCTGAATCCACAACACTGGATATTTGACTCCAGGAGTACATGAAGTCTCTTGCATCAGCTTTTTCTGCCCCCTTCCTGTTAAAACCAAACTGCTTCCAGTCCAGAAATCAGGACCTCAAAGTCTAGGAGGCAACTAGGCAACTGGGTACCTGCTCTACCTTTTTGAATAGATTTGCTGAAAACAGGAATTCTGCTTATATAACAAAATCTGAATTCAGCCCCCTAAGTACAATGAAAGTCTCTTGTACCATAGATGACAACTCTGTTGCAGACCTAGCACAGCATCATGCAGGTCCCAAGTCACTGCCAGCCTCCCCAGAGCTGCAGACAGGCTTGCTGGGGCCACCCGCATCAGCCAGCTCAAGAAATGCCCTGCACACGCTGTGCTGCCAGTTGCAGTGCAAGAACACTTACATAAAATTAAAATGCCAGATTTAAACAAATAGAGTTATGGTGTTGTTAGGAATCCTGTCCAAAATGAGTGGATGTATTTACATTCACCTGTGAGAATACTGTGCTAGGCATGTATGGAAAGGTTTCTGCTCACCATTGCTGAGCAGGTGAGTGTAATGGGAGGGAGAAGAGCAGGGGCATTTTGTTCCCAGGTTGTTGCATCAGGCACTTGAAACACGCCCTCAGATATGGAAGGGCAATTTCAATACGTGCCACCACATCTGGTAACTATAACACCTTCAGTGCTATTCTTTTGTTTTAATGCCATCAGCTGACTGATGACATTTTAGCCATTGCTCTTTGTCCATGTCATCTTAAAATGTCTGCTGGGTCCTTACATATGACATTTTTTGAACAGTTTAGAGACTGATGAAAGAAATTTGTCCTCCCTGGTTTTTAAAGCAGCCACCTTTCTTTTTATCATGCTGTATAAGCCTTTTATTTCTGTTGACTATTAATGCTAAGCCAGGTAAATACCCATTCTTTAATTAAGTTCATCCCAGCAGCCACAGAAAGCTGCCAGAGTTATTATAAGAAAACCATATTTTTGTACAACAGAAACAAAACATGGAATATCCTGTAATGTAAATTCAAGGCTCCACAGGCACAGAAGCCTTGTTCTTGGTGGACAACTCTTAACTATTAAGCTGTTTTGTCAAAAAATTAAAAGGCAAGGGCAAGCATCATTACTCAGTGCTGCCCATTTGAACGTTGGCAATTTCTCTGGGAGTTTTGCCAGGGATTGGTGCCCATCTGGCTGCAAAGCACCCTCAGGCAGGATATGGGAGCTCATCCTACTCCTACTAGTCCAAGAAACAAGCAACTACACTTAGGTATCCAGGGAATACTTGGACTAAACAGAAGGGCTTGTTATGATTGCAAGCACCTACGGGAACAATATTCTTGGAGAATAGACAGACTAGGTTGCTGTTGATTCTTTGAAAGATTTTATGTGTCCTTATCTAAATTTAGGCAAGATTTAAGTAGACCAAATTTCATTAAAATAAGGCTTAAAGGAGAAAAACCCATTATAAAGATTATTTCCTTTATACTCAAAGCCCTATTGTTTGGATAGGAATAACAGAAATCAGAGAATCTGTCTTGGAAAAAAAAAGAACTGCAGGAAAACCTGTGTGTCAGTCTTTCTCCTTTATCTCCACAGCCAGGTTGTGTACATTTCACTTGTGAACTCCAACTACACAGGTATTTTGGCACAATACTTGAAATACCGTATTTTGCTTCTTAGCCCTTACATTAACATCTCTGCAGTATTAACATCATGAGGGTCACTGTGCTGTCAGAATTTGACTTGGCCAGCATTATTATATGTTTGCAGTTGACAGAGTCTGAATTCAGAAATGTCGTATAATTTGAAAAGTAAAACATCTACATGCATGCATACTCATATGTCCTTCATACTAATTAATAAAATGAAGCATCTCAGCAGACTAATTGATTTCTATTTATAATAGCAATGTTTATGTCTTAATATATATGTATTAGCTTATCTATATATAACAAAATCTTTGTTTCTTCTTCAATCAGCCTGTTGCCACCTGTTTAACTGTTTGCATCTTCATCCTGAGTGCTGCTAACTCATGAAGCTGGTGCAAAAAAGCCATGCAAGTACTGATGTTTTACTACTGTGTAGGAGTTACATATGGTAATGTATCAGGTATCTAGCCATCATACAGGCAGCGATTCCAGCTCCAGAAAGACTCTTCGGTCTCCATTTTAATTTCCTACCCATTATAGGACTACACAAGAAGTTAAGGGTGACAAACAGCAGGACACATATGAGTGCCCAAAAGAAATCAGTGACAATAGTTGCCATCCTTCTCTGTTTCCATGCAGGGCAATGGGAGTGCTGGGTTTGGTTGTTATTAGAGATGAGTTTCACTGCTGAAAGAGAGCATCCCTGCAGAAGAACTAAGCACACTTACTGGGGTCTTTGTGGTCACATTGATGTACCCAAATGTCCACTAGTCTCACACTGGAAAGGCTATGTTTACAACATGTTAAAAGCATCCTCACTGAAAGACATTTCTAAGAAGCAGACCTTTAATTTCTGTTGATGAACAGAAATTGGAAAGTATATAATGCATCCCTTTTATTCAAATCACTAGTCATCAAAGTATCTATGTGATTCTAATGGAGTGCCTCAGTGTCAAAGAGGAAGAAAACATAATACACGGTCTGAAGGGGAAAATTAAATACTGTCTGTGAAGAATTTTCTGCATCACAGTCCAGTCTTCGTCCATTTCTGAAGGCAGTGGTGCTGTAGCTATCTCTTGAAAGTTCAGAAGAGCTGAAGTGCATTTCAACAGCCAGGAGATCGTAGTTCCTGGTTACAAGCATAGGAATAGCATGAGCTGGGAGCTCAAATCCCACTTCTTTCCCTGTGGCTAGTTCCATGGCCTCTTGACACACCAGAAGGAGAAGATGATACTGGTTTTAGCAGATGCCTTACTGTGTTATCTACAGATGTGGATCAATGACCTTCCTGTGCTTTGTATGTGAAGAATACACAAAGTTTAAAAAACAAAAGAAAACACTTTCAGAATGTGTTTATACTTGACAGCTTTCCAGGCAGATAGACAAAAGAAGCACTTGTCCTCCCTTGAAATACTGGCTATGTGCTCACTTAATTACCATGCAATTCTTTTTAATGGGAATTAGAAATTTGGGGTTGTTCCTAATTTGCTGAAATAATTTTTGCTAGTGCTGAGTTAAACAAATAAATAAGTAAATAAAAGAACCAAACTGCGTACATGTACTGCTGGTTGCCATCCATTTCTTAATATTTTTTCTGCTCATACAAAAATTTTATGTATTGACTCATACATACAAAAATTTTATGACCAAGAGATAATTTTTGTCATCACTGCATGAGGTCTTTACTATGATATTCTTCATAGTATTTAGTAACAAATACTCAATTATCAGCCTCTAAAGGTTTTTATGGTATGTCCTGACAATAACAATTAAATTGATAGTCACTTCTGAATAAGTGAATATCCAGTTCTATTGACCCAAGAGTTAAAAATTATCTGAGGAGATGCCAAGGTCAATATTCTCATGGAGGAGCAATAAATCCTGATGTTCTTCACAAAAGAAAAGTTGCATCTAATACTATGTATACAGAAATCCAATGCCCAGATCAACGTTCTCTCTGCTAGACAAATAAATGTTCATGATAGAGGGAAATCTTTGTTATAGGTGAGAAAAGAGTGAAAAGTACAGTCAGACAACCCTGAGCCCATTTTCCATTATGTTCTTTAAAATAAACTGTCAGGTGTTCTAAAATATGCCAGGAAAGTTTCAATTTGTAACCAGAACAACACGGAGAGAACAGCTGGGTGTTTGTCCCAGCTGCAGAGGTTACTCTTCCAGGTTCATATGCTCTGACTGTGACTCTTCATCCAAATTTAGGTGGAACCATGAAGACAATTAGATTCCTGTCTCACACCAATAAGCTGCGTAACCCATCTCAGTCTTATTTGGGGACCATCTGAAATACTGTAAATTATGAATGTTTATAAAAATATATGAGAATATAGGAGTGAAAAATTAATTAGATGAGAAAGGAATTTCTGATGCAAAGATCTCCCACTTCTTTTCAACTGAAAAAACCCCAACAAACCAAAACCCAAGTAAGTGTTCCAGGGAATTCACTAACCAATAAAAATTCAATACTTATACCTGATCTGTTACTGTATTTGCTCTGCAGATAGTCAGAAAATGTTGAAGTTGAGCTAAGTTAGATACTAGAATTTATATTTCAATCATCTGAATTATCTGCATGTATAGTCTCAATAGGGGTTTATTATTCCCTGGCTGCAGCTCCTTTGGACTCAATTGGATTGACTGTGTGGCAAAACAACATTCAAATCAGCAACAAGAGATGTAATTTAGGACCTAAGTGACTCACATAGTCACTCAGCAGATCATAAGGCAGAGCAGGAACCAAATCAGCAGGATTTCCAGTCTCACAAATGAAATATGTACCCACCAAAGTGTTTAAGGTAAAGGTTAAAAAAAATCTCTGAAATTATGAATGTACAGTGAAAAACTTTCCTATACATTGAGTTTAACTCTCATTTGAGGTCAGAATTAGGAGGCAAAACAGAATTTCATTTTAAGTCAAAGCAGCACTAAAGCAGCTGCTTGCTTATTTACTGTTACGAGATCAAAGTGATCAACACAATTCCACTGTGAGAAGCAGAGTCATTAACATATCTGTATTTGATTGATTATATACGGTAAATAGATACTTCCACAGATAAACTGATTATACTACATTGAGCAGCAGGATCTAAAGAGAGTGGCAAAATGATCCTACACATAACTTGTGCTTAGGAGCAAGTGACCTGTGGAAAATCCTGACCCAATTAACTTTAGCTCATAGACTGAAAGCTCTGGGTTTTGTATGGATGCAAGGATGAACAATGTAAAGATGGAAGGATAAATGGTGTGACTTAGAATGTCAAGGTAGGAAATCCCATTCCAAGAACTGGAAATCTACATTCAAATATCTGTATGTACATACCTTACCTAGGATTCTATGAGCTTATATATAGGCCCAATAGGACACAATGCAAATTCTCATTTTTTTCACACATGTATAGCTTGTAGAATACAGGGTAAGATTGGGAGTTTCTTGGTCAGTTGGTTTTGTTTGGGTTTTTGCTTTTGACCTTTTGTATCTGTATGTGTGTTCATTAATCCATTATTTCTCCATACAATTTCTTTCGAATAAGAGCTACGAGATAAATTCATATAAAACCAGGTTTTGACCAGAAGGGAGTTTATGATCTATATGTCAGAGGGTATGATCCAATATCAGTTAATGGAATTTTCAAACACTACTTTGTACTGCTGCATTTTCTCCTGTGAACGTGCAATGTTAGGAATCCATCTCATCATTTATTTTTACACCATTTGACACTAACCATGGGGAAAAAAAAGTGAGGAATTTTCTTCTTATTTGCTCACTGTAACTTCTGATATTTAAATGCAAATCACCTATGGTTAGCAGGATTGTTATTCTTATCTCCCTGAACCTTGTCTTTCCCGTCTCTCTCATTTGTTCTGCTTTAATATATGTGAACTGTCTTTTTTAATTCCTACAGGGAAGTTCCCACAAGTCTGTTCTAAGAGGCACAGTGGTAAATGTTCTCTTCTTTCAGCTGGGAGAGCCACTCATTTACATTTCAATTCTCATGCTGCTGGAAATTCTGAAAAATAATCAGATTTGTTTATACATCACTGTTCCTCTAAAGTTCAAACCATTATAATAAGAAAATCCTATCCAGCATTCATAGAGGAAAGTGTCAAACAGGAAATATCGACTTATCAAGTATTCAGGTGACTGAATCTCAAACAATATTGTTCTAGGGGAAGGGGACAAAAGCAATTTTGTAGTTAAATATTTCAGATAATTTAGAAGATGAACAGCAGGCAAAGGTCTCATTCACAGCTCCTTTTTTGGGGGTTTTTTTTGGTGCTAAAATCTAAAATTGTAAGACTGTGACTGAGCAGATAGTGCAGTGAAAATTGTTTGGTTCACTTTTTGACTTAGGAGTGAATTACCATAACTGAATTCCAATTTCCAGCTAAGAAAATTTTATTGAAAACTGACATTCTGAACATTTGCAAGATGGAAAATAAACCAGCTATAACATTCACAAGGGAATGAGCCTGATGATAGATTCTTATGAGTTTGCCCAGATTGCTTTATAAAAAAGTTTAAGAAAACTAGAGAAAACTAAAAACATGATACTTGTTCTTGCAGACAACACAAATTTAGTGAATAAATACTGACTTGTAATTATTAGTTGCTGGTTTTATTCTTTTAAGTCAATTTGGTGTTTGGGGAAAATGCTAAATCAGAAAATGTTTTCTACGCCCAGGAAAATGAAGCATCCATAAAGCAACATTTTGTGTACAGCCCCATTAATCCCCTTCTGCCATGAACTTCACTAACAGACCTTCCTGCTCAGGTTTTTGATAATGTGATGTGGTTTTGCAAAAAGTAGCTCTACTTGAGCTGGATAGTTGGACCAGGTGATCTCCAGAGGTCCCTTCTGATTTTCTCCAGATGGCTAAATGTGTTGGCAACTTTCTGAGAAGGGTACCTGTCCACTGTAAACTTCTTCGAGCCTGTTCGGCTTTCTTCTTATGGATCACAAAACTTTCAAGAGACAAATTTCAAGTAACAGATTTCACTCCCTCATGACCTGTCAGGTTCAGACCTCAGTTCAGGGAGACCATTTAAGCACATTAATACCTTCAATATATAAGCATTGCCACAGAATCAAGCCTAAAAGGGGTTTACTTATTTCTTTAATAGGGCTATCTATATGCTTAAAATGATCCATGTGCATTTGTGTCTTACACCGGGCTTCATAAATTTCCCTGATTTTCCTTCAAGCTGGCCCCAGGCCCCAGCAGAAGCTGCTGCAGGTCTGCACAGGCACTGGCAATCTGGAGGTAGTTAAGTGCAAGCACCCCTCACCTCTTCCAATCTTATTTTTAGCCCATTTCCTTTATTTTTATAGTTATCATTGTTTAAACTGCAATACCTTTCTAAGCAGGTATCCTTTCCTCTGTAAAGTCCCCTCCAGAGAACTTTGTTCTCCCCTGCTACTCCAGACTTACACATGTTAAGCTGCTTAGTTTGCAGCTATGTGGAGCAGTGATTGAACTGGTTTTATTTGTATCAGAAGTTTGTATAAGGTTAGTCTTTGTAAGGCCAATATTTCTGCCTATGGCCAGGAGAAACCTTCAAATGCTATTTAAAATTCTTCTTTCTGCTATATGTTCAGGGATAAAAATTTCACCCTGGTTCTTCTAACAAATATGACACTTTATTTAAATGTGAAAAGGGAAATCTGAGAGGGTGTTGCCACTTCATCTTTGTGCAGGGAGTAATAACTCAGTACTGGGATTAATTAGAGAGGTAAGGGAGATGTCATCTTCTCCCCAACAGGATCAGCACATCCTTGTTGAGCATCCTTGTGACACGAGGATGCTCCTTCTACTCACAGCTTGGCTTGGTTCATCCTGGGAAAAACAGTCCAGGAGGCTGTGGTTCTTACTCCTTAATTCTCTCTCCTATGTCAGTAATAAGACCTAGAAGTTTCTTTGTAGTCTGGAAATGTTGATATAAACTTGTTTCTCTGGGACCAGGTTTTTCTCTTTTTTTTTCTGGTTTAAAATTAGAGTATCATCACTGACTCTTGTAACATTGCATCTGATTTACAAATGAAATGACTCAGAAAAAATAGTCCTTATTTTCAGTCACATTGGAAGAATATCTGGTTAATTCCCTTTTCAAGGAACAAAGTTTAGACTGCAGTTTTACCCTCAGTTAAACAAGTATGCTTTGAAAAAATAAATACTAACCAACCCAAAATCTAATTTCCAATCCTTGCCTATTCCTATTTTACACTTTACATAATGAAGAACTGGATAGCAGACATATGACTACTTCACTATTCCTCTGAGGAAAAATGGATCATGAAGCATGCTGGTGCACAACCTATAGTGGCCTTCCAGTACCTGACAGGTGCTTATAAGAAAGACAGGGAAGAACTGTTCACGAGGGCATGGAGCAGTACGACGAGGGGTAATAGTTTTAAATTCGAAAAGGGTAGATTTAGGGTGGATATTAGGAAAACAATATGAGGGTGGTAGATCACTGGAACAGGTTGCCCAGAGAGGCCCCATGGATGGAGGCCCCATCCCTGGAGATATTCAAGGTCAGGCTTGATGGGGCTCTGAACAACCTGATCTAGTGAAGATGTCCCTGCTTACTGCAGGGGGGTTGGACTAGATGACCTCTAAAGGTCCCTTTCAACCTCACACATTCTATGATTCTATAATTCTTTAGGTAGGAAAGAAGTCCTCAGCTGGGCTTGGATAAAACCAGAATCTGTCAACCAAGAGACAATGCTTCATGAAATTTCTACTGTAATTTCTTCCCCCAGAGAAATTCTTGAAAGGAAGTGGTTAACCTTTCCTTTCCTAAATTGCCCCAAATCCAACTGCATGAAGAAACTTCAATAATATGGAGGAGGCAAAGAGCCAGAAACTTAACACTTCCACCGTAGGTTTTGTTTTAGTGCCAAGCTGTTTTCCCAGGAATTTGTTCAGATGTTGTAGCAGCTGGCAACAGTACAAAACACATAAATGGACGGGTCAGAGTGCTTATCATCCATGTTCAGGTTCTAGATGACCTTTTCCCAGTGCCAAAGATGTTGACTTTAATCCTATTAGATATTTCTGTTGTGCTGCAGTGGTAATAGGTCACTGCTGAACTGTACGGACAGTTTGTGTAGGAGAAAGGTTTCCCGTCTATTTTCATTATATTTATTATAGATAGATGGGCAGTGATTGTGTTCAGATCAGATTAAGTTTCAGATGAAGCTTCAAAGTTTAGGCCTAAGTTACACGAGTTTGAGTTTGATGATGGCAAAGTCTGCAGGCTTACCTTGTAAGATCTCTGCCATCATGAATCAGTAAAACTTCGCTCTCATCATGTTCTTCCTATGTCTAAAGCAGAATTAGGAGAATCAGGATTTTAGTTTGGACTTGCCCTAAGTGTGACTTCCTAGGAACAGACAAAAATTTGCAGATATGCATTGCATGCTTCTCGGAATTAAAATATAGCACTTTGTTTTTCTACCATCTTTAAATTCTAAACATTTGCTGACCATTTCCAGTTTCTTCTTGGGCCCTATTAATGTATTTTTTGGAGCCCATTATCATTCAAGCACTTCACATTCACTTGTTTTCTTCAGTGATCTAAAATATGGATTAGTTTTCTATTCATATGTTAATATTGTGCCAGTTTCTTTGAAGATCAGCTCTAATCTTTTATCCATTTCTGTCCTTATGTGAGCTTTCCATGAGAAAATAAATGCCTGGCTAGTCAAGTACATATTAAAATACAAAGCTAATAAAAGTGAACTATTGAACTGAAATATGCAGCTTTCAGATGTCCTCTTTTCATTTTTTTCTCTGCAGTACCCTTTCTTGGTCACACCCCATCAATTTAGCTGGTAGTCTCAAGAATATTAGGGTTCACTGACTATTATAAAAGAGCCATTTCTAAGAACACAAATTTATGATTCAATGTGTTCAAAAAGCAAGGAAGATTAGTGCCTTCTTGCTAAAAATTGGCTTAAGAGCATAACTTCATTTAGATAGAAAAAAAAAATGCTGTAAAGACAAATGTTTTAACAGCATATTAATACAAGACAAGCATAAAGGCATTAACCTATCATGTCCTGTGGTGGTTTTGGCCCTAACCAAAGGCCAAATACCCACCAAGCCGCTCGCTCACTCCCCTCTTCAGCTGAAAAGGGGGAGAAAATAGATATTGGGAGGCTTAGGACTTGAGATAAGGACAGAGAGATCACTCTCCAATTAGTGCAATGGGCAAAACAGACGCAGCACAGAATAAAGGAAAGAAAAAGTGATTTATTACTACTTACTACAACTACTACACCCCGTGAACCGGAACGAGATAAGAAGCGGCCAGGTCTTAAAGCGCCTTCCCCCCCCCCCCTTCTTAGCAAAATTAAAACTCATCACAATTTTACTCCCTTCTTCCCCCCCAACATGGCGCGGGGATGGGCAGGGAATGGGCAGTGGGGTTCCGGCGATCCCACACAAGCTGCTTTTCTTCCCCAGATATTA
>VZTU01017373.1:29373-72009 GCA_013400835.1 Zapornia atra | reverse complement strand
TTGGCAAACCTGCTGAGGCGTGGATCAATCTTCACAGGGCATAGTTGTCTCTGCTCCCCGTCCTCATCCATGGGCGTCAGGGGGACACCCATTTCACCATGGTCTCCACCACGAGCTGCAGGGGAAACTCTCTTCCTGCATTCTTCATCCCTCCCGCCCGCGGGCCAGGCCTTGGAGTCTGTGCAGCTTGTTACATCTTCTCACTTCCGCTCCGGTGGCAAAGTCCACCTGCCAACAGTTTTTTTTCTCCTATATGTGATTCACAGAGGCGCTATGACCAGCTCTGATAGGCTTGGTCTCAAATTTGGCCTTGAATGTACCAATGTTTTCAAAATATGGGGCTCGCAGAAAGCTGTAACTGCAGCTTACAAAAGCCACTGAAGCAGCACAGTTAGACCAAACTGCAACATGTCCTTTTTAATGGAAACTATACTTTTTGAGATCTCTGGATAGGAGGGTGACTTAATATTTTGCAAATTCTATTCGTTCTGTGAATGAAAAGAAGTATAGCGATAGTCTAAAGAAATACTGCAGGAGAGTTTCAGAACTCTGTACTGGGATCAATACTAGGGAAAGTTACCACTACTCTTACCATTACGTCAGAATGATGCTGCATTCCCACAGCAGCACAGCATATATTTTTGTGTCCACTGTACTTTACAGGAACCTGTCAAAAGTTTAAAAATAGAGGGCATAAGGGCAGCTCATTTCTAAGAGCAAATTCTGTTGGGAAAACAATACCTACACAGCAAATACAGAATTTAATGAACACAAGAAAGAGTGATCAAATTCCTACCTTGTTATGCTTTCAATATTAACTAGAAGCCCAGACACCCAGAGACATTTTTACTATATTTTAACTAATTCTTAAGTATATTCACAAAACAGGTATTTCAAACTGAAGGTTTCATTGTTTCGGTGCTTCTCTCACTTTACTTCAGGAAAACTGCTTCACAGAATCCTGGCTATTATTTCATGGTATTTGGAAAATGTTACACTGTAACCTTTAAATTAAATGGTCAGGTGAAAGGAAAACCAGAATGTTATATTATTAAAACTTTAATTTTAAAAATCAAAAATACAAGCAAAATAATCCATTGTGACAAATCTGGGTTTACTTGCCTTTGATATTTTTCATATTTTCTTCTAGTCTTATTTCAAAAGGAAATATAAATCAAAAAGAAATGAAGAATTCTAGAATGTTGAAGTAATAATCTTATTAAGTTTTGTCAGGCAGAGCTCATTTTTTTCTTACGTTTCCATAATGCTATTCATTGGAATTAATCAGCTCACATACAGAATGTGGTTCGTGTTTTAAAAAGGGCTTTTTTCCCCCAGTGAGATACAGCTAAGGAATCATCGATTGAAAACAGATAGAGAATGTCTTAGTGGGATGAAGTCAGCTGCCTCAACAAACAAGTCAGATTGACACAACAATTAGGCAACTCTCAAAGCAGTTGCTGTATCAGATAGTTCCCTTATCAACCAAATTGCAAAATTTGATTTACATAATTAAATGTAATTCTTCTTGGCACCTGCCTAACATGGCAAACAACTGACAACTTTTAAAAAGCTTTAAAAATATATTTCCCTGGCTGTCCAGACTAACACAGGTCAAGATCCACCGAGCTGAGGTAAAATACTGAAGGATGTTCCAGGTAAGCAGAAATTGCCAAGTAATTCTGGTTGGCTTTCTATGCATTTCTTCCTCTAGTTCTTGAATAAAACATCACGTGGATCCCTCACAGTCCATACAAGGTCTTGTCTGTAGATTTCAATATTTTTTAACAACTGTAGAAAAACATTTTTTTTCTTTTTTTCCTGATACAACACATATCTCTGTTGAAGAATTTAGCTGCAAAACCTAATTGCTATATTATGTTCTCCATCACTCCTATGATACTCCAGGGAAGTAAGAATGAGAAATTCATAACTGTGAAGGGAATCTCTTCACCCCTTTGGGCAGCTATGTCTTGAAATACTTTTAAATGTAACTTCAAGCATTATTACTTTAGCAGACAGTCATCTGTATTCTAACCATGTCTGGTACTCACCCATTGCTTGCCAGTCCACCCAAGAACAGTTGTTCTTTTTCACTTGAAGACAATCCAAAATTAAACAGTTAAGAGTAGTATCATTAAGTCTTTATTACATCTCAGAGTTAATGATTCAAAATGATACTGACCTAACTGGAAACATTTGAGTTCTGTCAGACCCATGAGACCTGGGTTTGATCTCATACCAAAATGCATTAGAAATAATTTGGGTCCATTCACTCCAGTTGTATTAGCAACTCAAGAACTCAGTGCTGTATTTCTGAAGACAGCTGCAAATTGAGTTTACTTTTTTTGTGAACTTCCATCATGCCACAGCTCTCCCTGAACTGTCACTATTTTTTTTTTTATAGAATCATAGAATCGTAGGGGTTGGAAGGGACCTCAAGACATCATTGGGTCCAACCCCCCTGCCAATTTGACCAAAAGTCAAAAGACTGCTTCCCAAGTCTTACACAGAGGAGTTAGAACAAACCAAAAAATCTTTCTGGTTCAGCACTTGTGAAACCACTAACATAGTGACTCAGAAAGAAAATAAGATAGATGCTAATACAGAGAAGAACTCATGATTTCATGCTATTGTTATTCTTTTGTGCTTGTTTGGTTCAAATCTCTGCCACAGGAAAATCACTTCCTAAATATAAAATATGCATTCTATCCTTTGTGACGGAAAGACACTGGACCACAGGTTTTTAAAATAGAATTAATAGTAATTTATTTAAAAAAAAAAAACCAAACCAGAATGCAAATCCAGTACGTCACTTACAGGTTATTGTTTGATACAATGGGGAATTCACTATTGCAGTTTGGAAGTATGACTACACTGATTACAGTCACAACAATCCACAAAATACTCTGCACAAAGATCCACAAAATACTCTGCTGCCAACACTCGCAGCAGAGCCACAAACCCCAGGGTTACACTCCCCGTAGGCAATTCCACAAAATACTCACAAAATTCTCTTAAAGATCCACAAAATACTCTGCACAAAGATCCACAAAATACTTTGCACAAAGATCCACAAAATACTCTTATTACAACCGCTATAGCTTCCCCAAAACACACGATCACAGTTCACAAGCACACAAAATATTACCCATATGTTAGTCACTCAGAACGACACACTTAAAACATATCAAATAGTCACTTACCCCGTCTCTCAGGTAAGGGTTCCAAACACATTACCTCAGCCAGCAGCCCAGCTAAGGGGGAAGGGTCTCCTCCTAGAGTTGGAGGTACGGCTCCCAAATATGAGCTCGAATGCCAGGGTTTTTATGTGGTTAATTTTGCTGATGTGTGTGACGGGATGCAGGGCTGGGCCTGACATCTTCTGCCCTATCTCTTGCATATCCCCATTGTCTTGGCCCATTGAAACCAAATGGGGACCCTTAGGGCTTGTCAAACAGTTTAAGTAGTGGTTTGATTGGGACTCAGGACATATGTTTGTGAAGGAAGTCAAGGCTTAGCAAGGCTCCATGCAGGTTTTTCAGGTTCTGTGAAGTGCCCGCTTCAGTCTGTCTACAGCACCACTCAAGTCGGAGCCATCTACACAGCTCCCCATGAGGTGTAAAGAGCTTATCAGTAGCCCAAGACTGAGCTGTGTATTACAACTCTCCGTAGGCCGCTTGCTCTGTCTAGGCATTATTGAAACCTGTGTGTGTAGCTCAGCCTTACATCCTTGAACTCCTCGATGCCTTCCCTCCTATTCATTGGACTCAACAGACTCTCTGAGCACATCCACCCTCCAAGATACTGACCAGCACTCATCATCAAACTTTCCAAAAAGCCTACAGATAATCTCAGGCTACAAAGAGACACTGTCACTTATTTCTGCTAGTTCTGATCATTTTGCTACCTCATCCTTCCATGTTATTTGTCTGAGTTGCCCATTTGACTCTACAGCTCAGGTTAATCTCTCCTATATTTAGACACCTAATATATGTGAGAGTACAAGCAACTCCAAAGAGCCATTCATCGTTTGGGTGGGTTTATGTGCCCCAGACGTGCTCATCCTTCTCCCCTGGCTGAAGAAAGATGCTACAACTGCACTTTTCATGTAGGCTCCTGAGCAAAGTGTGTAAAGTTAGCTGCAACTGCTTCTAGACATGCAGTCTCGCATCCTTACCTGACTTTTGTTTGCATGGGGACAATAAAATAGGATCCTGGTCCTTGAGAGGGTTTTGGTACTATTATAACACTATTTGTGCTTGCTTCTTTTGGCAGACTTTTCTGCATGCCATTTTTCTAATTACCTCCAGCTTGTGGATTAAAAGACAAGTAAGGCCACTGTGTAATATTATATAGTCAAAGCAGTGACTAGTCCCAGGAAAGCCGATGGTATTCTTTATTTTCTTTTCCCTCATAAGCTTTTTACTTTAATTTTCACAAAATTATTGTCATAAAGTTTTAAGATCTGTTTTCTAATAGCTTCGTAGCAGAACAAGAATTACACTCTAACTCTTTCCCATTCAACCTACAAAGCAACCAAAATGGGCATACTAAAATTTCTAACTTGAACTCTCTGTGAGGTGAGGAACAGCTTGAAGTAAAGGAGCCACACACTATGCTGTGCCAGCAAAAATCTTCTTCTCTCATCCATTACAAAAGCATTAGAATTGACAAGGACTAACAGTATGTTGGTGGTAGCCAACCAAACAACACATAGAGAATCGTGGTAGTACCTAAGTCTGGAAAACAAAGATGAGAAAGCACAGGAGTAAAAGCCTGCACTGTAGAGCTGTACTGTGTAGTTTTGAAGCCTAAAAGAAAAGAGTAACTTGCTCCACATCCCCCAGATTCACCAGCTCTCCCATGCCCAAGCTGAGCTGAGGTGGCAATTGTAGGACATGAATTCATTCCAGAAATAGATGCCACAGTCGTATCAAATAGAGACAAAACTCCTCGAACTGATGTCAAATCCATGTGTTCAAACCCTGGAAGTCCATCATAAGAGTCACAGCCCTGGCCCAGGTGAAACTCAATTCCTCTTCAGCCCACAAGTTTTTAATTTTCTGGAGAGTCTCTTTCTCCTTCTTCCCTTCTTCCTGTAGTCTCTGAGTGGACTCAGCTAAATTTATCTGTTCTTTCTGCTGTTAGCATTAGGAAAGATTCTTTTTGATTATCTTTCACTTGACATTATTGTATCCCCAATCAACAATTCCACCTACATACATTCTGTGAAGCCTTGTGATGCCTTCAGACACCAACATTTACATACGCTGCATCTTTTCTCTCTACTAATAAAGTGTTGTCACCCAACAGGTTTTTGTATCCCATCTGGCATGAACGTAGCACTCAAACTACTTAACTTGATGTCGATAACAGCTATTCTTCTGAATTATTTAGAACATGATTTAATATTGTGCTTTATGCTACATTTGAGCGCTAACACACTCCTGGCAATACCTTATGGGGCAATATATACCTGGGGTTAGTACTGAGGGGAAAACAAGAGGCAAAAGGACTTTGAATATTCTCAGAGAGCTGAAACACCGAGTTTAGCATGTCGTACTGTGAGCAGGAAATGAAAGGCAAGCAACAAGAAGAAAAGACTCTGCATTAAAAATACCAGGGGTATAACCCTTCTGACAGCAGAGAAAACATTCTTGCTTAACACTACACTTCCATAATAATAATTATTGTTAATATTGGCAACTTAATTAGCTTTCCACTGTACACAGTAGTTGTGGTCAGAATATGATTTAGAAATTGTAACCTATCTATGAAGGTTTCTTACAGTGGGAACTGCTTGCTCAGTTTTGAATCAATAGAATTTTGGTGCTGTAAGGCAGTCTTGTGCCCTGATGATGTTTAGCATTTCCATAGGCCATCTTCATAGAGCACCCACTGACAATAACCTATTTTTTATGATACCCTAAGGGAAGAGCTGCACAAAGGAACAGATTTACAGAGGTATCTGAGCACCTTACAATGCTGAGAAGTATCTACTCTTTGGGATTTACAGAAGCATCTAAGCACTGTAGAGTTTCTCTTGGGCAGTACTCTTTGCCAGCCAACTCCAACTATATTCCAAACATTTCTTTGTAATGTGAGTGAAACTAGTTGTCCCCATACTGTTTACAAAGGCAAAGTGGTCTCACTTAGAGAAGGCTGATGTCCTAGCCAGACATCAGGGCTGTCACCTGAGGCACCTGACATCCAGTGATTTTACTCTAGCCCAAAGAAATTATACAAATGGGCATCACAGGTAAAAGTAGGATTGCAATTCAGAAGTTTGGCACTCTGGAACTGTGCTCAGAAGACCATTTTTCACTATGCCAAGATCTCTGATGAATACATATAGAGTAGTTTTTAAAATTAGAGACAGAGCCTCCGTTGTTAACTTCTCTCTCATATATGTGAATGTATATGAGAATAATAGTCTATTCACTTTATATTCAAATCCCAAATTTGTCCTATGAGGATATAGTTTTCTCCCCTGTGCCTCAGCTTCCCTTTTCTATTGGTGGAAACCTCCAATCAAATAATTTTAAAATGCACACACAGAAAAATGTTTTCAGACGTACTATATTAAGATAAATAAATTGTACACAGATGTTTGAAACAGAACACTGCAGAAATGCTGAAAGATTTATCATAAAGAACAATTACAGCAAACACATTTTGAGCACTGAGTCTAAAATTTTTCTAAGTGTATAAATCTTCAGAGGAAATCCTTCAAGCAAAGCTTTTCTTTTCAAAAGAAAGTGCTATGCAAGAAAAATAATAAGAATAAATATTGTTTATGTATATACCACACCATAAAAACATAGCTGCACTAGCTAAAAGCACTAGTAACATTGCATTAATTACTTTAAGGAGCTAAATTATCTCCCACTACAATTATCAAAGGTCTCTTAGCTCTCGCTGATCTAAGATGATTCCTCCTTATTTCAAAAGCTGTTCTTTTATGGTACCCTTTTGGCACTTAATATATATCACATTCATATGTGTGTTAAACAAAAAACAAGAGGACAGATGATAGCTATCTCTAAACAGTTGAGGTGCATAAATAGCAAGGAGGGAAACATGTTACAAGGTAATAACAAGAGGATACAAAAGAATAGTTTAGGTTGGGTATAAGAAGAAAATAGTCTTAATAATGATAAGATCTATTGGACTCTGGAACAGTCTTTAAAGGGAAATAATAGAAACTCCATTTACAGGGACAGGTACAAGCACACTAGAAAAAAAAAAAGAAATAAAATATCACAAGAAACAATCCTGATGTGACTTGAGATGAAGCAGATTATTGTAATTGGTTTTGTTCATCTTTAATACCTGTGATTCATGGTGGACAAAGACAAAAAGAAAACACACCACACAAGCAGAGACTTGCAGTGACAGAATCGCTTTGACAGATGGACATTTGGAAGACAGTTTTGCAGACCTATCAGTCACTCCATGAAAACATTTATTATTCAGAATATACCTTGATAATATTTGATTATTTTTATTTAAGTTTTCAAGCCTCTATTTGTTCCTTTCATTCCCTCTGGGCTTCATTTAACAAAACTCACAATAAACAAAACAATGGATTCTCTGATATTTATTTCTATAGATCTTGACAGGATATGATCACTATGGAAATTATGTTTTCAATGAAGTCCCATTTCCCTTGCACTTTTACCTTATTACCATGGATACTTTCACCCTTATAAACACTAGCGAACAGAATTAATAGAAAAATGCCTTTTGTGATATTATGACTTGGGAAAATATTGAAATTGCAGTCTTCTCTAAGTTGAGGCCTTTGAGGTGAAGGAATGCAGCAGTATTTTCCATCGTCAGAAGAGGACATTCAACTCCAGGACAATGAAAAATGTAGTGGCTAGCCAGAGTGAGGCCAGCAGCCATAAATTTAATCTCTGGAAATGTTAAGGTCACAGATGGAAGGATTTTAGTTCAGTCTCTTCTACTTTCTTTCCCAAATCTGTATTCTAGTTATAAGACAAACTCTTCAGAGGTTTCCCTCTGAAGATTCCTCCACCTTGCAAGTCTGCAGCCACTTCAGAAGACAAGGACTTAAAAGTCTGAGTGACCTTGAGAAACTTGAAAGGTTTGGTTTTTTTTTTCTAGAAAGAAGATGGCAGATCACAACAGAGCATAGTGTGCAGGTACATTCAGGATGTCATGCATGCCAGAGACCTTGTCATGCCCTCAGGACCTAGTAACTGATAGGAGTTTCCCATCAACGCCTGTGGGTCCAGCGTAGAACCAGAAGAAATGGACTACTGGCCACAACAAGAACAGCACATATGATTGTGCATACCATTTTTGCCGTAATGGTTGAATAACTATTATATTCTTAACCTCTCCAGGGATACAAAATCCGGTCCCTATCTGAAGCTGGGGCAAATAAAATTTAATGGCTCTCAGTGATGAGGTTATTTTGATACGAAAGAGATAACTAGTCAAACAAGAGATTTGAATCTCCATGCCTGTCTTGCTATAAAACTAAACGTCTGCTTTCTGCAGCTGAACTCTTGATTGTGCCTTTCGTGTCATGTTATCTGCTTTTATTTATACTCTGCTGCCATAGCAATATAGTTCTACATTCTGATTCCCTTCAAAATGGTAAAGATAAACAGAATAGAGATTTCTTAAATAAAAATTCTCATCTCACTTCTCTACTTAATATGATACATTGCTCTTTAGTATGTAATACATATTTTCACCTCTGATTCCTCGTTCTGGGTGTATGACATTACGTGCTTCAAGAACGTAAGAACCAACAGTTATGTATTTCTGGCTGCTCTATTTCTCATCCCTTATTTTCACTAGTAAGACACAATGTGGACAGTAGAGGACTAGTACTTGTAGATAAGTAACTCACATGCCCCTTTTTGTCCGAACAAGTGCACTGTATTCCAAGTTATCACTCAGCACCCCTAGTCACTCTTTGGGGTAGGTGGTAGCACATGTGTTCTCTGCTTCTGAGTTTGGTACACAGAGAGTGACAGCCATGAATGCTCATCAACCAACTTGAGGGTATATTTGCCTTTCCCTTAACAGAGGGCAGTAATTTACTCCTTCTCCACTTGGCTGAAAATTTTAATGACGCGCTGGTTCATTATGGAAGTAGAGGGAGACAGACAGGTAGGAGAAGAAAGAAGCAGAAAATCCACTATCAGTGTTGCCGTTGTTACCTATTGTATGTGGAGAACATAACTTCAGTCTCTTCATAAATTGAAAATGGCTCACAATGGTACCTAAAGATTTTTGAAACTAGAAAATGGCAAATTATTACACTTTCTATAGCCATCTACATTTTATAAACATCAAATGGTAAAAATGCTTAAGATAATGAAAAGTTTTTCATTTGCTGATACTTCCAAATATAAAGTAAGATTTAGGGTCATTATAACTTGCTCATACCTGGATGATAAAAGAATCAGCCAAAATCTGGTAAGACTCTTTTAGAGGAGCACTGGAAATCAGAATAACAAGCCATTTAAATACACTACTTTGGCCAAAGCTTTAAAGAATCCAAATAATATTATACTTTTCAGACTTTAATCTTTATGTCAGCATGTAGCTAAAGCCCTAAGCTAGAGCTATCTTTAAAAGTAAGTAAAAGCATCTAGGAAAACGGAATAATCCTGAAGAAGTATCTTTTTCTATTGAGTTGGAAGAGAAGTGACTTGAAAAATATTATCTTTAAGGGACAAAATAAATTTTTAAAAGTTATAGTTGTTATGTTTAGCCATCTGAAGTTAGTTATCCAGTCTAAACTAGTCACCTAGATTCACTTAGTAGGTGGAGAGAGGCCAGCATTCATGTCATCCTTCACTGTTCATCTGAGAGCAAGGAAACATCCCTTGAAGGCAACTAACATTTTCCACAGATAGTTTAGAACAGCTAATTTTTAAGTTTCTGGAGTTGACTAGATGACTTCTAACCAGGTTGAGTGGGTAACTGTGCATAACAAAATATCTGCAGCCAACCAGAATGAGACACATATAAACTGGATGAACTACAAGCACTTTTGTTATTGAGGGGTCACCATGTGCTTTTACGAGGGAGGAGGAGCAAAGGTGCAGAGCCAGTGAAGGGCTTGGCCACTTCATCATGGCAAGGGCAAATCATACTTATTGAATGCAAAACAATGTAAATTTGAAAACAACAGGAGACTTGAATGCAGTCTCAAGTCATCTGCATCATCTCAAGACATCTACGCTTCAGGCTTGCTTCATTATTCCACCTTACATTTCTCCAGAAATGGTTTACTTTGGGTGTATCTACCACCAGTCTGCCAAGCACCTCGGCACCTGTGATGGAGAGATGGAAGTTTCTTTGTTTTAATCCCTAAGAAATTTGAATACAACAAACTTCTTAGACCACACCTTCTAAAGGAAAAAAAAAAAGCAGCAAAGTTGCCAATACCACTGCACCTTTTTCTACATCCCTAATTATCACATCCACTGTATAAGATAACACTGATGCATAATACAGAACAATGCAAAATCTTAGGTCCTCAGACCTCAATGTTAACTTCTTACATTAAGATTTTCCCTCATAGTTTTTAAGTTTTCAGAAGCCAGTAGTATTTCAGATCTGCAGGAGTCTGTGAATAACAATGTGTTCTAATAAGGTAGCAGAAGACACATGTTCCTGCTGATTGCATATGCAAGATTGTTGTTAATGACTACATTACTTACTAAAAGGTAAACAAATTCCTACTTGGAGACAGTCAGGATATGCCAGTTGCCTAGTTGCTAAAGAATATTAACATTTCAGCAAAGAAATGCTCGAATGTGCTGTTGTTTTCAAGGGTTTAATTTCACAAGTAATTTTTTTAGGGAAAGGATATCAAAATCACTTAAAAGTACGAAATATTTTCAAAGTAAGTGTAAGGGTTTCATTCTCTTCATTGGCCACATTATTATGGTATCTAACATCAACTACCTCAGCATCTACCCTTTTCTAGTTTAAAACCAGTCCCCCTTGTCCTATTGTTACAGGCCCCCATGAACAGTTCTTCCCCAGCTTTCTTATAGGCACCTTTCAGATACTGGAAGGCTGGTATAAGGTCCCCCTGGAGCCTCCTCTTCTCCAGGCTGAACAAGCCCAACTCTCTCAGCCTGTCTTCATAGGAGAGGTGCTCCAGCCCTATGATAATTTTTGTGGCCCTCCTCTGGATGTGCTCCAACAGGTCCATGTCCTTGTGTTGGGGGCTCCAAAGCTGGACACAGTACTCCAGGTGAGGACTCACCAGATCAGAGTAGAGGAGCAGAATCATCTCTCTCGATCTGCTGGCCACATTTCTTTTGATGTACCCCAGGATGCAATTGGCCTTCTGGGCTGCAGATGCACATTTGTGATTCATGTCCAGCTTCTTATCCACGAGTATTGCCAAGTCCTTTTCCTCAGGACTGTTTTCAAGTACGTCATCTTCTAACCTGTATGGAAAACAGGGATTGTCCTGACCCAGATGCAGGACTCTACACTTGGCTTTGTTGAACCTCATGAGATTCACCTGAGCCCACTTCTCTAGCCTGTCCAGGTCCCTCTGGATGGCATCCCATCCCTCTGGCACATTAACCTCACCACTCAGCTTGGTGTCATCAGCAGACTTGCTGAAGGTGCACTCAATCCCACTGTCAATATCATTTAAAAAGATATTAAATAGCACCAGTCCCAGCACAGACCTTTGAAGAACTCTGCTTGTCACCATCTTCCATCTGGAGCTGGACTTCCTTGAGATGGATCCACATACCTCTAACTGATGGCAAAAGGCTGAGTCTTTCCCATTGACTTCAGCTGAGCTTATCCCATGAGGCTGGATTGTAAAAGGATTAGGCTGCTTCCATGAAGACTCATATTTAGGTGTATGAGACAAGTTCAGCCCTGGAGGAGTTTATTATAGGAATATGGAAAATGTAAGTAGGCTGTTGCCACTAATAGGTTTAGAGAAAATTCTGCAACATACAATATGTTTCATGTTTATTTTTCTAGGTAAATAAAAAGCTATAGAATTCTGGGATCCACCTAACAGAGCCTGACTTACAATTTTGCCTAGGAAATTACTTATTACACAATATACAGCTTCCTGAGCTGCATTGAGGAGAAAGTGTGGACTCCAATTGTACATAGATAAATACAATACAGCATTATATGGAAAGCCATATAAGGGCATCCAAGTGAGACTTAGGTTCCTCTTCCCCAAAGCTTCCACAAAAAATAAGAAGCCACAAGTTGTCGACTATTCCAATAAGCAATTTCATAAGAGATGGTCAGAGTGAGGTACCCAGTGAAAGACTGTGTGGCTGATATATGACTCACTAAGATCTCAAGTAATAGCTGCTTACAGGGCAAGTCTTTCCTGTCTGCTGCCATAGCTACTACCATGAAATAAGCTGCTCTGTGAAAACTACTCCAGAGTAGCTTGGCTATGTGAACATCCACTGCCAGATCTTACTCTTATGGAATAAATTTTGCAATGCTAAATTGCTTCAAAACAAATTAAACCATAGTTGGTCTCCCAGAAAAATTATACTTGTCAGTTTACTCTTTAGTGACAAGGCTGGGGAAGACAATGGAAAAACCTTGAAGAACTGCACCATGTCCTGTACAGGACCTTTTTCCAAAGGGTATTTTATTTCTGGCTAATACATGTTGCTCTAGGGCAAGGACCTACCTAGATGCAGACACCACACTGAAAGAGATAGCTCATCCACACACAAGCACCAGCTTTGTCCTGATTAAAGTTCCATCAGGACTGAGAATGGGCACATGCTCTTGGATTTTGTGCCAAATTTCCTCATGCATCAAACATTAGAAATACCCATTTTAAGCATTATTATTGTAAAATATAGATGGCAAAGCTTCACTAGGATGTAAGAAATCTTCAGCAGTCGTTCAATTTCTCTGTCTGATCACTGGTACCTGAGAAACATACAATACATCAAACGTTTTAGAATGTATTGAGGAGGAATGGTTTTAAATTAGAAGGGGGTAGATTTAGACTGGATATCAGGGAAAAATTCTTCACTATGAGGGTGGTGAGGTACTGGAACAGGTTGCCCAGAGAGGTGGTGGCTACCCCTTCCCTGGAGGTGTTCAAGGCCAGTTTGGATGGGGCCTTGAGCAGCCTGGTATAGTGAGAAGTGTCCCTGCCCATGGCAGGGGTGTTGGAACTTGATGATCTTTAAGGTCCCTTCCAACCCTAACCATTCTATGATTTTATCATTATTTGCTTATTATATTTTCCTATGCCTAACAGTTTATAATGACTTAATGCAATTTCTACTTGCATGTATAACTATTTGTTTATACCATATAGTTAAATTTTACTATGGAAGTGGATAATTTTACTTTGCACAATTGAAAACAATGAGGTACAAAGCAAGCAGTTTTTAAAAGCAATGGGCATGATGCAAATTAGGAAATTTTAGAAATGTCAGTGCAGCATGTGAGCACACTAAAAGGGGCTATTCCTCAAGATATATCACATTGCTTTTGCCAGAACCACAGTGTCTGCAATGCTTGCAGAAAGTTTTTCTTGCTCTTGATGTTGCTAATTGCACAGCCTTTATCACCACCTCACACCATTTGGCATTTTTCCTAAATCCTCCGGTCAGGTTTTTTTCTCCCTTTTTTTAAATGGAAACTCACTACTCCTTACATTGTCACTGTAAAGTTTGGAAATGTACAGGCCCAGAAAAGAGGCTCAGAAACCTGCAAAACTTAATTATTTTTAATACCCATTTTTTGATGTGTATCCTATTTCTATATTTGTTGTACTGGATTTATATGTAAACTATAGCAATTTATTATTTACTTATTACGTTTTGATATTTGGCTACCTATATTTTTGCATAATTTTAATCCTACTTAAGGACCCCAAAAAGCCTAAATTTAAAAAGAAACCACAGAGTAAATCTGGATAGAAAACAAGTTAGCAAGCTCATTTTTCCAGAAACGTGATTTTGGTTTGAATGAAATGAAGCAGCAAATGAGTACAAACTCTATGCCAAACCAGCAGCTCCCTAGACACAGCAGCTGGTCAGTGAAACTGATCCCCTCGTTAACTTTGCTGTGAAGAGAAAGAACAACAATTTTGCTGCTGAGAAGTTGCTGGGGGCTCCCTGCCTCCCAGGCACAAGAGCAGGCCTTCCGCTGGACTCCTCTGGGGACAGCCTCCACGGTCCCTGAGCTGTTTGCCTGATTTTTTGTTTCTATAATTGGACAAAGGACTCAGTATCAAACAACATACACATTTTGACAGTGGCTTGACTGGGTTAGACACAAACCTCTGGGAAGCTGTAAGAATAATGACTTTTTATTTTTTACTTATTAATGATATTGTTGTATTTATCTTCATGGAAATAATGATAGTCAATTTATTTCCAGTATAGTGATAGCCTGTAACCACAAAGCAGAAACGTCAAAGCAAAGTATGTTCTGCAATAGGATAATATAGCATAGTTTTGGGGACATCGTCTGCATGCAGGTTGGAAAATAGGAGGTATCTCATCTCAATAACCTCTCTCAGCAAAGGAAATAATTATATAGAGTTGGGTTAGCAGACTGAAAATCTTAGTTTTTCCAAAAACAGCACTGGTTTAATCTTCAGTACCAATATCAGACAAAAAGATAAGACAAAACAGGACAACACCTTTACTTGGAAAGATGATCTGTGAGAGAGAGATCTACTCTCCCAGTGATCATCTCATGTATTTCTTTCCTCAACTGTCATTTCACACTGCCTTTCTTCTAAAATATTTTCCTTTTGAGGATCTCCTCAGGAGTTGTTCTGAGTTTCCCAGAGCTGATTAAGTATGTTGCTGGGCATCCCTGATGCTCTACTGGGATACTGCTCTCAGCAGACTTCTCTGGAAACCTGAAGAGAGAAGGATTGAGATAGGACAGCTGAGAGGTCTGCCTCAGGCTAGTAGAGCTGGATTTGTTTTATTGGGTGGGTAAAACCTATATGTGACTGGCAGTTAGTAAATGGCATTGGAAAGGATTTAGTGGTCATGCAGAGCTAGATGGGGCTGAACACCTCCTATTTGGAACAGGAAATAAAGCATGTAGAAACTGGAACATAGAAACTTGTCTTTGCTGAACGGTCAATGAATAGTGACATGATTAACAAAATAATAGTTTTAGACACCTACAAAATGCAGCTTTAGGCACTATAGCTTCCAGAGTGAGGGATCCCACTCTCCTCCTACTCCTTGAGAAGTCATTGAGTCCGACTAGCAGGATAGGAGTGGTAATGGCAGAGAAAACCCTGCCCAATGCATAAAACAAGCAAAGCCTTTTCAATCTTTTACATCTTTATTCATCTGTTCTGACTGCTCCTTATAGCAAAGGCATGGAATAAGCAACCCTGAAATTAAGGTTTGACTTCTTAGCATGGATAGATTTTCATGGTGGGCACTGCAAAGAGCTAGCACATGGCTCATGGAAGGCACATACATTAAAATGAATAAATATCTCTGATCTGCTTGGCTGAACAGGGAGAAGCAGCGGTGCACTGGCCCCACAAGTATGGGACAAGGCCATTTTTAAGAAGCCAGACAAACCCTGGGTTAAAACACTAGACTGGGAAATAGTTGATGTGGTTTCTATTCCCATTTCTGCCTTACTCCTGCCTGAATTTAAACAAGTCTCTAAGTCTCTCTGCTTCAGTCCAAAATGGAGGAATAGTTTCCTGACTCACTTTGGGGCACTGTTATCTGGATATTGTGCTGATGGGTGCAATTGAGCAGTCTAACATATATTAAAAATAAAATATGTTCAGACTGATGGTGACTTTAGGACTGGAATATGTCAAGTGAATGAGATGTGCTAATTTTTTTATAGGGTCTTTGTATGTCCTTTGATATAATAAGAAATAAACCACCAGTGTGGAGACCTGTATCATTGTTGCACTTATTCTAATTTTTTGCCAGTGTGCTTTTCCTTGAATGCAATACAGATAAATCAGTACAGAAATGGAGTAATACTGAGGTGAATCAGAGCTTTGGTTTTTCTCCCTGGAAGTTGCACTAGCCCTGCAGTCCAAACCAATTATTACCATGTAATTTATTTTCACTTTATTATGTTTCTCTGAAATCAGAATTGGAGTTTGTTGGTTATACAATAGCTCCTTATATTCATTTCCCTGCACAATGAAACTTCAGCTGGGAATACATACAAATTAAGGATTCAAATCTTTCTAAGAAGTTTTGGAAAACTTCCTTTATAACTAGCTTCTATCAAATCCCATTTGGTTTTATAAGCTGCTGAAAACCCTAATCAGAAATGTCTGTGCTTATGGGCTCAAAATAGAGTATCATCTGTATCTACCTTACTTCCCTGTAAGAATCCCTGAATAATGTCAAAATGGCATGCCTTTCCTAATTCAAACATTTGGCAAAACAGTGTTATAATAAATGATGTAACAAGGGAGATCCTAATAAGAAACATGTGTACAGATTGCTGAAGGCAAGCTCAAAATATGTCAGAGTCTAAGAATTTACCACAATGAAAAATTACCGACAAAAATATGTAAAAAATGTTTATGTTCAATGCTGCTTGAAAATGCGACATGAACAAAATGCATAACAATGCCACACAAGTAGACCCCAACCTTCTTTTCACATTTACAAAGCTATTGAAGGGTTGGCACAGGGAAGAAAAACTGCAGTCCTTGACTAGCAGCTGCTTAGAAATCCATTTACTCTCTATGCACAGGTCTTTCCGTGGTGCTTCAAACTGAGTGCAGCTGAGCATCATTTCACACAAATGAGCACATTCAGCCTTAGCCCACTTGTGCAGGATAGAGAAAGATTATTATCTCTGTCTTTTTGATTGGAAAACTCGGGTATAGAGAGGTCAAGTCAAAATCGGTCTTCTAATCTGAACATAATAAAACTTGAACAATCAATTTCATTTACCTGTTACTTCATTGAAAAAATGCTGTGTCTGAACCTTCCATCGCTTTCAGCTAAAGAAAACAGCATTTGGCCTCCTTGGACAGCACATCCAAGATTTCTCAAGCCAGAGCTCCTGAAAATGAGTATGTGAGCTTGAAAACCATCCACAGCATAAGGAATTTGCCTAAGGACCTTCCTATGATGACCATTCTAGTAACCCGATTCCCTATGCTTCACCACAGTACTTTTTTGCCTTTATTGCAGGACTTTTTCTTCAACTATCTGTACCAGACTGAAGCAAGGAAGAAAAACAAAGAACACACTGGTGAAACATGCTGTGTTCTGAAAAGCCATACCGGGCCCTCACCAGCTGGCAGGGAAGGTGGACACTGAGACTGTAAGCAGGGATATAAAAAAAGTGCTTTCTGAATGTCATGCCTTTAGGCTCCAGGAGGAACAAGCAATGAAAGAAAAATAACAAGGAGATTGGACATATTCTGGAGAATGAATAATAAAGTTGGACAAGTAAGCAGCACCCTGTCGGCCCCCCGCTAACGAAAGGCTGACTCTTCCTGGAGATTGATGCCCTATGCCTAGAGTCCAAGGGGCAAAGATGCTGAAGAGTCTCCAAGACCTTGTAGTTTCTTAAGGGCTTGGTCAAGTCTTGAAGGAAAATACTTGAAGTATTATGTAGTATTAAGTGGCAATTTCTCTGCTATACCAGATACGTGATTACAAGAGCTCAGGGACTACTGAAATCTTATGCACTGATATAAAAACTGAAATTTTTATTCCATGCTTGGCTGGTAATGTGGTGGTTTTATCCTGGCTGGGGGCCAGACGCCCACCAAAGCTGCTCTATCACTCCCCTTTTCAGCTGGACAGAGGAGAAAATATATATTGAGAGACTTAGGAGCCAAGATAAGGACAGGGAGAGATCATTCCGCAGTTAGCATTACAGGCAAAACAGACTGAACAGAGAATCAAGGAAAGAAAACTCTCTAATTTATTACACTACACAGTGACACCAGAGTCCAGTAATGAGAAGTGTGACCAGACGTTAAAGCACCTCCCCTCACCCTTCCCTTCTTAGCAGACTGAATTTCAGTCATCATTTCTCTTCCTTCTCCCCCTGCATTGTGGCATGGGGAGAGGCAGGGACTGGGGGAATGGGTGTTTCAGTCATATCCTCACAAGTTGTTTTCCTTCTTAGCCAGGATGACATTCCTCACACCCTTCACCTGCCCCAGCGTGGGGTCCCACCCATGCGAGACACTCCTCCATGAACATCTCCAATGTGAGTCCTTTCCCACAAGGCTTCATCTCTTCACCACCTGCCCCAGCATGGGTCACTTCTATGGGGTGCAGTCATAAATCATAGAATGTGTCTCAGTCTCTCAGGCCCAGACTGCTCCAGCCTGATACTCCATGGAGTCACAAGCTTCCACCCTCAGCAAACCTGCTTTGGCATGGGTCTCTCTCTCTCTCAAGGGCTGCAAGTGCTGGCAGAGGCTTGTTCCAACATGGGTCACAGTGTTTTCCGTATGTCTACACCTGCTCCAGCATGGGGCCTCTCCATGCGCTGCAGGTGGAGTTTCAGCCTTTTCCATGGGATGCAGGGGGACACCCGCTCCACCATGGGTTTCTCCATGGGTTGCAGGGGCATTTTTCTCTCCTGCACCTGGGGCACCTCCTCCTCCCGCTTCTTCACTCGCCTTGGTGTCCGCAGTTTCTTACATCTTCTTATTCCCTTCTCTGCTGGCAAAAAGCAGCTGCTTGCGTTTTTTTACTTCTTAAATGTGATTCCCAGAGGCGCTGTGACCATCAGTGATGAGTTCGGCCTTGGTCAGCAGTGACTCTGGCCTTGAGCCAGCTGGTGTTTGCTCTGAGGGGCCTGTAGAGAGCTTCTGGCTGCTTGCAGAAATTGCCCCTGCAGCTCCCCCACCCCTCTTCACCAGAACCCAGCCACACAAAACTACAAGAAGTAACCAGACTATTATTTCTTTCCTCAGAGCTTTTCAATGCTCTTTTCTTGTTTTAAAAGCTGGAAATAAAGTGTTTTAAGGTTTTAGTTGATTTTAATTTTTTCTCCACACTAAGCTACACAGTTTGGAGGAGAGCTGAGGATGGCTTCTTAATAACAAAGTCCTTTACTCATAAGTATGTAAAATATTTCTGTGTTCTATAAAAATAATGCTGATTCTGTGCAAATAAACTCACTGCTGAGATGCTGCACTGAGCTTCAATATTTTTAGACCATTTGGGCCCCAGGCAATCTGAAGTAAATATATTTATTTTAGCTTATCCCTGGTGTAAACAGAGAAAACCTGAACATCAGGGTAAAGGTCATAATCCCATGGGCAACATCTGCTCTCTTGAATTTGAAGGAATAGTTCTGACTGCATAGGCAATAAAGCTTGACAACTGTGCTCTAGATCTCCATCTTCCCACGTGCCTCCAAGTCCCTCAGTCCCAAAATGTTGGAACCTTTAAACTTTACCTGGTACATCAGACCGGAGTGGGTCAGCTACAAGTGCTGGACAAGCTATAAACTGTGACTCAGCCTCAGTGTCCCAGCTTAAATGGAAATCTCCAGCAACCTCTCATTACCTCCTATGATCACTCTTTAAATCAGGAAGCAAGAAACTACAGATGAATCCATCTAGTCTCATCTTATTTTTGTGCAATCTGTAGTTATTTTTCTAAAGAAAAGTTGATGTTCCTCATTTAGTTAAAACACTGCAGACAGAACAGATAAGTTCTTTATGCTACATTTTGCCACACAAATACACACATTTAAAAACTTACACAGTTTGTCTTAATTTGTTTTCCTTTTATTGTGCTAGAAAGTGAGGAATGGCATTTATTAATTGTTTCACTCATCATTTCCTGTTTTGGCAGGAATGAAAATCCACTTCAAAATGCCAGACGTCTCGGTTATCCCTGATTATTGCTTATGCAAAATTCTTTCACATGTTCTGGAGAAAGAAGAAAAAGACACATATAAAAACATTTTGTATTGAAAGGTGACTAAAGAGTGAAAAGTAGTTATTGCTTCATATCACTCAGTCCTTCGAGATTTTAGATCTAAGCAGATCGCAATCTCTCAGATCTCTGTGATATTCAGATGTAAGACATTGCTGCAGGTCCATCTCGCCTTTTCTCTGTGTTTGCACTGCTTATATACAGCAGAGTGCCTATCTTCTGTGTGCCTGAAGTTGTCATTTATAAATAACAGTTCATAACCAACTGTTCCTACATTCTTCTGCTTGCAAGAATTGAAATACACATAAAACAGAAGCTCTTCAGGGATATAATGCACTGGGCATATCTAGTGAGGCTATTCCAGATCTAACCTGATGGAACATCTAGGTTAAAATCCCAGTATATTTAACTTTATTTATAGCACAGCAGCTGTACTAGTTCAAGGCGTTTTATTTTTCCAAGTAATCTTTTGCATAACGGTCTGTCTTTCTTGTTCAAATTATGAAGAGAAAAAAAGAATTGGCAGCGTATGAAAGGAAGAAAGCAGACATAAGAAACACATTCCTAACATGGATCTGCAGTGACACTACGAAGACCCTAGTCTGGGAATTCACCAAAATCTGGACATACTTGGAAGAAAAGGAGGAAGTCCCTTGGAGAGATCTCTCTCCAAGTCAGATGTTTTCAGATGAGCTCTATATCTCCATTAAATGTCATGCATCAAACCAATTGCGTACTGCAGATCCAGGCTCTGGTGCTTAGCCTTCCCTGAGCTATGGTGTTTTACCGTTGTAATGCAGCTACATCACCTTTTGTTATCTAAACAAGCTGAAGTCATGCCTTTACTCGTACAAACCAGTGAAATCACAGAGGCACGCCGAACATTGTTCTGTGCCAGTGTGCATAAGCAGTTCCATTTTGCATTAAACTAGATATTGCACTGATAGTAAGCAATTATTTATGATGCTACACAGAAAGACTCCATTGGAAGAACACGCACAATCATGATTTCAATCTTAGCTCTGTCTCCTGACTGCTGATTATTTGATTTCTGAAGCTGTGTGATGCATGTTCACTAGGCAGTTATGAGGTTATTTAAGATGTAGGCAGATTTAGACCAACTATGGATATATCTTCCAAATATTTACACATTATTTATATAGATGACAAAGGGTCATATCCCGAAGGATGTTGGTAATTTGTGATGTTGAAGGATCTGACCTAAAGAATCACATGCAGCTTTCATATTTATCATAGGTTTCCTGGCCATTGGAAGCCCAGACTATCCATAGTGAAACAAGGAACCACATTTACAACCATAACTCTCCATCTCACCGAGCATTTTCTTTTCCTTGTATGTGCAGTTCACACATCACAGTGTGGCAATCACTGCATGTCCTGGTTTCAGCTGGGATAGAGTTAATTTTCTTACTAGTAGCTGGTGTTGTGCTGTGGTTTGGATTTAGTATGAGAATAATGTTGATAACACATTGATGATTTTAGCTGTTACTAAATAATGCTTATATTATATTATTATATATCAAGGACTTTTCAGGTTCCCATGCTTTGCCAGTGAGAAGCTGCCCAAGAACCTAGGAGAGAGAACAGCCAGGACAGCTGCCCCAAACTGGACAAAGGGCTATTACAGACCATGTGACATGATGCTCAGTATATAACTGGGGGGGAGTTGGCTGGGGGGCCACCACAGCTCAGAAACTAGATGAGCATCAGTTAGCAAGTGGTCAGCAATTGTGCTGTGCATCACTTGTGTATTCTATTATTGTTATTGTTGTTACTGTTCCTTTTACTGTTACTATTATTATTACTATCTGCCTTTTCTTCCTATTAAACTATCTTTCTCAACCCATGCATTTCACTCTTTTTCTGATTCTTCTCTCCATCCCACAGGGTTTGGGGAGGGAGCGAGTGGCTGCATTGTGCATAATGGCCAGTGGGGATTAAACCATGACACTGTACAAAATTACCTTTCAGTTTCTGAAATCATATGACAGCTTAACTAACACTGGAACAGACAACAGAGGTCACCGAGTCCAGTCCTGCATAGTCTCAGGCAAGCATGTCACTGTCACCAAGGTCATCAGGGTGCACAAGGATGTTCTCTCTATCCTATGTACCACTACTCACTACATATCCCACTGTGTTTGACCTAAGACCTTTCACTGTAAGAAACCAAAAGCCTGCAAAAATGATCATGTGCAACGGCAGGAGAAATTGAGACTCTCGCTTATGGGGTGGGCCCTTGCAATGGCCAGATAACTGCTGGCAATAAACTCTTACGACCTGTATTTATCCTACCCTAAAGAGAAAGAGTTCTTCCTCATTTCTCTGAAGTAAAAATGAAGGACAGATACTTAAACAATACAGACAGTCTTATACAGCTTAAAAACAACACTGTCAGAATTATGAGATTTTACTGGTCCCTCCACATGCTGTTAGCATCTTACCACTAAACCTGAACTACAATTAAGAAACTGAGACCAAAGGGAAAAGATAGGCTCAAGGCAGAAAGACTTACAGACCTTAGAAATGGATTTCTAAATCTCTAAACACAACTTTTCCGAATCGCAGTGATAACCTTTTATTGGAAGCTGTCTTGTGCAGCTTTTATATTTTATCATAGTGTGTCTGTGGATTCAAGCCTGATGCATGTATTTGACCCAGACTTTGCAGGAGAAACTTGGTGTCACACAAGTGCCTGGATTTTCTTTTTCCCCAGCAACAACAAAAATGTTGCCCACTTCCCAGAGCCCAAAATTGCAGTGGCATTAAGGCATGTCCCTATGATGTTGAAACAATGATAAGATTAATTCAAAGAATGACCTAATTTACACCTAATAATTTCCATACCATCCCTCACAGTACACCTGTACGCAAGCCTGATGCTGGTACCACAAGACACCTGCCAGGTCAGCATCTGACATTCGTGCTATATTGATAAGCATGGAGAGGGTACAGGGGGGACCATTTGCAGCACTGGGCATCACAACATGTAAACTGTGCCCTTGCTACCTGGCCCATGGCATGAATCTCCCATGTCAGTCTAAGCAGAAAAGCAGATGGTCTGAAAGCTCCTCTGCATATTTTCCCAGGCAAATGCCTGTTTAGAGAGTACCCCCTGGTTAGGAATATGAGCTCATTCAGACTCAAAACCTCCATATGAGTAACAACAGAGAGGATTACACCAGGTACATTTATTTCATTAATGAGTAGTTTTATGCTGAGAGTTTCAAAGTCACCCAATGCAAATATCAATCTCGTCAGTTCTCTCTACAAATATATTCACAAAGATGAAGTGAATGTGACAGTACTCTAGGGACAACATAAGAAAGAAATAAAAATTACATGATAAATAAGCAAATAATCTTAGAATCATAGCATGGGTTGAGTTGGAAGGTAATCCCGTCTAGTCCCACACCCCAGGCATGGGCAGGGACACCCTGCACCAGCCCAGGTTGCCCAAAAGCCCTATCCAACCTGGCCTTGAACACTTCCAGGGAACAGGGCAGCCACAGCTTCTCTGGGAAACCTGTCCCAGGGCCTTACCTACCACCATCATCATAAAAAAAAAGTCTCTTACCTAATCTAAATTGCCTTCACCTTAAATAAATAAATAATCAACCCACCAAACAACAACAAAACCAAACACTCTTGCCCCTTCCCCATGCTGGATAAGGCACAGATTGTCACACACCATAGTTTCTTCTTTGGTTGTATTACCATAAACCCAACTTTTACCCACTAGCAATGGATTTGCCAGTATCTTGGTGGCATAATTTAGCTGAAAATGTGAACAGATATGTATTTCATATGTTTCAGTAGAAGTTTTTCATTGTTGTTTTCCCTTTAGTTTAGCTAGCATATAAAGTCTTTTTATTGTTATGTATATTTTAGCTCTCCAGAGAAAATATTATAAGCCATGGGTCAAGAACAGATTTTCCATAATACTGCTCTGTTTTTAAGCTACTGAGACTGGCAAATTAGCAAATATATTTACTGCCATAAAATTGAAGTAGTGTAAAGAACTGGCCAATGGGTTGATTCAACTCAGGAGAGTGAGAACCAACAAAAACCAACAAGAACTAAAGTGTCAACTTAACCTATCATAGCTGTGCACATATGACTGCAAAGTAATTTCCCCCATAGTGGCAGTCACAGTGAAATACAAAGCCTGCCTCATGTGCACAGGTTTTATCTCTTTTCACAGCCATAGCAAGATGAAGAGTGTTTCCAAGAGCTAAACATGTGCAGCCCTGCTAGCTGCTGTCAGCAGCTCAGGAGATGTGAAGAACTAAGGAGAGCAGATGATAAGCAAGAGCTTGCAAGAAGACTACGGAAGTAGTGGTCACTCCCATTCTGACTATTACACAGCTGTGTGGTATATCTTTCTAATCAGTGTCTGAATGCCCAAATAATACAGAAAACCCATTTTAGGGAAGTACTCACCTTTTCTTTAACTTTTCATGTGGTTTCACTTGTTAGAAATATGAAGATGTTATCATAATGACCAGCAAGCTCTCTATGCATCATTCATGATTTCTCATAGCAGGCTGCAACTGCCTGCTAGAAGGATCAAATCCATTTGACATCAGCTTCATTTCAGCATTAGATGTAATAAAGACAGTAAGTCCCAAGAGAAACTACTGCATTTTTCTGAGGAACGCACATAGTATTAAACCAAAGAACAAACTCCCACAGTCAGGTGTTCATCTCAACAACCCCTCCTTCTGTTCCAGGCCAATGCATAGGAGAATGAACAGTCACAAACATCTTATAATGCTGAAACACATAACATTATAGGGTTTAATGCAAGTGGGAAAAAAAAACCCAAACCCAAATGCAATTTTGATCCTGTATTCTGAAGCTTTTGGAGGAAAACTAAATCTAATTCCATATTCCTAATGAATATAAAAAAGCTGATTCTTTACAGTTGGCAGGTCTGTGTGAGCCATATAATGGAAATTTGTGGCTGTTTTAGCTCTGGAGATAGAACTAAGACTATCAAAATAAAATGATGAATGGTAAGAGATGTTTCACAATATCTGCTCCAAACCTGCTTACATTCTGCATCTAAGTCCTTTTCACTGCAACGTGCTGGGAGAGCAGCAGATCTGAATGCTCTCAATTATAATTGTCAGCTTCAAGTAACTCAGGTGGGATGGACAGCACAATACTGACTTAAAACAGCCCACATGAGAAGGGAATCAGGCCCAGAACTTATAAAACAGCTATATTAGAAGATGGTTAGCTGTTTCCATAGAAATGGAAAGGAAATATAGATTCAATCCCTTCAAAGCAGGAGAAACCAAACTGTTTGTAAACGTGTCATGTCAAACAGAAATGTCTAATAAGAGTACAGACCTGCAATGCTTATAGTACTATTGTAGCTAATGCTTATAATATAAAGCCAGGAAAATGCAGGCCCTGGTGTCCCCAGTCTGCCTTGCCCACTCTTGCTGCAGCAGGAAGGAGGAGGACTGGGAGGCAGTCAGGGATCATGTATTATTGTGATAGCTCAGCCCCTTCCCCCAGGCAGAGCAGTTCACAGCATTCTGGCAGTTCACATGTATTGGTATGTACCCCCTGGCCGTCTCCTGTCATTGGGGTCTCTCCCCTGGGGACGGCAGGAGGACACGGTGCCAGCTGACAGCACTCCAGAATACCCAGCATCACCTCAGCTGGCAGCGAAGGTACCTCCCTCCCAGGGAACCAGAGGTCAGGGCACAAAACTAATTTACTAGAAATACTCCCAAGCAGAAATGTGTGTGGGATGTGAGCAGTGACATCCCCTTCCCGAGCATAAAGTGATACCAGTTACTCCTGCAGTCTACAAAGTCCTCACCCGGTGCACTGCGGCATTCAGCGTGCCAGCAGCAGCACTGGCAAGTGCAGCCATGCCTCCCTCCGCTGGGTTTTACACACCAAAGTAAGCACAGCTGGTGTGCAAGCCAGAGCAAGCCACCCAAGCAGAAACTGGAAAGAAACTCAAGGACTGAGAGAGGAGAATAAGCAGCAAAGTGTGAGCGTAAGAGACACGGGACCAGCAGTTACTGCAAGGAAGAACACAGACGGTTCATGTAGCTGGGCAATGATAATCATGCACCAGCAGCCTGAGCACCAGCGGTGTCCAGCCTGTCAAGGGGGATCCACAGCTCTGCCTCTAACTCTCCCTATGCCATACACCACAAAAGTCAATTGACGGACACTTCTCTTTTGCAACAAATCCTGATTTCAGGTTTTTCATTAGCTTGGGAGAGTGTTGGTGACTCCCACATCAGCAAGAATTTCCCGTTTGCTTTCAGAAACGCTGGTTGCTGCATTCCTCTGAGAAATGCCTTACCATTTGCACAGCGTAAACAAGCACACGCAAGGGCGACATTTTCTGCAAACCCTCTGCAGCAGTGAGAAGCAGTCACTCCTCCACATGGCCTTATTTCTAAACGTGAACTTTGACTTCTCTGCTTCTATCAGTAATTTTCAAAGAATTTTTTTTGACAAAAGGAAAAGAGGAATGAGGATAAAAGCCGAAAGACCAAACCACAGCTAAACCAACCATTTGGCATATCCTGCGAAAGACTGAAAAGAAAAAAATAATTTTATTAAGTGTTTTGCATTAGGCTTTATCCTAATTTCCAGTGTATCTTTTTGTATGCCATGGTTTCCTATGTTCTTTTACTTATATTTGTTCTTAATGGTGGGTTCCAGACCCTAATTTCTTGTTTCCAGTATTTTGTGCTCCACGTCAGCCTGCTGTACTTGCAACGGAGCAGCAGACATTCGTGCTTTTGGTCAGGAACTCACTAAGTGCCTTTGGTCTTTCTCAGCATTGGCTGATTTTGCTAGATTGAAGGTATTGATGGCAATAACCAATAGATGGGAAAAAAAATCTGAGGTATTCCAAGGATTAATTTCACTACTTTAAGAACTAAAATCTGCTCTTCCTTGGTATTTCTTTTCAGATTAGGGGTTTTGTACAAATTCTAGGTTAGTGTTCAGACCCCTCAAAACTGCCATGTATTTTTCTTTCAGCTCAGTCACTATAACAATGGCCTAAACCATCGTGTCACTTGGAGATGTCAGTAATTTTAATAACTTCTGCTTGACTATTTCTCTATTGAGGCAAAGAGACATAGAGAGCTAAAGCTCTCAAAACACTACTCAGATGAGTTCCACGCAGAAAGCTCTAGGAAGTCATGAAACAGCTGAACATTTTACACCCACATTTTCAACACTGTGCTTTGCAGTGCAGTAAGTTGGTTACTATGTCATAAATACCTTATGATTTCTACTGACTTTGACAGATAAAAAACAGGGAAGCAAATCCTATTTCCGAACCGTGAATAGAAAAATATGTGGCTACATCAATGCATTAAAAAATAACCTGAAAAGCTCAAAGCACTTTTGAAATGAAATTATTAATTCTTGAAAATTCTTGCACATGTAGATACAGACATGAACAGCTGAAAACGTACAGCAAACTCTAATCTGCCTGATTATGTTTCCTTTAAGCAACTGCTCATTAAAATGATTTCATGCATGTCTTCCTATCGTGAGTGAAAATTAGACTGACTGTTCTAAACCAAATTAAAAATGGAGTTTTCTGTCTCATTGAAAAACAAGGTTGAAAAATAACCATAATTTCCCCTCCCCAAACCACCCACCCAGGTTTTGTTCAGTAAGGATTTTTCATTCCCATGCCTTTAGCCCTCCTCCAGGTCCTACAAACAGTGACCTGGTCTGTCTGCCTGTATTCATGACATACGAAACTAGCTGCTGCAGCTACTTCTAAACTTGATTAGATCTCAACTGGTAGTCTATGAACAAGTTTAGGCAGGATATACCCATTCCTTCTTGTGGTCCTTTTTTCAGCTTCATGTCCAGCCCCTGTTGAAAGTCCTACACTAGTTTTTCCATCACCTCTTCTCCCACAATTGGCTCTAACAGCAAAGCACACCTAACATATGGCCTGCAAAATAAAGAAGCTGGGAAAAAAACCCAGCCTCTTTTCTAGCAGCTAGAGCAATGCTTGTGTGACAAACAAAAGTCTTTTATCTGTCCACAGAACTTTGAACCTGCCACTCGTTTTCCATGTTAATGCTTCTAAACACAAGGCTATCGGAAGTTCAGTCCATCAAACTGTTCCACTGAGCATGACATATAGAAATAGCCACTTGATGGAACCAAAGAGAGAAGGTTATGTGTGATATGCTTTATACATTACAAACATAAGGGTGATCAATTCCTGCTGGGAAGTTACATAAATTTTAGCCCTTGCTCCACGTACTATTTAATACAGGCAGTATAGCACTGAATGTGTGCTCACTACCCCAAACTGGTGCAAAATGTCATGCCTTCTCTTCCTTCAATACAAATTGTTATTTACTCTGTAAAATAAAAACACCACGTTATGAGAAGTTGAGAAATGCACATGCAGTGTCATTAGGCTGCAAAGCGATTTTTTTTCATTTATTGAACAAAAATTAACCATTTGGTGTTGGAAAAATATATATAAAACACAGCTTGTGCAGATAAATGTCCTATTTTTTCAATTTTAACAGAACATGGGGTCTAAGAATGTCTTAACAATTTTCATGCTTGTATTGAAGACATTAGTGGTTCTCTTTCTCAGGTGTCTAATTCTTCCTGTACACCACATAGACATCTAATTATCGATGTAAAATGTATCCATATCCAGGCATGTAGCTCTGAACATCCCTGCCTGCTCAAAGTTGACTTTTGCAACACTACAGTGCTGCAAGACCCAAGTCCTTCTGGAGTCCTACATCTGAAATAAGTCTAAAGTATCTCTGAAAGATACCCACATCTAGGATAGGACCAATTAGTTAATTATGCTGTGCATGAGTTTTTAGAAATCAAGGTGATTTTGGACCCCACCTGTTTAGTCCTGTTTGAAAAGCTTCACCACCACAATCTGCAGGATCTGGATTTGTTGCAATATTTTACAAAGTATATGGATTTCAGTATGTTTTTTCCCAATTAAGTTTTCAGATTTCCATGCAAACCTGCTTTCCAAATGATAGTTTAAATGAACAATAGCTGACTTGGGTAGCTGCTCCACAGAAATATAGTATTTGGAGTCTTGTCCAGAGTTTTATGGGTATTAAAAAAAGCAGAATTTATATTTATAAAGAGTTACATACATGCTTCTTGCAGCCACTAATGTTAATTTCTCTGAAGATAACCTGTTACACACATTCCTTTTAAGATTCAGAGCTCCCACACAAACAAGAAGACAAATATATGTGTCTATGTTTCACTCACATTCATCTATTTCTGCAGGAATATAGCACAATAATAAAAGAATTATAACTAGTAAGTTTAATTTTCAAAGCATTTTACAACTTCTAATGAAAACTGGCTGTATGACTGGTAGGCAGGTTTCCACATCTGCTTTTGCAAAGGCAGAGGTTGTGCATGATTTTGGAGCTCCATTTTCCCACCACTCACCCCCAAGTGGGAACTGGGACTTGGAAACACTTTTAAAAAAGAGGTGAAAGGAAATGCTTAACCTGCAAAACCCCAACACATTTTTATATCTGTGTGTTGAGAGATGTTGGAGACCTAATATACGTGTGAGTCCTCTGTACATACTCTGACTGATCCCATCAGCATCTCATCGATGCTCTTTCTGTATTGCTGCTCCTGGGATCTCTTGCAGTGCTGTAGTTGCTACCCAAGTGGACACCCTTTTCCCACTACAGTTCTCCATTCAGCTGCTGAACAGAGAGTTTCTGCTTCTTCCCTGGTGCTCCTGAGACAGCTTTGGCTAAGCTGTGTGATTGAGGGTGCTGTTAGAACCTCCTTGTTTGAGATCTACTGAGCAGATGAAAACCTCACTTCTGTGAAGTAACATCAGATGTTGAGAAGTGACTTAGAACCCCATAGCCAGGTGATTCCACCCACCTCTTGTCTGTCAGCAGTTCAGTTATTTCTCTGAGACTTGCCAAAAACTGCTTGAGTCTGGAAAAGGTGGCCTTTGCTGGATTTTAGCTGGTTAACAAAGAAATCTTCAGATACCAAAACTAAATTTAATGTATATTCGTTTGAGCAGGAAGAGTGAACAGCAGCACCTTACAGAAATGGTCCTGAATCCAGCAACAGAGAAGGAAGAAAGCACATGGTAAGGAAAGCAAATCCACTATTATTATCAAGTATCAATCTGCATCTCTTTCAGACATCTGATTCCAGTGTTCCATTAAAAACATTGCATCATATGTCATAGCACAGATTTGACCATGATTGCACATACAAATTTATTAACAGATGTCAGAAATAATCATACATTATTTATGACACTAATTTGCATTTGGGCACAATTTTTTTTTCTTATAAAATAATTAGGTTTTTGTTTTCTTACGTGTGCATACAGGTAATTAAAGTGCCCCCCTTAAGAGACAGGATGATTTCTAATTAACTATCAAAAGCTTTTTAGTATGACAGGTAAATTAATGTATTAATATTGAAAAAGTAAAGCATAACTGTCATTCAAAGCCAGTTTTTAAGATAATTCCCTGTTCAGATGAGGGCTCAGCTAGATTTACATTAATTTCTTCCATTAAGGGACATCTTCAGGCTGATGAATCTGATTAAATAAGCCATGTAGGGAGAAGAAAAAGAAAAGATTTGGATAAGGAAAAAGTACAGGAAAATTCTATTTTCCATTATTTTTCTCTTAGGTTTTAACTAAATATTGTCTAACATAGAAAGCAGAATTGTTTAACTTCCATCTACTACTCAGCAAATTACTTTTCTATCCTGTTATATAAGTGCATCTTGTGCAATAATGTATTATTGCAGGATATAACAATATGTAGATGTGTGTATAATTATATAAAAATAAACAATATCCATAAATATAAGATAAACATCAGCATAACATAGCATAGTACTCTGCAAAGGACATTGCTTGGGGACAATATTCTGTCCAGCTGATTCTTTCCCAAGTGTGTGCCACATAGCTTCAGAAAAATTTAAGTTTAAACATTTGAGCAGCAGCCTTTCATTACCGTGCTAATAAAATCAAAGAGGAGATTCTAAATTCATTGTACTTGTTGGAGCTTCATCTGTACTTATAAAATTTCTAAGGTGAACCTTAAAAAATATTAGGAAATGTAAATATAGAATTATTTTAGAGCTCATCTGAAGAAAATGAGAAAGCCTGAGAAAAGTTTGTGGACAGTGCTTTTAATTCATTCTGTATACCTGAAACATGATTTCAAACTCTTTCCCCTTTTGCTTTTTAAAGGCCACATCAATGCCATTTTCTATGTCAACGTAAGTATTGAGGTCATTGATCTGAGAAACACCTGCAGGAATTTTATATTCCTTTAATGAGCTATCCCCCTAAAGTAAAGAAGCCATTTGCCCGTTTAAAGTTCAGTGCATATTAAAAAATGTGTGCATTCAGAATCTAAATTAATTTGTATTGTTCTACATTGTCGTAAGTCACAGTTTTACAATAGGTTACAGTAATTGGTTTTCTGGGAAAAATAATCTAAAACCCAAATGTGAAACAATGAAACAAACATGAAAAAACCACAGGTTATTTTAGAAAGTATTGAGTTTACTTTGCTTTTACCCAAAGATGAGCTCATTGATTAATTTAGAAGCAAAGTTTAAGTAACAGTTAATAGTTACAAAACTCTTATTTTAACTAAAAAGCCTCAATTAAATTCAGTTCACCACCACCAAGATACTGTGATGATAAATGGCTAGATTTATTTCTTAATTTAGTCCAATGTATTAGATACACTAATCCTTTTTTTCAGAATTTTTATATATGTTAATCCAAATAAGGGCACTTTAAGGAGTTTTATTCATATTACAAGAAAAATGAAGCATATCCTCAAGGATGGAGCCACAGTGTGGTCCTATAGTTCATTACATTTTGATGGTCAGGAGGCAAGACCACAGAGTATAATATTTGCCTTTCAGTCTTAAGAGAACAGGTCATTATTGCTCTTTTTGTCTTAAATCATATAGAAACAGAGAATATATATATATTTATATTAAAAAACCCTACAAGTCCCCAGAAGAGATCAGAAAACTGGATTATAGCCAGACACAACACTGAGTGAAGTAAGCAGATGGAAGAACAAGGGCTAGGATAAGGAGCAAGTTTTTCCTGGTAAGTAGTAGTCACAGCGTAACACCTGCCTACTACCGTCCTCTGATCACTGCAGAAAGCCAAGTGTTAGTAGTAACAAATACTGTCAAGTGCCACCGTTTTGCAGAAAGAAGTGAGCTCATAAAAAGTAAGCACTCATCACAGTTAAAATCACTGCTTGAATCATAATTTCTAGAATCTTTAAATCTGCCATTCAGAAAAAAAAAATGTAAGCAGTTACATTCTTTGTCAGAAGAAAGTAAAAAAAAATAAATGTTGCCATCTATATCTCCAGCAATTATCCTAGAAAATCACCCACTTTTCAAATGACAAATTATTCTTATAAATACTAGAATGTAATACATAAATGTCAAACTAAAGGTAAACTGAGGGATGTATGCAGATATAGTAGCAAACTGAAGTTCACAGAATCACAGAAACACCGAATCACTATGTTAGAAAAGACCTTTGAGGTCATCGAGTCAAACCATACCCATTCTCTACTAAATCATATCCCTGAGCACTTCAACTGCCCATCTTTTAAATACATCCAGGGTCGGTGACTCAACCGCCTCCCTGGGCAGCCTGTTCCAGTGCCTGACAACCCTTTCAGTGACGATTTTTTTCCTAATGTCGAACCTGAACCTGACCTGGCACAGCTTGAGTCCATTCCCCCTTGTCTTATCACCTGTCACTTGGGTGAAGAGATCAACACCCATCTCTCTACAACCTCCTTTCATGTAGCTCTAGTGAGTGATAAGGTCCCCCCTCAGCCTCCTCTTCTTCAGGCTAAACAACCCCAGTTCCCTCAGCCTCTCCTTGTAAGGTTTGCTCTCCAGCCCCTTCACCAGCCTGGTTTCCCTTCTCTGGACATGCTCCAGGACCTCAATGTCTTTCTTGTAGTGAGGGGCCCAAAACTGAAGACAATATGTGAGGTGTGGCCTCACCAATGCCGAGTACAGGGGCACAATCACTTCCCTGGACCTGCTGGCCATACTATTTCAGATACATGCCAAGATGCTATTAGCCTTCTTGGACATCTGGGTTCAAAATAAATCAAAACAGAAAATCAAGTTTATTTTGTAACTCTTTTTCCCACGAGGATTAAGTGAGTCTGTTAATATTAACACAGGCTTTGTTTTGATAACTAATTATAACATAAATGCAACTCAAATCAATTCAATGGACTTAAATACTATCATATTTACACCAAGGAGTGTAAATTATTTTACTTGCTCTTTTTTGTTGATATAAACTTGCTATTTCTAAACCACAACATTTACTCACTTTCCTTAAATGTATAACACCCACACCAACTATGTTCAAGTCTGACCGATTTCTTATCAGTTTGGTTACTGCTGTTTAGGAAACAAGGTGACTTCTTACTTGTGAAATGACTGAAAACATATCCCTTGGTAAGTCTTGTAATAACAACACCATAGCAAATCTAGTCTAATTCTTTTTTTGCTGTGGATTTGTTTAAAAAATAACCTGCCTAACTTCAGAAGATACTATTTTAAAAATTAACATCTCTCAGATTTTGCAGCAGTACAATCCAAAAGCAATCTTTCAATATTTTTCATATACAAAAAGGATTTTAAAGAAAACAATCTAACTTTATTTCCTTTGAAGACAGTGCTAAGACTTAGAGACTTCAGTAGGAGACAAGGTAAAATAGTGTTCAAATCTGCTTCAGAAAGATCAGTACATACACAACATCTGCAAGTGGAAATCCATGTATTTTTTGAGAGAAGAGCATCCTGAGGTTACTAATACCGAAACTGAAGGTGTGATATAAGGAAAACACTGAAGTACTTGAAAAAATAATATAGTTAATTGAGTGGGTCACACATTTTCTCATGCCAGTAGTGCAGGGGAACAGCTGCCAGCACAGCACTCATTTTTTAAGTGCAAGCAGTAAGGGTAGCTTTTTTTCCACTGGCATATAAAAATGCATACACGGCATTTAGGTCTGACAGTAAAGGCAGCAGCACGTGGGGCCCACTGAAAATCTGGTTTCACCTACTGAGACCTCCTGTAAAGAAGTCAGACCATAATTCATTCTTAGTTTACCTGCATAGGATGATGCACCCTTGGTAGGTCTATTTCCAGCACCTCTTTCTGAAGTGTATCCCATAAGAGACGAAATCCTGTCAAATTGGTATTTTACCATTTTTTCTCATCACTGGAAGAGAACAGTTCCAATCTGAGACCAGTTGAAATAATACCAGTTGCACCCATTTACTATTCTAGGAATGCTGATATGTTAAACCAGTTAATATATTATTAATTCATTCAAGGCTCCTAGGTCTGGAAATTAAGAGGGATATTAATCTGGGTTTAGAAGGAGTGTCTTAATAGTGCCAATTAATTTTTAAATTGAATTGCATATTAACAACTTAACCTTCAGGGCAAGAAGTGCTCAGGAGTCAATTTAATATATATGTCAATGGGACACTTGGTATGAAGAAGTACTACTCAATCTAATAATTGTAGAACTGGTCTCCATCCATAACAATACTGGTTTTATACAACGTTCTGACAAAGATGATGTGGTTCAACAAACAGTTATGTCATAAAATTCCAGAGACTTAAGTCCAGTTGATTCTGCTCCTATAAGAGTTGCACAGAATCACTGCATTGTTGAGGTTGCACAGAACCTCTGGAGATCACCTACTACAACCCAGTTGTCAGGGCTGCTCAGGGCTGAGTCCCACTGGGGTTTAAGTGCCCACAAAGCTGGAGACTCCACAGTCTCTCTGTACTTGTTCTAGTGTTTAAACACCTTCAACTTCTGCTGTATGCTCAGAAAGTGATCTTAGAGCTATGTGATCCTGCCTGCTTTTATCCATGCTACCTATGACATCTGGATTATAAATTGTTCAGAGCATGAACCATCTCTTAATGATGTAATTGCATAGCACAAAGCTCATGGTGATATACGGGAGTCCTGCAAGTAACACAATCTGCCTGGAAGATCATTCAATTTGAAGGCTAAAGTGAAAACAAGACACAGCCCAAATCAATACACATCACAGTGTCTTGGGGAAGTCCTTCAGCTCTTTTTAAAATTCTTTCTCATGACAGCAGTCCTTGTTCTTCACCTTATTAAAACCCACTCATTTTAAAGTTTCAACATATGGTGTTAGTCTCTTAATGTCCCTGATTGTATGTTCATGATTATTCCACTAGATCATTTTTTTAACTTTAGGATGAAAACCAGAGATAGAATGTTGTGGCAGCAGAACTATGGATTTGAGACACCAATTCATATATCATTAGCTGAAAGGGACAAAAGAATACACGACACTGTCTTCAGTTACAGTAACCCAGACCCTGGCTATGACAAGAAAGAATAAGACTTGCAAATAAAGTAACTGTATGAGAGCAAAATACTATTATGGCATGCAGGTTTTGAGAGCTCCAACATCATCTAGGTAGAAGAAAACTAAAATGCTTATCCTTGAATGAAATATCCCAGATTAATTAAATAATCTGCAGGAAATTTACAAAAGAATCTAATTTCTCATGCAGTGTTTCTTTTTCAGGGGTGTTTCTAACTATACAGTCAGTTAGTAAGAAACTTTTTCCCTTTAAATAGTGATAAAAAAATTCAACACCTATGCCAGTGTAGCAAGCACAGTATTTCTTTCATTTCCAGCTATTATGTAACAAGGCAATGATAAAGTACAGCATCTTTTCCTCCCTGCACAAGCAAATACATTTCCAAAGACAAAATCAGAACAATTTGACTTTTGAAACTTTTAAAATCTATTTTTATATTCTATGTGTTTAACACAAATCTCTTAACTGAGCTCAGTAAGAACTAATCTGTGCCTGTCTTGATTCATGAGGGTGGCACAGACACACTTCTTTCTTCCTCAAATTCAGTGCAAATGCCTATGTGAGAGTTTTCCCTGGAATAAGATGCAATTCTGTGGTGAAGCCCCAAATACTTCTGGAAACTGTTGACTTTACCTATAATCTAGAGGAACAAAAATCTTAAATTGGAATGTTGATTGAGTCTTGTGTCTTCAAATCATCAGATCTAGGTCACTAAATCAGCTGAAGAATTAGCTGCCTTTTTTCTGAAAGGTCACCTGAGAACCGACCTTCAGCACTAGTGACCTGGCAATGCAGTGCAGATCTATTTTGTGAGCTACTATTGATGGAAGCCTCTGTGCAGAAATGCTCTTACTGAGTCTAATGCACAATCAGTAGCACAACTGACCATGAAGCCATATACTGAGAACAATGCCAAAACCACACAAGAACATCATTCAGCCCCTTGAATGCACCTTTATCATCTCAATTCCAAAGCCCATCATGTGCTTTTAAGCATGCGTTTATCAATTCCAGAAGTATATAAACAAAACTGAATAAAACCTCATCGATGACTTTTTATGAAGATGCTATGCATATGTATGGTGGCACAAACACCTTTAAGTCACCTCATTTGGAGCACAGTCTTGGGTGTAGGGCAGAGAGAAGGGGTTTCTGGCCTCTAAGTTAACCTTAATATTCAGTTTTCTGGAATATTTATATTTCACTTTGGAATGAAACCCTGGTAATTCATAAACTTTAAACTGGTAATTCATAAACTAACCTCAGTGTGCTGATACTTTTCCCTAAGCGTGCATCCATAACTAGATAATTTACCCAGCTTTTGGAAGCAATCTGAATGTTTTTGCAGTTGTTGAAAGCATCCACAGCAGCGAGTTGAGACTAGCTGGATCCTGGTCCTCAGCAGCCTTTGACCGAACAGGGGATGACCTGCCCCTCCAGCTGTCACGGGGCAGCACAAATCGGCACCTCTGTTGAATTTAAAAGCGTGGTGGAAAAAAGGAAATAAGATATCATCCTCACCCAACTAAGTTCTCTAAATCTTGGGGCTTACTGAGGTAAAAAAGTCAAGAGTTTGGCCAGTTCAAGTGCTTTGGCACCACTTGCACTGAAACACTGAATTCACTGGGGTGTAGACAGACCTTCCCTATGCAGCTTTGCTCATGTTTGGCCTCTGAGCAGTGACCTCTGGGCATTGGTGAGATTGTGCAGGTATCTTTTTAGAGCCATTCTCTCTGAAGTCTTCACTTCTCCATACTTTAACATTTATAGAAATGTATCTACAATACATATAACCTTTTATAAATTTCCATGGAGGTGTCTACATGAAAACACACTACTTCTAACTTCAGACGTATTTCTTAATTTTCATGACAAAAAGCCTTTGCAATCACATTAAACACAAGAATTTTGGCATGGAAAGGTGATTCCTCTCAAAGAGATGAGGAAGTTGTGCAAATAAGAGTCTGAATAGACATGCTGTCACAACTTCACATGGAACACAAACAGTACATCCCTAGAATAATATGCTTTCGTCTTATCTAAGTTCATAAAATATTCATCTTCTTTCCCAGCTATGCTGTGAGATCAATCTCAGCAGCACTGTTAGCTCATATGAAACGTAAAATGAAACTGATTATAGACATGAAAGAGGAAAGCCTCATTTCAGTCTGAGGGAAGTGAAAATGCAGCAAGGAAAAAAATATTCAGAGAATAAGACTTTTGTAGTTTGTTAATCTAAAATACAATCATATAAGTGATGACTAAACTTTTGCAGACATTTTAATTGTTAAATAAATCACTGAATACTAAATATTATAATAGGAAATGAAGATACTAGGAATTCAAATTTGGTGAAAGATACCGCCTAATCCATGCCATTCCCTGCAGTGCTACCCAGCGCATCTTACTGTGGGGAATTTAAGCTAACAAGAGCACAAACCAGTGCCATGGGGGTGGAGAAGTCATTGTTCCATACCCAAGCAGCAACCCAGCCACTTCATTCGGTATTTTTCAGAATCCTAGCCGCCACAGCCCTGTGTGCTGTGAAGATCCCAGAAGTGGTAATTCACTGTGTGAGCCTCACACTTCTGTTTCCATTCCCAGTAACAGATATTTGTAGGTTGTAGGTGATCAGATTAGCCTTCTGCAAGAGCTACTGCCACAACAGAAATTCCCTAATGGGATGAGAAAGCTGAGTATTTCCCCCTACTTTCCATTCTGACCAGATATATGTTTTTGCAAAGTCTTGAAGTCTACAGTTAAGTAAGAGTTTATTTTGAAGCTGATGGCCCAAACTACAAAAGGTTTTCATCTAAGGCTTAAAAAAAAACCCCACAAAATTTTTTTTTGGCTTTGTAGTAAAAAAAAAAAAATATTATCAAACCTTTCAGAATGTGGAGGACTTGGGAAAAGAGGTTGTAGATAAATACCCTGAGGTTTTAGCCTTTCTGAAGCAAAAGTTCTCAAAATCTGAAACCAGAAAATCGAGAAAGATTTTATTAGCACTAATACAAGGCTCATACTAGTAAAACTAGGCTCATAGAAGATGTGAGTGGAAGTAGTAAGTATCATAACAAAACTTTAGTGACTTTTTTGGTGATATATGCAACTGTAAATGCTAGGAATTTGCAATTTTTATCCAAAGAAATACAGGGCTCTAGAATCCCAAGGAGAACATTCAAAACTCCCATCAGAAGACAGTGAAAGCAGCTAAAACTCTGGGGCTCCAGTGGTGGGAAGCCATTGCAATCTTCTCAGGCAGCTAAGAGCATAGGCAACACTTTTGTGAATTTGGATTTAAACACCTGAGTCCTGCCCAAGTCAACGATGAATGTATGTCCTGTGGTGGATCTAGTTTGTTGTGTCGAGAAGCCTCACGTAAGAATAAGGCTGTCGGGTGGCTGACATGCTAAAGAGAAACCTGTGAGGATTATGCCCAAACTAAAATGGAAAACATTAGAGACGACAATGTCATGTAGTTAGCATCCAGTCACACAGGAAGCACGTATCAAAAATGGAAATTCACCATCTTCTGAGCTCAAGTCCAATGTTTTAAACACAACTGCAAGTTAGAGAACTTCATTCCTGAATGAGTAATAGTGGATAACGGGTGTATTTTCCTCATCCACCCCCACCCTGGGCATATGTGAGGTACAATTTTCTACCTGAAGAATTCACTTACCCAGAAATGTTGCATACAGACAGAATTCAGTTACTTTTCTAACTGAATCTGTAGTGTTACAGTAGCAAGGATTATTTTCCAGCTACAAAAGACATTTACTGATGTCTCACCAGCTTTCTCATGTGCTTAACTTTACTCCCAATAGTACAGTGACTTACTGGTTCCTGCGTACTAGATTTAAAGGAGTAGTAGAAGGCATTCATGTTGCATTTGGTGAACATGCTTTATTATATGCTGTTGCTACTTTTACCCATAGGAAATTCCTTGTGTTAGATACCCTTATATTCACACCAGTTCATGCCTTCCTGGGATGAAACCCAACAGAAGGGACTAATGGAAAAATCTTAGTCCCTTTCAGGCTCTTTAGGGGCCAGGCAGAAAAATGTGCAAACTCACACACTCAGCCAGTTGCCGGCACACTTGCTCTGTCAGTGACAAAGACAATCTTGTTTTACAGCAACCTATCACCATAAAAAATTAAACAAAATTATCTGAAAGAGTGTAGCTGCTTCAAAAGCACCTTAATTTCCTCACAATATATCTGCAGATAGAAGATCAAGGAAAACTTTTCATTTCCATCGGTGTCCTTACTGCCCTAAACCCAAAGAGCATATACAGTGACGCTATGATGGCTAGACTTTATCCATACACAGCCAGCCCCAAACTCTAAAAACTTATCCCCACTGCAAGAGAATGCTGCAGAGCAATACCACATCCCCCAACATCCTTCAGCTGCAATATTCTTCAACCTCATCTCAACAGTACCTGCTATTCCACTCACCAGCACTTGTTCATCTCTAAACCTGCAAATTGCCATCCTTTCCCAGTAGGAAGATTCAGACTGTTTTGGGGGAGCTGCTAAGGCTCCTTCCATACAACCCCCACCTTTCCCCCAAACTGTGGATGCCTGCACTGGGGTCTGACTCACATTGCAGATACAATTGTAATTGATGTCCCTCTGGACCACTACCTCCATCAGCTCTACGTGGTATTATTTTAGATGAGTACAACTATCTATTGAAGAGTTCGTTCAGCTTGGTTTGTTCACAATGTGTATTAAATCAGAAATGCTCAGACTTGTAAGCCCTTTAAAATAAGAGTTTGTGCCACCTATTATTTAGCAAGGCAACCACCTACTACCTAGTGTTAATGTCATCTGATCTTAAAAGGTAACGAGCACTTCAAAAATTCTGATTGATAAATTATGGGAGACCCCCTAAGAACAGAAATTTAACACCCACTGGATTCCCTTCCCCCATCTCCTAGGAATATTTCAAATACTGACATCTGTTTCCTGACATATTTCTTAAAAGCTGCATTTTTGGCAGATGCCCTAGTATTGTGCTTGCATTGTGGTGAACATGAAGTTATTTAGAAACGTACTTTTAATTATCAGACAAATCAACAACTGCAATACTATACCAGCAGCAAGACTATGAGCTCTAAATTAAAGACAGGGCGACCTCTTTAGTGGAGTAGGTTTCAGTACAGCAGGGGACTCAGCACAGAAGTGACTGTGGAACCACTTGGGAAACTGAAGGATAAAAAGATGTTATGTCTTCAATTCCTCTTTTTAGCCATTAGCTTCCCACCCCATCTCTGAACAAGCAAGACAAAGTGCAAGGGCAGGGCTACAGAGAGAAACAAACCTACTGACTCTCGCTCTGTTTCCAAGCATCTTAGTCCATTTCTGCCCAGACTCCTCCTTGCAGAATGCCACTCCTAATGGTCTTTGGAAAAGAAAACCATTGCTGTAATCCCTGTCCCACCAGCTAAAATCTCTTCACTTCTTCCAGTCAAAGCACCTTCCAGTTCCCTTCCAACTTCAGCTGTCCGTGCTTATGGACGTCTCTTATTTCCAGTTTTGAGGGGTCTTGGGGTTTGTTTTTTTAATTCTTTAATCCCACTTTCATGAAGCCCCTCACACACAGAGCTCTGCACCACTGTCCAGGCCTGCACAACAAAGCAGGGGAAATGGCTTGCAGGGAACCGAGCTCAGTAATTTCTCATTGCTTTCCTCCCTCTGCACGTGCCTGTTCCACCTCTGACTGCACGAGGATGTTGAACAAGTAATTCTGGGAGAACATGAACTGAAGAACCCTGGTTTCCCACAGACTTATACTGAGGCCGATAATGAGCTGTAATTGAAACTTTTCTCATTACCAAGACATTTATATGGTCTCTCAACCATGTGAATCAGTGTTTAATGAGAGGCAAGTTCATGTTACAGCCTTTGGGACATTTACAGGATCTCTCAGCCCTACCCAGCTGCCTATTTTTCACTAAATAACTTAATTATTTTTGAGATAGATTTGGGTGAAACTGCCCAACAGCTTCAAAAGTTATTGGACAAGTAGAGGAGACACAGCCAAGCATGATCACATAAAGGCCCGTTTCCATAGGAACCTAGAAGGAAAACAGCAATACAATTTGTGAAAAAATTTCATTGCAGTCACTTTAATTGAAATTTTAAAAATATCTGACCAGCTTTAAATCACGTGCAGTAACACACGCTACATTTCTCCCTCCTGCCCTATCCACCTGCAGAGCCCTGCCTTCACATCTCCTGCTCTCCAATACCCCGCAGCCACAAAATCTATGCTGCTTAAAGTCAGGAGGTTGCTCTGCCTGTATTTTCTCAATCTCCCCTTCAGATGGAAACTATTTTTTAGGCAAGGCAAGCTTCTCAGAAAGGCATGCCAACTGCTATACTCCACTGCTTGCACACGTGTCAGGCATATGACAGAACTAATTAAAGGAGAGCTGAAACCAGGACAGCAGGTTACAGTATCACCTGCCAAACAAAAGGTGTCCCAGTGCTTGGGCTGAACAAAGCTCCCGAGGTTGGAAACGGTGTCGGTCTTTGGCCGCCAAGGTTTTAAGGGCAAGGAGCAGACAGCAACCCAAGTGAGCATGGTGAACATCCTGCAGGTGACAAGTAGATTTTAGAGAAAAAACCTGCTACTTCTCTCTCTGTTACAGCCTCTCCAGGATCCACTGCCCACCTGAGGCACTGGCTCCTGCCACAGTAGCCGGCGTTAGACAGTACACCCACGTGCAAATCAATGGGCTGAAGGGTGAGACCTGCAAGCGGAGGGAAACGGCGCGGCGTGCATTCGCAACGCCGAGACCTTCGAAGTAAGCGGCTGGCTCCTGTCTTTCTGGCCGCGATTCGAAGCCTGCCCGTGGCCAGATCCTTCCTGCCATGAGCAGAACTACTGGACCGCAGCATGCTCTTCGTCTCCGCCCCGGGCGGACCTCCCCAACGCCAGCAGCCCACTGATGCGGTGCCACCCGGCACACAATCAGGACGCTGCCCGGTCACCCCGCCGCTGCGGTGGACTCATCCCGCACGGGGGAGGCAGCCGGACAGGCAGCGAGGCGCGGCCGACACTACCCGTGCCATCTTGCCCGCGGGCGCCCCCTCGGGGCCGGGGCCGGGCGGCGGGTGTGGGGCAAGGGTCGGGGGTCGCCGCTCTCCCGGCCGGGTGCCTCCCCTTCCCCCGCCCGGGCCGCTCTCCGCCTGCTGCCGGCCGTGCCAGGCAGCCTCTCTCTCG
>VZTU01017373.1:0-29315 GCA_013400835.1 Zapornia atra | reverse complement strand
CCCTCCCTCCCTCCTCCCTCCCTCCCCGCTGCCAGTTTCTCTACAACTAGTACATCCACGCACAGGCAGGGTCCCGGCCGCCGCGGCTGCCATGGATATCAGCTAAAGCCGGACGGAGAGGGCAGAGAGGCGCTCCTCGACCCAGCTCCCCAGCCCTGCGGGGCCGCTGCGCCCTCCCTCCTGCCGGCCGGTAGCAGCGGCGGCCGCTCCCCACCCGCCCCGAGCCTGCCCCGGAGGAGCCCGGCTGCCCCGGGGAAGGGAGGGGGGGAAGAGAGGGAGGGAGGGAAGAAGCACGGAATACAGGGAGGGAGTCGGGCAGAGCATCCCCACGGCAATGTCCAAGGGCTTGAAGAAGAAAAGCCACTGGACGAGTCGAGTCCACGAGATTGTGATCGTGAGGAACCCGGAGGGGCAGCTGGGCTTCGAGCTGAAGGGGGGCGCCGAGAATGGGCAGTTCCCCTACCTGGGGGAGGTGAAGCCCGGCAAGGTGGCCTATGAGGGCGGCAGCAAGTTAGTGCCGGAGGAGCTCCTGCTGGAGGTGAACGAGACCCCTGTGGCCGGGCTCACTATCAGGGATGTGCTGGCCGTGATCAAGCACTGCAAGGACCCCATCCGGCTCAAGTGCGTCAAGCAAGGTAAGAGGGGCCGGGGCCGGGCCCCCTCTCCGCCGCCCCTCTAGGGGAGGCCGGGGCAGGTCGGGGGGGACTCGGGGGGAGCAACTTTGTTGCTGCAGTTTGACTTTCCCCCTCCCCGCCGGAGCCGCCCCCTCCCCGCCGGCGGGGGGAGGATGCGAGCGGCGCTGCGCGGTGCCTGCAGCCGGGCGAATTAAATGTGCGTCAGTGACAGCGCTTCGCCATGCCGCGGGAGGGGACGGGGAGGGGGGGAGGGCGGGAGGAAGGCAGCGCCGCCGGGTAGCAGCCCCCCGCATCCCCCATCCGCCGCCCGCCGCGCCCCGCCATCACCGATCGTCCCTCCGGCTGCAGCTGCTGCTGGAGCTGCCGGCGGGGCCGGAGGTGCGGCCGGGCACGGCTGCGGAGCGGGGCTTTGCCCTTGGCTTAGCTTCGCACCGGGCGCCGTGGCTTGGGTGTAGGGGCTTGCCGCTGCGCGCCAGGTCCCGGTGGCATGAAGGGCGGCTTTAATATCTCTGACGTGTCATTAGCGGAAAAGTCATTCATTTGATCCCTGGCGAATGCGATCGCCTGAGCCTCGGGAACGGGCAGCTCGGAAAAAGTGGGAGGGAGAGGCAAGAAGAAACTTTTGGGAGAGAACGATCTACCTCGCCTCTCCTGTTTCTCCTATTTATTTTTGAAGTACTGTAATAGGTTTCCAGGAAAGTCAGTAGAGAAGAGACGCCACAGATGCTGTTTACTTGTTTGTTTCTGCCCCCTTTAAACTATGCTGAATTGAGCTATCTGCAGCCGGGCGCTCGTAAGGAGGTTTCTGGTACCCCAGCGGCATTTCTGAAGCACAGGAGCTCTGAGTGGCTCTGGGAACCAAGTCTGTAGGCGCAGCAGCAGCAGTACGCGCATCCCTACAGTACGCATTTCAGCTGGGCAGTATGCTCATCCATTGAAAACTTGGGATTTCTGCAGTGGGAAGATTTTGTGCATCAGCTACGCTTGTGCTCTGTAATAACAGCCAGCAGCCTTTGCTCAGAGAACGTGCAGGAGAGTTCCTCTGACAATTTGGTATAATTTTGTAATATCCTCATTGTGATTGGCAGCTTATTGTTTATAGTGTCATTTGTGATACTTCCGAATGCTTGAAGGATATGCCAATTGATAGTTTATCCAAGCACGACATAATCAGTACAAAGAATTTGACTTCCACTCAGGCCTTCAGAATGCACTTTCTGATATATTCAATTATCTACATAAGGGCAAACCTCTAAATATAGATATGATCTAGGATTTTTCTATTTGTCCTTTTGAGTAAGTTGTGCAATATGTTGTAGATCGTATCTCGATAGGCAATGCAGGTAGACACAATAGTGTATGTGATAAGTGAAGATTAGAAAGGAGTATAGTAAGTTCTATCTCGCAGTGTAGTGTCATCTCTGGCCACCTAAACTCTAGGAAACCTGCTCTGTAGCTTCCTCTTTTTATTAATATTTTGAGTGTGAGTGGTCTTACTGTGACAGGATTCAAAAAGAAGCAGCAGTGGAAATGTCAAGAAGATAAGGGTACATTGTTAAGTTACTTAAATTCATACTTTTTTTTTTTTTTTCTTCTCCAGAAATCTCATAGATGCTTTACAGTAATGCCAGTTTAAGGTTACGTTCATTTACTACATGAAACAGTCTCTGTCCCACCTCTACAATGTTTTTCTAATATTTCTCTTTAAGTCAAAGTGATTCATTAATGTGTGCAACCTTAATAAAGGTATCTGTCATACATGAATTAGGGACATTAGTCAGGCTTTTAGTCTGTGGATTACCGCAAGTTTCTTGAATGAGATGCAGAGGATGAATTCTAAATTCCACTTAGTTTATATATTATATACACACACACACACACACACACACACCTCTCTCTCAGAGGAGTTAACGCACTACGCTTCTGAAGTGAGTCCTCAAAGCACTGGCCAGATGACTGCGTGTTTGGAAGTAGCAGTTCTGCATAGATTCTTGGACTGAGAGAGACTTCCTGGCTGGAATGATCTTTCTTGTGCTTCAGCATCCTTTACTTCACCAAAGGGAGAGGCCTTCTGGATCCAACTTTTTTTTTTTCTTTTTTTTTTTAAAAGAAAAAGGGTCAATGATTTGTGTATTTTACCACCTGACTCCTTCTTCAGTGTAATTCAACCTAACCTCTGCACCCGTTGGTTACAGAGTGCTGGCAGCAGGGATCTATGTTACAGTAACAAATTACTATTCCCTAACAGTACTTTGCAGCAGTGTGTAGGAGAGAAAAAGCTGGGCAATAAAATCTTTCTATGTTCTTGTAACTTTTGTTCTCCTTTTAATTATAAAACACCTTTAGTGTGCTGGAACAAGGTTAATGATTCCATTATCATTGTTTCCACATAATTTATCAATGATATATCTGTAAATTAGAATAGCTTGACCTTGAATGCACCATGTGACTGTAGCTGCTTCCTCCGGGCTGCCTAGGAATGAAGTCAGAGAGAGAAATGTGGAGGTAGGACATGACTATTTATAATGTGATGCTTAAGAGACTGTGAGTATTTCTCTTGTTTGAAAGTTTTGATAATTCAGCAGTGTAGATGAAATCAAGGAATGGCTAATTCAGTTTACAGGAATTAACTGTTTTGAAGTAGAGAAAATAAAGGTGCTTTCATGATTTTTCATTACATTGTGTTTGATTAAACACCACCCCCTCCCCTTCAAAATAATGAAATTCTTCATCTTTTATCACTTTATGGGGCAAAATACTTCTTTAAAACAAAGCCGATGGAATACTGTTTTTTACATGAGCTGAACATATTGAGCTAAAAATATGAACTTAGAAATAACAATCATATAATGTAGGAGTTGCTGTATATCATCAGGAGGAGTAAACATCACGAGAAACTAATTAGCACTTCCATGATATGATCTGACATAGAACTCTTCTAAGTACACCAACAAATAAATAAGGTTTTAATGCAGGAAATTATTGCCTGGTTCTGCATGAAGAGAAAAGATTTAAGAACCATTGTTGTTATTATTTTTTAATCCTAATTGTAAGAGTTCACAGAGAAGTATTCCTTGGGGACTATTTCCTGTTTGGTTTTTTTTTGTTAGGTTTTTTTTTGCGAGCCACTGATTGTGCTACTGTTGGCAGAATCACAGACATTTTCTTAAAACACATGGAGTGAAATCTTGGCGCAGATGAAGTCAATAGCAAAGCTGTCCTTGACACGAAATAAAGAAGGCTGGGTTTCCTCTGTAAAGTCCTATACTTTTTGGAATGTATACCCTTTCAATGGGAGAATTTTGTACAGCAGTCAAGTAAGTCAGGCATATTTGCAAATGTTATGCATCCTGACCTTCTAAACTCTCTGGTGAAGAAAAGAGCTTTACTCTTTCCAAAAGAAATACTTCTGAGTTTCAAATGTGATTGTTTCTACATGCAAAGCAGTTTAGATTATGTACTATCTTCTTCCCACAGATGCACAGATGCATAGTTGTAAAAGTAGCAATGTGTTAAGAAAAGGCGTCCTTATTTGGGTAAGGAATCACACGGGGAAGAGTCATGTGAGGAGCAGTGTTGTCTTCAGTTGCACTCTGTTCATCACCCCAGCCTCAGATCCACAGTATCTTTCTCCAGTAATTCCCTTCAGCAGGTGACACAGGTCCATGATCTGCACAGATACAATACAGCTTTGGTTTTATTTTGAAGAGCTGTAGAAACAGCCCAGTTACTTGTACAGCATAAACCATGATCTTTATTCTTTGCTTGGAATTACAAAGTTTTGCAGATGCACTCAGCAGAATCCCAGTGTTAGTTAGGTCTGAAAACATGGATTTCCGAACTTGGGAGCGGGGCAGCAGGTTTTGTCCCGGAGCTGCTTCCTGACACATCTCTTCTTCAAGCAAGGCAGTTTGGACATTCTATGTAACCAGGTGATCTGACTAAATGAGCAATTTAATTTAGTTTTAGGAATATTTAGTTGAATGACCATATGAAACTAGCAGTTGGACTGGGGAGCACTGATACTGTCTAGGGACACTTTCTGATGTGCCTGACGTGACTCTAGATAGTCAGACTTTAAGCTTCAACCCATAATGCCTTAGGTCCTTATGCACAAAGGCATTTAGCATGCATAATGTAACCAGGAATTTAAATTCAATTTTACTTTCTCAGTTTAAATACTTAGGAGCAATTATATGTTAAACTGTTGTGCTGACTATAGATGGATTTGGGCATATTTGCAAGTAAAGGAGAAGATTTGAACCATCTTTAGGACAGATACTAGAGTGACCAAGTTTGGGCAGACTGCAGGGACCATATTCTCCACGTCCTCTTCCTGGTAGTGGTGACAGCAGCTTCCTTGCAAGAGTAAAAGGACAGGACGGTACTCTCTCAGCACCCAGTGAATTGTGGCTCAGGGATTTAGTAGCCTTGTAGTGTGTTTTGTTTTGGATTGTTTTTTCTTAATGAATTTTGCAATTAAAACCTGGCTTGCATTTAACTTTTTTTTTTTTCCCTTTAAAAGTCTGTGACAAATCTTTTGAAAGAAGTACAGGAATGTTGTTGCTATCTATTTTTTCCCTGCACATGTAAATACCATGTCAGTGAGTTCAGATGTTACTATTTTCCTACGGACTTTTTCATACATGTATTCCTATGTATAATTGTTTTTAAGGAATTTCTTTGGTTATTTAAGTTAATCAATAGTTATCTTCATTAATTAAAATACTCTGTGTGTACAGATTGTCTTTTTTGTGTTTTTTCTTCCTGGGTATGAATATTCAAGATGTGAATGTTGGTTAACATTTTCTTCACCAATACAAAGAACAGTATTTTACCATAGAAACATGCATGACTTTTCCAAATTAAAAAAAAAAAAGTCACTTGCAAACACTCAAACCTGCATGATTGCAGTTCTGCTATATAGTGCAAAGATAGTCTGAAAATAAACTGTACTTCAGATCTAGTCGTTTTTCCTAACTTGTGCTCCTTAGGATTTTACTGACTCTAGCAATTAAATTCAGAGTTCTCTTTTTACCATTACTTTATGTCATTCTTATGCATGTCCATCTTAATTTAAAGACCATTGAAGCTGACTTCTGACTCATGTAGCTGGTGATTTATTCTGCAGCTCCTCCAGAGAGATTGTGAAGTTTCATGTCAGAAACTCTCTGTGTTCACTGGCAGTAGAATTATATTCATCAGTCTTTTTCCTTCTCTGAGAATTACAAAATGTGCCATTAAAGGATGGGGCCATGACTTGGTTAGTGCATCATTTCCTTTAAAAAATGAAATAATTGAGAGTGCTATGCTTAGTTCTGTTGAGTTGCTTATGGTAAAGTTCATCTCACACTAATACCTGTCCATCTGCTGATACTTTTGACATCAAAAGAGAGTACTGGCATGAGGGGGTAAAATTGCCTCTGACTTGTTTTATGCATCCTATGACCTTACCTGCATTAATTCAGCATTTCATGAAAGATACGGATTCCCAGCTTTTGCTTTCAGTGTTTGTGATCTTCTCCTTGCTCCTTACAGATGAGGAGCTCCTTTCATGATATGAAAGAGTTGATAAATTATTCATCTACATTTTTTGTATACAAGGAGTGGTGTATTCATAGAAAAAATGCTCCTTCAAAAAGGATTTATGTGAGGAGGTGGTCATATCTGTTATTTAGAAAGGGTGATGGAGAGGAAAGTGCTGCAGTAGTTTAGAAGCAGATGTTTCTTGTTCTTCTCTTCCTCTTAGTGGTACAAACAAATAAAAAAAAGGATAACTTTTGCTGGAGAGCATCAAGGCAAGGGTCAAAGAATATAAAGCTGTTGCTTGACTGTGTTAACATTCTGGATTTTTTTTTTTCCTTTCGTACGTATGTGTTTATAAATATACGAGTATACACATACATTTGTCTTGGCTTTCTTCAGAACTATGGCTAGGACTATAGATTGAGGATGTGTAAGACTTTGTGTAGTATTGCAACACAATAGTATAATATATGGTGATGTTTATGGGCAATGGAACTAATCTAGAATGCTTTTCATATGAGTTTTGATGCACATACAATGAACCCATTCATTCTGGTGGCCAAGCAGTGTGCAGCAAGGCACAGTATCCTGCAGTAGGAAATAAAATTATCATAAACTTAAGAGCAGGATTGACTAGGTGCCTACCCAAGAAGGTGTGGTCTGTAGTGCGGAATTTGAAGATACTGATTTCAGGAGCTTCTTTGGGTTTTGTTGCTGAATGTCATTTAAATGTTGGCCTTCAATGAATTTTCTAAAATGACAGGGGCTGTGATCCCAACCGTATCTCTTCAGCACACCTAATTTATTATAAATCAGCTTTCTATCACCCTCATGGAAATCTACCTAGTACACAGGTGTCATAGTCTTGATGGACATTTGTATAGCTAGGCTGAAGCTAACACAAAGTGGAATAGCAGACAAGCAAGAGAGCAAAGAGCTTCAACAGAAAGGAACTTAATCTAGTATTCCCAAAATAGACAAAGAAACCTCACTAGTAATTGATAATCTCTAAACCAGTACTTTTCGTATGGTTCGGATGTTCTTTTAACATTAGTCTAAAAAGTGTCCTTTATTTAAACCTCCTATCCATAATTTGTACTTTTCACTAGAAACCTAGTTGACAGAAGGCTTTTGTTTGTGTCTGTCTGCCATGTATTTACCCTTTTACAGGGTGTAAATGAACCACAAATGCATTATTTCTCAACTCGCAGCCAGCACATGCAGATTGCTAGGATCCAGACAGCTTAATCAAAAGGTATGTTGCTGTCAACACAGCATTTCGAGGTGTCTTCTCATTCATATAGGTTATGATTAGTAATGTATGAATAATGCTGTTTCACAATGCTTATCAGCTACAGATGCTTCTCTGGGGTGTCTTTGATTATTTCCACAATGCAGGAACTCAAGACGAAGAAGAGTAAGACAAGGAACAAAGTGGAGAAAGTAAAATGTGTCAGAGAAAGTCCCAGGAAAACAATTTCAGAGAATATTAAACTAAAATATTACTGGTAGAAATCACATGTCCTTTCATAGTCAAGAGAGACTATACAGCCCTGGGGAGATTTTCTAGCGTGGGGAAAATCAGCACAGGGAACGTGCATTTCCTAGGTCTGTCTTAGTTCCTCAGCAAGTCTCATGCTGGCCCAAAGTTGGCCTCTAACATACCCATGATTGACTCATTCCAATGAAAACAATGTATTCCTTATTCTTTAGCTGTGATCATGAGTTGTATGCATCTATGTTTCTGTCCCAAGTTTTCACCAAAGTAGGATGAAACAATGGTGCGTCCTGAGAAATTGGGGAGAAACACATATTTGTGTAGAATGTCTTTCATATGCGTCACAGTCGTACCAAAAATGGAGATTGACCAGGTAGTGCTCAGTTGCCATCATGCCAGAACTGTATGCTTGGGTCTCTTGCTGCTGAGTTGGCAGCTTGACCTCTGCAGCTCACTTTCAGCGTCCTCCTTCTCAATGGATGTGGTGTCACTGACCTTCAGAAGTAGTGCTGTCCCCCAAACACTAAGTAACTTCTGTGCCTTTCTTTTCAGTGCTCTGGTCTTGGAAAGCAAAAGGTACAGTTCAGGTGTTCAAGACCATGTGAAAATAGAAGAAAAAACCAAGTGTGCCCGTGTTTCATGGTTTACAGATGAATCAGTCACAATGTCCACTAGCAGAAAAAAAAGTCCATAGATGAAATAATGCCTGCTCACATATCTACACTGCATTTTTCTGACTCTTGAGTCATCCTTGGCTCAGATCAGCATATTTCAAGAAGCTTCCCCCAGTACTTTCTTACAAACCATAGAGCCCTACCTGCTACCACTGTCCTTTCTCAACTACCCTACAGCTTCTCTGTTGCGGAAGCATCCTTATTCAGGTCTTGTGTCCCTGGAAGTCGCCAACGCTTAAAAGCAATGTGTCTTTCAGGTCTAGCATCAGCACCAACTAGTTTATTCTGACCAATATTTCTACCCTCTACCCTCAAATTTACTTCAGATAGCATGCAGAAACTTGTTTTGTTGCAGAATTTTGGCATGCCATCATTCCAGATCATTCATGTTCTGATGGGACCAAGCCTGATACAACAATCTCCCATTGTCCCTGATCTGGGAGATACGTGACACAGCTTTGACAACATGTGGTAGTCTCTATAGCCAGTGATGGCAGTCATTTCATTGAATTAGCTAGAATTATTGAATTGTTCACAGGGTCTGCAGATTATCACATTGGGGGACAGGGTTTTCTTTTGGAAGTCCATTAGATCAGACACTGAGCGGAAAATTGAGATCACTCACTATCTGCAGTCATAGTGAGTTTGTTTTTAAAACCTCAGAACAGAAGAAACACTGTTTCCTTAGTATGCAGAAAAAAAAATAGATTTTATAGTTATGAGCAGTACTGTTAGATTTGATATGAATAGCAGAACAACTGGAAAATAATAGTAGGAATATAATGAGCAAAATTTTCTACACTGTACACTATCAAGTAAATTGTGTAGCTGTGTTAATGTAACATTAGTATTCCAGAGTGGAAAGCTTTCCTGGAAACTGGGACGAGTCATCTTTCATTACCTACCTATTCGATTTTTGTATCTTCATACCTCATGTTGTCCTTCCATTTGTCAAAATGAAATGTGGAATATGATTTGTTAAATTGCACATTTCGTGGGGTGGTTTGTTTATTTTTTTAATTAAAATTCCAATAATTCTTACAGCTTTGTTTCCTTCATGGCAATCACTAGTTAACCTGCATATTGTCGATAAAATATATCCATTTCATAAAGCCACACCTAAATCATGCTGCAGGAGCTTGAAGGAAACAAAATTAGGGCATCAGTTTCATTACAGGACATCTGTTTAACACATAAGTTCTTAGAAAACACATCTTTCTTTCTTTGCTTGATTTTAAAGTCAGATTGAAAACTGGGGAATGGTCCTATTTGCAGCCCGCATTAAGTTACACTGAATAGTTCCTAGCATGTTGCATTCACATGGATGGTTCTTTAACTAATATGAAATGAAATGGCTACGTTACTTTCTATTCTTTCCTTACCAAGTCCTTCTTTGTGCTAAATCTGCACTAATAAATGTCACATAAGCCTCACTCATGCTTCCAAAATGGTACATTGGTATAAACAAGGCTTAATCATGTTATATATTAATTCTCTGTCCTTGTATTTTTATAAGAGCGGCATTTTATATTCCGAACTTACATTGCAAACTTAATAAGCTCCTAGAGCACCTAGGTGCTCCTGTCATTGAAGAGGAGCGGGAAGGGCAGCAGCCGCTCAGCTCTTGTAGCAGATGGAGGCAGGAGGTGACACCTTTCCCATTCAAATTATCGCGGGCTTTGGTTGGGTGGAGAGTAATTACCCTCCGAATTTCCTGCACAGCCATTACACTATTCTTTAGCAAAACTCTCCTTGAAGTTCAGTTCCGCCGAGATGCCTGCTCTGCTCTTGACAATATTAGGTGTTACGCTGTGACTCCTGCTAATTATACTGACAGTGATTGTTTTTGCTGGTATTTCTGATTTCTCTTTTCGTGTGGGTTTGTTATATCTGCTTGTTGTCTCATGCATAAAGTCTGAAACCTTTTGGTGAGAGTAACTGCCTTTTTTTTATAGCAACTAGCATGACAATTTCAAGTTGAGAGTCTCTCGTTTCTATGGCAATGTGAGGAAGTATTCACATTAAACACGGAGTTAGCCAGAATGACTTTCTTGGTAATAGTTACTGGAAATATTCTGTATCATTTTAAAGTAGGATTTATAACTCAGGTTGACAGTATTTCAGTCTTGGTGATAGAAGCTGCAAAGTGGATAAAAGTTGAGCAATATGATTTGAGAGAAAATACCTAATTATGACTAATATGGAGCTTCTGTTACTGATACCACTGGTCTGTTGTCCCATGGTCTTTCCATTATAGCCTCTTCTACTGAAGCCTGTTCAAAGAAGCCTTAGTTGTATTGCATATGGAGAATAAATTTCCCAAATAATTTAGCTTTTCCTTTTATCTGCTCCATTTACTTGTGAAAGAACATTTTCACCCTGTAAACTTCTAGAAGAATTACTGGAATTTCTGATAAGCCAGTAAAAAGAGCTTTTTCAACACTCCCTCTATTTGGTCATTTTCCAGTAAAAATAGCATAAAAGATTTCAGGAAAGAATGCATCACAGCACTGGAGGTTTTGTAGGAAAATAAAGCAAAATCAAGATGTTAGGTTTTCTTAATTAAAATTAAAAGTAATTGAAATACTAGTTTAGTCTTCTGGATTCATATTTATGTTGAGTTTTTATGTTATGCCTGTGGTACTTACACACTTAAGTACTTTTCAGAACAGATGAACTCATAAAATTTAAAAATGTCTCCTTTAAATATGTGTGAAATATTGTAGGGGCTTGTGTACAGTTAATCTGACTTGCAGAAGAGTAACAGCTGTTTTGCCTTGATAGGGACTCATGTCTGTGTGTATGTTTTAAGGGCAATAAAATTAATGTTTCTGAATGTAAAAGTTGGAGAAACTGAAAAGATATATTTTTTTGCATACCTGAAGAAGCACCTCCTGCTTCTGAAAGAGTGGTAACAGTTTCTCTTAGGAAATGTAGTAGATCTCATTGGGATCCAACAGTATTCTTTTGGGTCAATATTAAGGAGATTTCTAGTGAGCAGTAAGCAACTTTATCACCAATTGCAGCAGGAACCAGCTGCAGTGAACTGCAGAATTCCTCCCTCTGTATCTGCATGCTGGTGGCCAGCTAGTAAGGAGGATGCTGCTGTGAAGGAGGGTTTGCAGCTGAGACATTAAAACAGAAATCTTCATATGTATCCCTCTAGACATTAATTTTACTCTTGTTACTAAATTATCTGAATAGCTTCTAGACTCCCAAAATACTGTACAAAAAGAGCTTGCTCAGACAGTTACCCTTAGTGTCCTCACCAACCTCAGTGAATTTCAGTGCGGGGAGGGAAGCTGGGGTGGCATAAAACTTCCTCGCATCTTTGGTCTCCTTATCTAAGCTCTGTGATACTGTTCTTCAAAAACTCTTGGGAAATTGCAGAGTTTCACAATCACAGTGATTATATTTTAATCATTTGTGCTGCCTTTTTATGGTTTTTTTATAAAATGTTACTTAAAGCCCGTATCTCTGTAAATGCAGTGTACCAAGAGAACTGGCAATGTATTTCTCCAGTGCAACTACTTAGTTTTTCCTTTTTATTATTTAAAGAAGTTAATATCTTAAAACATGAATTTTATTATTAGTTTGTTATCAAGACAACTGAAATCACATCCCGTGGAGACAGGTGCTACAAGCTGGCTGAGAAACAGTCACTGCCCCAAAGGGTGGATAAAGGCTAATTAAACACAGTGGATAGGTAGGAAGAGACAGAACCGCACAGTGGTGAAATGACTTGCCAAAAAATCTCAGATCAATCAATAACACAGTGAAGAACCCTGCAATGTAATTTAAAAGTGTGCAAGCAGTACTGCATCCAAGTAAAGGCACACAAACTGCAGAAAAGCCTTCTCCTGTTCAATGAGGTTTTCTATTGATTGCTTGAGTAAAATATTTTTGTGGGTATTTATTTTAAATTCCATGACAAATCCCATGAAAAGCAGAAGCTTTGTCAATAACAAAGCAACACAAGCGTGCAAAGGTCTGTACAGAGGAAAGAGTGTGATAGAGTGTTGCCTCCTAAAACACAACGCGGTTCAGAAATATATTGGAAGTGGTAAAGTGTAGGAAACCAAAGCAATGAACTTCTATATATTTTAATGAGATATTTATGTTTGTTTGCAGTGCTAATTGGACATGTAGGTACATCAACCACACTGTATGAGACATTTATTAAAATTCTTCTGGTCTGTTAAAGCCGCTGCCTAACAAGTGGCAAATTATGAGTAATTTGGGTGGGGGAGGTGGGGCTTGGGGTGTTTATTTTTTCCCCCACTTTGTCTTTTAAAACTCCTCGTTTGGTTTGGAAATATTAGAAGTGCTTAAAAAATGCTACCACAGGCAAAGTTTATTTTGCCATGTGACACGTACAAAATGCTAATTAAAGACCCACTAGGATTTTCTGCCTTTTCACAATGCTGAGGGACTTCAGATTGGTTTTGCTGGATGATGGCTGCTTTCAGAGCCCTGATGTTGCAATCTTTAGACCCAAACTGTGTGGGGTTATTGGCAGAATCTTTGATTTAGCCCAATTAGGGCCAGGGTTTAGAGGTGTCAGATGACAGCGCTCCAAATTAACGAGGAATCATGGAGAAGCGAGCCTGTCCTGGTGCCTGTTGTGGTGTTACAGGGGCGGGCTCCTTTAAGGCATTTCAGTTGTAGTTACATGAAAGGTTATATGTTGTGGCTCTCTGCTTTTGTCCCTCTGTGCAGAGCTGTTGGTCATCTTTGTGCTTGTGCCTACTTTGGCATTGTTTTCTCATTTCTCACTGGAAGCTCTTCTCTCCTGCACCCCTTGGAGAGGCTGACACAAAAGAAAGGGTGGGGGGACTCCCTAGCACGTATGCGGTGTGAAGAATGTCTGTCAGAGCTGCTGGAGTGCTTTTCACTGTTAGGATCCTCTAGAAGGTATCCATGTCCTCATCTTTCAGTGCCTGGGGCCTGTGGAGACTTAAAGAGATGATCAGCGAGAGATCCGAGCAGGATTTTGCCTTGTACAAGAAATGAGACTTAGGTCTTGCTGAATCCTCCCTCCTTTTTCAGTAGAAATGAGTTGCATAACATTAAGGATGAAATCCAGCTGAGGTTCTGCAATCTTTTTTCTAAGCCCATTTTATGTACTACAATACTGCTAGGTCCTGACTGGAAGAAGAGCAATGTTGCACCCATTTTAAAAAAGGGTAAAAAGGACAATCTGGAGAACTACCGACTGTCTGTCTCACCTCTTTGCCTAGAAAGATCATGGAACAGATCCTCCTAGAAGCTATGCTAAGGCACATGGAAGACAGGGAGGTGATTAGAGACAATCAGCATGGCTTCACCAGGGGCAGGTCCTGTTGAATCAAGCTGGTGGCTTTCTATGGTAGGGTGACTGCATCAGTGGACACAGGAAGGGCAATGGATGTCATCTATCTGGACTTCTGTAAAACCTTTGACACAGGTCCCTCAACATCCTTCTCACTAAACTGGAGGGATATGGATTTGATGAGCGGACTGTTTGGTGGATAAGGAATTGGTTGGGTAGTCGCATCAAGAGACTAGTCGTCAATGGCTTGATGTGTGACAAGTCATGTCCCTCGGGGGGTCTGTACTGGGACTGGTATTATTTAACATCTTCATCAATGACATTGACGATGAGGTTGAATTCACCCTCAGCAGGTTTGAGGATGACACCAAGCTGAGTGATGCAATTGACACACCAGTGGGATGGGATGTCATCCAGAGGGACCTGGAGAAGCTGGAGAAGTGGGCCCATGTGAACCTCATGAGGTTCAACAGGTGCAAAATTCTGCACCTGGGCTGCGGCAATCCTCATCATCAATACAGGCTGGGAGATGATGTGATAGAGGGCAGCTCTGCAAAGGACTTAGGGGTGCTCGTGGATGAGAAGTTCAACATGAGCCGAGAAGCTCAACATGAGCCGACAGTGCATGCTTGCAACCCAGAAGGCCAACTGTATCCTGGGATGCATCAAAAGGAGCGTGGCCAGCATAGGAGGTGATTCTGCCCTTCTGCTCCACTCTTGTGAGGCCCCACCTGGAATCCTGTGTCCAGTTCGGAAGTCCCCAACATAAGAAGGACACAGAACTGTTGGAACAGGTCCAGAGAAGGGCTCTGAAGATGATTAGAGGGATGGAGTACCTCTCTTGTGAAGACAGGATGAGAGAGTTGGGGTTGTTCAGCCTGGAGAAGGGAAGGCTCCAGGGAGAGCTCATAGCAGCCTTCCAGTACCTGAAGTGGCCTACAAGGAAGCTGGGGAGGGGCTTTTTAGAAGGGCATGTAGTGATAGGATGAGGGGGAATGGAATGGGAGACATTTAGATTGGATATTAGGAAAAAATTCCTCACTACGAGCATGGTGAGGCACTGGAACAGGTTGCCCAGGGAGGTAGTGGATACCCCCTCCCTGGAGGTGCTCAAGGTTGTGTTGGATGGGGCCTTGAGCAGCCTGGTATAATGAGAGGTGTCCCTGCCCGTGGTAGGGGGGTTGGAACTTGGAAAGGGCCCTTCAAGCCCTAACCATTCTATGATTCTATGATTCTGTAAATAAAACTGTCAAAACCCCATGTAGCACGTTTTGGACAGCTGAACTGATAAAGAAACTCAGTATCTCCTTTTGACAGTCACATCCTGTTGCCTGTACAGCACCCTTCATTATGTAGTTTGTCTAATAGGACTTTTGTCCTGAGGTTGATCATGAGCATTTGCATCATTAAGTCTTCAAGGCTTTTTGCAGGTGCAGTCATCTGTAGGGCTAATGGCAACATTGGAAAGCTGGTGTCTCTGGCCTGAGAAGGGGCAGCTTGTTCACAGTGCATGCCGATACTACGCAACAGTTTGGTGCAGAAAATGTGCCATGTCCTGTGCAGCCAATATAACTGGGGAATCGGTGAGATGAAATGGACTGTGGCTCAGGCACCAGTTAACAGTTCGTACTCCTGTAAAGAAAAGGTCCCTGCTCTACTTGATGGAATAGAAACGAGATAATTTCCAGGACCATCATCAGCTCCTCGCTGTCCTGAATTCAGGCAGCCTTTGGGCTGTTAGGGCATGCGGGGTATCCATGTGGCAGGGGATGTAAATACCTGTGTTTGAAGGGTGTTGGGGTTATCCTGTGCTGGAGAATGTGGAGGTTTTTTCTGTGTGCGTGTGTGTCTTACTGTCATCAGAAGGATGGGATAACGGAAGCCCAACCACATCCCAAAACAGATGAGTGAATAGTGGATAGCTGTCTAGGTGGTGGGGGACCTGAGCTTTCCTTCAGGAAATATTGGATGGGGCACCATAAACCTGTCCTCAAAGACACACTTGGAGGCAGCTAACCTCAAAGGGCTTCTAATCTGACTTGGAGACTGTCCTGTGCAGCAGGTCTATACAGTAATCTCATGACCTTTGGTGCAGGACTATATTTGGGTAGGAATTCCTCAACTAACAATTGAAATATTTTCTCCTTTCTCCTCCATTTTATTTTTTTTAAAGCACAAACATGAAACCAAATGCCAACCTTTTCACCTTTTCCTCTTTTTTTTTAAAAAAAAAAAACTTCTACCTTTTTCCTTTTTTTTTATTAAAAAAAAAAAAAAGCAGAAGCCTTGTTTTTTGATGAGATTTTCTCATCTCAGTTCTATCTCTAGAGCAAGTGCTCCCTGCCACATTGCTTGGACACGGGTCATGCACAGCAAGAAGAGTGCTAACTTTTCAACCACCAGCTAGTTGCAGTTTTTAAGTTCCTGTTCGGAAGCCTTCGTAGCAAGAGCCAACCACATCTCATGTTTATATTCTAAGATCTGATGGATCACAGAACTAGAGTGGCATTGCTCTGAGTCAAAAGTTTATGCACATGTTTATTCATGTTTTGCCTGAAAACAGTGTTGTGTGTCGCTGCTGAGAGGCATTTTCTGATCAAACCCAGGAGCAGCCTAGCTGCTGTGTCTCTACAGCCTTCTTAATTTATGTTTTTTTCCCCTTGGGCTGGCAGCTACAGATACTGCTGTCTCCTGCAAACAGCCTGCAGTTAGGGAGGATGGACCTGCAATGCATGATTTACACAGGAGTTTTTCAGAGGGGCAGCAGAAAAGAGAGGGCGAAAACCCCCCAACCAAGATGATTCACCCAGGTTTGCAAGTCAAGGATGTCTCTTTATATTAGGTTGAGTTTTTAATATTTTTCTTTTATGAAGAGCATATCTGTTGGATTTGCAGTAATTATTTTCAAATAATGAAATTTTATCTATATAAATGATTTTTTAAAATTCCAGATTTTTTCTGACCCTTTTTTCCCCCCTTGCTGCTCTAACCTCCATGCTGCGAGGGCTGCTTGACTGCTCTGAATGCTTTGAATTTTATGCAAAACATATCCTCAGAAGTAAAAGGGACCTGTAGCAGCGAGGCTCCATCTTTAAGTCCTAAAGGTATTTTACAGTTTGGGGCTTTGCATAAGAAATGATTGGCAAATGAAATTGTCAATTTGATCAACAGTATTGTAGGTCATGTAACTTTAGAATTTGGCTTGGTGGGGTTCAAAACTGTAGATTCCTCAGAGACAATAAATCACAGGTGTGCTGTAGCTTTCAGGATGAGATACTTGTTTCTTACGATGTCTGAGCCAAATGGAGCTGCCCGTGCTGTGCAGCCCAGCTGGAAGTGCCTGGTTTCCCTAGGAGCAGCCTGCCAGTGCCACCCTAACCTCACCACCAGCCTCTGACTGCTCCAGCCCAGGGACAGTCATAACTGCTTCCACCTGGGAAGGTTATTACTCAGCTTGGAGATCTTCCTCCCGCTCATTTTCATTTGGAAAAAAAGTTTGTCTGTTAGCAATCAGCTGGGCGTCATGTTTGCTTGCAAAGCACCTGCAACAACACGTAATTTCTGCTTCGCTTGTGTCAAACGACAGCCAAGAATTACTTGCCCATGCTGATTTATGCTGTACTGGTTGGAATTACATTGGAAATGCATGAATTTCATGTGTCTTGCTGAGCTTTGCTTTATTTTCATGTGCCAATATCAACTACTCAGGGCAATTTCATATCAGTATTATCAAGTTCACAGCACAGTGTGGAATACTTGGTGTTTCTCTTGTAGGAAAATTGCCAGTTGACTGTAGCTCTTGCATTTCCATGTGTAAACTCTGTGTTTTAAAGGTTTGTAATTGAGTTTTGCTTACTAAAGCTGTTTGTAAACAATGCCCATAATTTATTTCTGTCTTAAGATTGTTTATGAAGCAAGGAAATTTTGGATTGTCTTGTTTTACAGAAAGGTTTTAAAAGTATTTCTGTAATTGCTTATTATAAATGCAAAGAATAATTGGGCCAGCAAGGAAAAGTGAGGAAAGAGGAGAAGAGGTAGCAGAAGACAGTGCTGAGTAATTCCCATGCAGTTGCTTAACAGGCTGCAAAGATTTGTCAGTGTGCTGGGCTGGTGCTACTGCATGAGAATATTCATCTTTTCAGATTACAGATCCTTGCATAGGACTCTTCAGTTGGTTTTTAAGAAGGACAGCATCACACGTAAGAGCTAGGAAGTCTCACTGGGAGCTAGAATTGTCTGGCCTTCAGAGCCCTGGCTGCAGTGCACCGGAAAGGCTCTGCTACAGCCCACCCTAGGAAATGGAAGAGGCCTGGATCTGATGCTCAAACCCTGACTACAGGAGGGCAGAAGGGAGTGAGGTCACTCTCCTAAGGAGACAATTCCAGCCCCTTGTGCTTGTGGAAGCCATGGGACACAGAGGGAATTTGTGTACTTCACCATGGGACCACCACCTGCCCACCAATCTTGCTGCCTGTCTTGAGAGAGGAACTTTGCTCTCCGCCCCTCTCTCCTTTCCTCCAACATCCCTTCCTATCAGGTTGACACCTGAAGAGGGAAAATCCACCAAGGGCTTCACGCTGCGTTTTGCAAAGTGCTGCCCTGACTTGGATCTGTTGCAGATACCCACTCACTGCTGGAGGTTTTGACTTAGCATCGAGCCTGACACTTTGCTGACCCCAAGGGCTCACCTGCCAGTGAGCTCTTTGCTGTGCCTCCATCCCTGCTGCGAGGCTGCACATCCCATGGGCTTTGCGAGCAGGCCAGTGCTTTTGGCAGGTCCTTCCTGCTTCCTTGAAAGCCAGAACTTGCATGTGGTTATTAGTTTAAAAGTCTCAACAACTCATTTAAAGCTGTTTTTTTGTTGTCCTTCGTCATACCATATAGTTCAGCTCAGCAGAGGAAATCAATGCTTTCTTAATTTTACTAGTTGAAGACGTTCAGTTTTTCTGTACTACAACAAAACAGATGTCATGCATATGTTGGAGTGTGGTCAGCATCAAACACCCTCTGGTATCCCAGTCTTCAGTCCTGTGATTTGAAAGGAGTTATGTGCGCAATCGTGCTGGAACTCTTAGCTCTTTTCATACTTCTGTCCTGTGTTTTAAACATGTTTTATTCAATAGCTCAAAAGCCAGAACAGTCAATATATGAAGCATTATGTTGTTGCTATCCATGGTGTTTAATGGAAAAAGAATGAAAAATCCTCCAGTCCTGAGGAGCTCAGTATTGGTAAAGGTACTGTCTCGAGGAGTAAAGGTAAAACCTCTCAAAAAACAGACAAGAGAAAAAAAGGTAGAAGGAAATTAATAATAAAAAAAAAAAAGCCTTCAGAAGGAATTGCAGGCTTGGGGAAGAGTGGCTAGAAAGCAGCCTGGTGGAGAAGGACCTGGGGGTGTTGGTGGACTGCCGCCTGAACATGAGCCAGCAGTGTGCCCATGTAGCCAAGAAGGCCAGTGGCATCCTGGCTTGTATCAGAAATAGTGTGGCCAATAGGTCCAGGGAATTGCTTGTGCCCCTGTACTCAGCACTGGTGAGGCCACACCTCAAATACTGTCTTCAGTTTTGGGCCCCTCACTCTGAGAAGGACATCGAGGTCCTGGAGTGTGTCTAGAGGAGGGTCACTAAGCTGGGGAAGGGGCTGGAGAACAAATCTTAACGAGGAGCGGCTGAGGGAACTGGAGCTGTTTAGCCTGGAGAAGAGGAGGCTGAGGGGGGACTCAAGCTGTGCCAGGGCAGGTTCAAGGTTAGACATTAAGAAAAAGTTCTTCACTGAAAGGGTTGTTGGGCATTGGAACAGGCTGCCCGGGGAGGTGGTTGAGTTACCAACCCTGAATGTATTTAAATGATGGGTAGATGAGATGCTCAGGGATATGGATATAGTTTAGTAGAGGACAGGTATGGTGTGATTCAGTGATCTCAAATGTCTTTTCCAACATAGTGATTCTGTGACTCTGTGAGGTGAGGTGATGCCATAATTCAAACACAGTATTAATCCATTACAGGTGGTGTGATGCTTTAAAAAACTGACAGCAGTCTTTAGCTTGTAGCCAGTGGGGACTGGAGATGTTTCTGCTGTAGTGGCTCATTAGGCAGGTGAAGAGAGCTGGGGTGCTTCTGCTCTGAGGGTCAGTGTGGGCTTGGGGTTGGCTGCAGCTGGGAGGGGAGAGCAGTGCTGTGGGGGTGATACCTGGAAGGCTGGTTGGAGGTGGGCTGCATAAGCACGCCTTGCTGCACAAAGCCAGAGCATCAGTACATCAGTGTTTGAAAGCTGATGTGTATTTATATGCAGCTGTATGTGTAAGGGGGTCTGTATTTTATAGCTGTGACAAAAGAGCAGTGTTTTATAATAAATCTCATTTGATAGAGTGTTGAGATGATAATGTCAGTATTGGTTTTGCTCCCTGCTTTAAAGTGACAAATCTACAGGTAGTTTCAGTAGTTTCAGTAGTTTCAGTAGTTTCAGTATTTTCAGTGAGATGTTTGAAATGTGTGATGATGTAGATTTTAAGGTTTTTAAGTGGATGAGGTGATAGGCAAGCAGTCAGGAGATCAAGGCTCTGTCCGGTTCTCTAGAAACATCAAATAAACTTCTTAGTCTTTCTGCCTTAGTTCCCTAATGATAATAAAATCATACAGAGTATTACACTAATAATATGTCTGTTCCTCAGAAAGATGTTCTGAGGGTAACTCAATTAATAATTGTGATGCATTTGTCTACAGTAGCAGTAAGGGTCATATACTGCTGACTTAGAGACATGTAATTGCTAATGATTCAATATTGACATGATCCTTTAAAACTCGACTCTGAAAGCTGAATCATGTCTTGTGTAAATAAGAGATAAGTTATAATGTGTTCTATGGTGGGTTTTTTTTTTACTTTGAGGGTGTATTACTCTTTTTGTTTGTTTTCCCTCTATATAATGGACTGGCTCAAGATGTTTCCCATAGCAGTTTGGAGGCAATAATCAAGTCAGTGACCTTTTTATGTATTTTTTTTCTCACTGCATGGCAAGAATGGGCTTTTCCCTTAGATGAGAAGTGTCTCCTCTGCTATTATTACTTTTTCAGAGGGAAAGTTTCTCTTTGCTAGCTGGGAGATGTAAGGCAGGTGCTCACCAAGTGCATTACCTTGCTCCTTTCATCAGGCTAGAATGTGTGCTGAAGGTTTTACTTAGGCATTTATTTAATACCTGTGGCCAAATGTTTGGACTCTGGGGTAGTTCCAGACAATTTAATTCCTTACTTTCCAACAGAACTGAAGTAGCAGAAGTTAATGTTGTTTGTGATTATTATCTTAGCTCTAGATTTTTCTCTTGAGGGTATGTGAGCACTTTAGAATATATTTGGAAAAAAAAAAAAATCCGTGTTTTATTCTTCTACATTTCTCTCATTTTGTGATTTGTCTGCCTTCTTTCTTTAAAAACCAGTCAGTATATTCTATATATATTCATTTTCCCTGCTGAAGTTTTGCTCTGCATTTTCATCCAAGTTCACACTTGTGGGCATTCTTCTGTTGGTTGTAGGGGCAGCGGCATTGAAAGTGAGTGGAGTGGTCTCAGAGTTAATACTAAAGGTAACTAGATTTAACTCTTTATCTGTGTTTGCTGGACTTTAATTGCCAAAGTCCTACAGGATGGTTGCAATAGCTCAGTAAAATTTGGGAGCACTAGATTCTTATGGGATATGGCAAGAAAAATAAAGGATGCTGCTTCACAACCAAGTTCTAAACTTGATTCCAAAGGAAGGTGCTTTTCAGAAGAAGTGTAGGTTACTCTTTTGATCTTTCTGGTTTATATTAAAAATACTGAATTTCAGCATTTTTTCACAAGATACTGATTGTTTTATGCACTTTCAAATTGTTTGGGAATTGTTAGGTATTCTAGATTCCAGGACTGCAGTTGTTTCTTGTTCTCAGATGTCAGGTAAGGTAGATTGTTGTCTATATTTTTTTTCTTTTCTTTTGCCTCAAACTGATTTTAGAAAACTAAGGTTAGTTTATATGAATAGTCTTGAAAGAATAATTCTTTTAAAGGAAAAGAATTCACCTATCTGAACAAATATAAAAAGCAAACAGATTAAAATAGATTGTTTCTGTTTGGAGATTTTAATGTGCATCTTGGGTACTAAATCTGCTGTCAGGGCATTGTAAATCCCAATTAAATCTACTGTGGAATTGCTCTGGATTTATGGAAAAAACCAAAACCACAATATGCTCCACTTTCCTTTTTGTATTTTGAGGTACCTGGGGCTCTCATGACACCATTTACAGGGGCAATAGCTGAATTTACTGAAGATAGGCGTCTTCTGAGATTTATTTATTTATTTATCCGCATAAGTTAGGTTAGACTTCCTATATCGAGTAAAAAGGACCAAAATGTTTCGCTCTTTGAAAAGCGAAATATTATCCACCAGAAAAATTAACTTTCAGGCATTCCACATTTCTATTTCATTATTTATTGTAATGTCCCATATGAGGAGTTGTGGGGGAAGGATTTGTTCTTCAGTCTTCTGGGTAATCAGTGCTGAACTCTGAGTCAAGTTGATCTTTGATTCCATCCTTCTACACAACCACAAATATCTTAACTCCTCAAATATTCATGTCATTCACACATAAACCAAGAACCAGTATTTTAAGTTTTTGTCACCTTTACTTTAGTACAATCTGCTGCCCATAAAGCAACTGAGATGGAAGATACTATGAGGTCCAGTTGCCCTTGCTCAGCTCAAGGTCTTAGGCAATACATAAATTATAAAATGCATTTTTATTTTTTCAAACGCTACATGATAAAAATTACTGTGGCGAACCTGTATTGGCACTATAAACACCACAGCAGATTTCAAAATTGGAAAAGAAACTCAAAAGTTATGTCACAGTGGCTCTAAAGCAGTCTGTAGGTGACACTTGCTTAAGGTTGATATCACCATCACATTATCTGTGAACAAAGCTGTAATGAGCATTTTTTTTTTCATTCTGAGCAAAATTCAAACTCTCTTGTCAGATTTGGGGTTTAAAAATCCCCTGTCAGCTGTGATGCAGGTAAATGATTTTGTCAAGCAGCTGTATGAGCCTTGAGAACATTTTTGTAATTATAAATTTCTCAGATGAGACCTTTCTAATACATTCTACTATAAACCCTCAAGTTTATCTGTAATAAGATCTACTACAGATTAATTCATAGGATAGTTAAAATTAGTATCAGGTTTACCTAGGATGAAAGACAACTCATTTTTTGACATGTAATAAATGAAAGAATAGAGTATGTGTTAGTTAAGACTTTTGCCTAATCATATTTATCAAAGGACATTCGAAACAGAAAATATATTTTCACAATCCTACCTGAGGTTCAGCTGGGAAATAGGGGGTATTTGGGATTTTTTAAAAAATTGTTTTAATGATTTGGTTTTATTACATATTGATCAATTCTAGTTGTTTGGTTTTTTTAATCTTAGAATTATGGGAGCTTGATGTTTTTGGATAGTAAGCCTCAAATATCTAAATCTGTTTGTAAATGGGAGTGCTGAAGTTGCAATGGCGATGGTTTTCATAGCTTCTCTAGATCATCATCAATCTCACTGGGAAATATGGACATCTAATGCTTTTTTAAAAAAATCACAGCAAAATGTTGGGCAGATCAGACAGTAGAACAGTGAAAAAAATACAAGGTTTGAGGTAGAATATTCAGTATTGGGATACTATAGTGTGTAGAACTACAGAAAAGTATGTCAAGACTGGGCTTTCAGAAGGACATAAGGGAGCAGGAACTCACTGAAATACAACACCCCTTTTGAAACTTCCTCTGAGAGAATGAGATTTCAATACTTGGTTACCACAGCATTGGTTTCCCCAAGTGATTTTATGATCTGGGGGACCCCAAGAGAGCTGGGAGGCTGTCAAGTGCCGACACTCACTTGGGATTGAGGCCAGAGCTTGTCACGTGTTGACAATAAATGCAACTTGACCTCAGTCAATATCACAACTGTCTTTTGTTCTCTGGGCTTCCAGTATATGAACTAAAACTGGTAGGGTTATTAGTTCTATTTTCTCCTGTCCTGTAGTGCATGATTTATTTCAGTAATTTATTTATTTAAAAGAGCTATTTGACTGCCTTACCAGCTCATTGCATTTGGTGCTGCCTAACTCCACTCAGTAACACACAGTTCTTCGTTTCGGCAGAGCACCTTATTCAAGGAGAGGAAACACTGCATCCAATTTCACTGTTGCATGCACATATAAAACAAGAGTTGGTGTTTACAGAAAGGGAAAAGGAAGTAGCCATACACCTCTGATGCTAATGGATTATTTTTTATCTTTGTGAAAGACAACTTCATAATGAGAAGAGGATGAGGATTTGTGGGCTTTGGTTTTTTTTTTAGTATGATTGTCACATATCCCCCGTAAATAATTGAGTGGCCATAGTGTATTCAAGATTTTTTTACTCTGTGTAAAACACATTGATTTTTCCAGTGTAAATGGACTTGAGAAGTGGTAAGTTGGAAAGAACCTGTAGTGCTGGACTTAGAGAGCATCAGTTTGAATTTCTTAATACCACAAGCAGAGCAGCTCAGCTCTGGCGGGGAAGACCCACTGGTGGCTTTTGTGGTGTGGATGCTTTTCTGTGGACATTTGGAATGAAACACATTTCTCATCTAGGTCACTATCTGGAGGTAGGAATGTCAGGTATGGACAGGACCCAGGCTGGCAGGTCTGGGGAGCCCTGTGCTGCACGTGTGGAGAATGCTGGGGAGAATGGTGTCCAGAGGTGTATCTGGTGTACCTTGCAGGCACTCTTCATGGACTGTGTAATGCATGTAGAGTAGGGTGGTTTGGTCTGTGCCCTGCGGCCATTCATGCAAAATTTCTGCATGTCTCGGTTACCCCAAGAATACAAAAAAATTGTGGATCCCTTGAGAGGCATTGATGGCAGTAGTTATGCAAAATTATTACAGTCTCCAGTAACTTTTACTCACTACCACCCCAGACTGCATTTGACCACCTGCATTCTGCCCTGGTGAGGCCTCACCTTGAAGCCTGCACCCAGAGGTGCAGTCTTGGGCACCTCACAACAAGGCAGACATAATGGTGCTCGAGGATGTCCAAAGAAGGCAGAGAAACTGGTGAAGGGGCCAGAGCACAAGTCTTATGAGGAGCGGCTGAGGGAAGTGGGGTTGTTGAGCCTGGAGAAAAAGAGGCTGAGGAGCGACCTTATCACTCACTACAACTACCTGAAAGGAGGTTGTAGAGAGGTTGGTGTTGGTCTCTTCTCCAAAGTAATGAGATATGACAAGAGGAAAGGGCCTCAAGCTGCTCCAGGGCAGATTCAGATTAGACATTAGGAAAAATGTATTCACTGAAAGGGTTGTTGGAACAGGCTGCCCATGGAAGCGGTGGAGTCAGCATCCCTGGAGGTATTTAAAAGCTGTGTAAATGTGGTGCTTAGGGACATGGTTAAGTGGTGGACTTGGCAGTGCTAAGGTAACAGTTGGACTTAATGATCTTAAGGGTCTTTTCCAATGAAAATTATTCTGTGATTCTATATACAAGGATCAATATTTTTAAAAAGATACAAAAAGGTATATATTGTATTTCTGGAATAACCAGGAATGGTCCGTGAAAGTGAAATATGTAAAAGTTGCCATCACAACCCAAGGAGTAGGTTTGTGTTTCAGTGTCTGCATTCTTTTCAGGGGTGGAGGGAACTAGACTGAATTTAAATCAGCTATATGTTTCTAGCAGGAGATATCTGTGGTGGAAAGACAAAAAATTAGATCCTTCAGTAGCACAGTAAGATGATCTGATGAATTTCAGTCTCTCCATCATTAAATATTTATTTTATTTTATTGGTCTGATCCAGTCTTCAAGATATTTCTTTTGTTTATTCATAGATGACTCCTCATAAGCTCTGTATGCATTAATATTCATTCAAACAATGTAAAAACAATGGAGGAGAAGTGTAAAATTGCCTTGTTAACTGCCATAAATAAATAGCTGGATTTTAATGCATAAGAATAAAATAGGGAAGTATTGCCAAGGGCCTGTCAGAGTCTAAATTATTATCTACATTTTAAACTCCATGGTGGAATTTTGCAAAAGTTCAAACTTCATCTGCAGAATTGTTGCCCAGAAGAATAGTCTTTAACTTTGACAATCTTAAAATTACTTGAGTTTTTAAAAAAAAAATCTAAATTGGTTTTAAAGGGCACTTTTTAGAGACTATATTTCAAGTCAGTTTTTAATGATGAGAACACAGAACTAGAGACTGAATTTATGTCTTGCTTTTGATGTTTTTGCACTGTACGGTAAAAGAATAAATTATTTTCCCTTTCTCTATAGTCCTTTGTGACCACTGAGGATAAAATTTACCTCATTTGTGTGTTGTGTTGATTCACATGTAAGGATGTTTTGTACAGAAGGAAAGCAGATTTGGTCTCTTATTTGTGATGTACTCAGAATCACGTGACTTAATCATTTGGATAGTAACTGGAACAGATAATCCCTTTGGAGCTTAAGGAAGTGTTCCAAAATCAGGGTATGATCTTGCAGTCCTTGATTACTTGACCAAGGACCATCAGACCTATTTTTAAAGATTGGTGCTGAAAGGTATAGAGGCAGCCAGTGAGATTTTTCAGGTGGTTTAGGCACTCCAGAAAACTTTACTTGCCAGCTGCTTCTTTATATATTCCCAGACTTTTTCCAGATACTTCCCAGTGTGTGTTATGTTAATATGGGATTACAAATGTGAAGCCTTTATTTCCTTCTAATCTAAATATGTTCATGATTAAATGTAAGAATGTGGATCGACCAGTTTTAATTCTTAAATGGATTAAAGGAAGGTGGAATGGAGCTCCTCTGAAAAGCAGAGGGGATCTCTTATGCAGTGGTTTGACTGGATGTCCTCTCTTCTACTTGTTCCCTGAGGACGCATTGATGCAGGAGAGAGGAAAAAATTGTCATCTGTCTGGCTTCCCGCTTTACAATGGGTTGGTTGGAACAGCACCACCACCTAGTGAGGATTAATGAGTTTTTTTGTTTGGGTGTTTCATTTTATTTCTCTTCTTGGGAATCCCTTGCTGAAGGAATGACTGTGTTCTGTTCTGCCAAGTTGTCTTAGTATGGTTTGTAGAAGCTGTGATGTTCAGGAGCTCACCGACCCTAGAATGGCAGTGCCCTCCACACTGCCTTTCTCGCTCCAAAGCTCTTTGAGGAACAGGATGGGTGCACAGGGGATGTGTTTGGGTTGGCTGGTTTCTCTGCCTCTGCACATACTGGTCAGACCTCGAATCTATCTCAGTTCTTTAGCAAGTGACGTGTTTTCTTTTCTTCCCTGTGCCATGTCCCACCACCTTAGGAAGGGACATCTGTTTAATGCTGTGTAGAAGACTTTCAGTTGCATTGTAAAACTTTGTCTCATTTGCAGAAAGGGGGAAGGAAACTGGGGGAAATTAATTTTTAAACTTAGGAACAAGTTGTGGAAAATAGTTCTTTATGCTGAGATCAAAAGGAGAGGCTACTTAAGAGAGAGGAGTTTTGTGGATGTTGAGCCTCTGGGAGGAAGAAAAGTTTATGATGTTTGTTTTTTTTTTTTTCCCCAGGAACTGCAGGCAAACTGTGTTTTAATTTTGTTTTCTTATAATTTGCAGTAGGAGTTTCAAGAACTGTTAGGAGATGCCTCCTAATCTAATCACTGCAGAATCCAAATACCTGAACACAAATTAAAAAAACCCCAAAGCTTCACAAGTTTTTTCTTTGCTTAGACTGCTTACCAGGTTTTGCAGGTTATGTTTGAAGGATGATTTCAGCATCTCAGGCCTAGAATGGAATACTAATAACCAGTTCAGTGTGAAGAATGCTGCTTTCACTGTCTTCTACTGAACAGCAGCAGCCTCAGAAACCAAAGCATCCGTGCTATCGTCCCCATAGGAGCATGTGCAACCACCGTGCACTGTTTTGCATGCTAAAATACACACTGCCCAAACTGGGTGAACAATTTTTTTAAGCTACCTTCACACATATTTGTATGAGTATTAGAGTGTCTCACTTCTCTTTACACTTTACAGTTGAAGTTTATGCCTGTATGATCAAGTATCCATTACGCCCTGAGATTTCACTGCGCACCCACTTTGCCGGAGGGCAATTTATTTGTATTTTTTTGTATCTGCTTGTTTATAAAAATAGTGTAGTAAGAAGTTTTACATAAGGGAAAATGAGGTTTTGGCTGCAGGGAGGAAATATGGAGCATAAAAGAACAACTAGAAATGCTGCAGGCGAAGAGGATGCTCAGTTTCGTGGTGTCATTACATCCTTCAGTAGTAGATCAGTACTGCACTATGTCGGAAACAACCCCTGCAGTTTCCCAGCCAGAGTCTTGTGAAGTCTCTGAGTCAGCAGATAATGGAGACAAATTGGGGATTTGAGAAAGTCTTTAAGATACTCTTTTTTTTTTTTTCTTATTTATTATTATTTTTAAGTTACATGAAAAACCAACAGAGCTTCCTAAAACCCTTTTTTGGTCTTTCTATATTTAATTCTTTTTGTTCTTATTCAGGTGTTATTTTCGTAACGCTTTGTTTCAGTCTGGTCTGTTTAGGTTTTTATACCATTCTCATCACTATTGTTTCTGAGTGCATTTGAATACTATAGAAAATTAAATGACAAACATCTGTCACATGTTGCTCTTTCATCCTCTCCCCAGGGAAGAATCGTGCCTGCAGTGCTTTATTTTTGCAAGACTTTTGTTCTTGGTTTTGCTTTGTTTTGTTTTTAAATGATATACATTTTGCTGTAAGTTTCTGTTAGAGCAGGATGCCTCAAAAGAGACTCCTTTGTACTTGGAGGTGAAGGTTTTGAGTCATTTGAACGCCTCCCCCATACATCTGGGAAAGGAAGTGGGGCAAATACTCAGACCTGCTGATAATTGTGTGAGGTTTTCCAAGGCATGCTAATAGGTTATTATGGGAAAGTTAAAACTAAGTACTTGGTATTGCTTTGGGTCACAAAGTAGTAAAGTCAGTGGACGTCCTGATGTGTGTTTGTGAGCCCCTCCCAGCTAATGCACTACTTCATCTCTACAAAACAGTTTCTCCTCACTTGTGGTGGGGAGGGGAGGACTTGCACGTAAGGTCAGACATCCCAAGGATGGTATGAAAGTGCAGGCTTTCACTGTGGTGGTGGTTATGTTTTAGAGGAACATCTACTCAAGGAAAGGGAGATAATCATTATCTTCTGTGTACTGTATAGAACGGAGTATGGCATTACGTCAGGCAGTAGATTGAGACAAATGTTCTTTGTCAACAGAGTTGCTTGGACCTCTTGCTAAGGTGACCTATTTGGTAGGACCCAAAGGCTGCAAAGTGACATAAGCTGGCAGAGAGAGATCATTGCAAGTGACTTCCCGTGCTTTTAAGGAAGCTGGCAGCAAAACCTGCTTGTTCAGTTCCAGACAACTGCTCCTGATTGTCTTGGAAGAGATAAAAATGATTCCTGAGTCTGGGATGAAGAAGGTACTGGAGTGAGCAATTCTCACTCCCTCCCTCCTTCCCTTCTGAAAAATGTACAGAAAATATATGGTCCACCTTTAACAGAAGCAGTTTTAATTTTTCTAAATAGTTGCATGACAATTGCATTCAGTCTCATACCTCATGAGACTGAAAGTCTATAAGTCTATGGGGCCGGA
>VZTU01017371.1:0-12910 GCA_013400835.1 Zapornia atra | reverse complement strand
TCTATGATTCTATGATTTCACCACCAGTTCAAATGCCTACAAATGTGTCAAGGAATTCAAGCTTGTTTGTTGATCTGTGCCTCTGTTGACTATAAGTTATTTCTGACAGAAAGAAATGATTATTTAAGTGTACAACTGTAACATCTGAATGGCAAGAAGTGTTAAAATATTATATGCATAATTTTTTGCAATAAGTTATAAAATAACGTGCAGTAGTAGGAAATTTTTGAAAAAACATCAGGAATTTGGTAGAAATTAGGAGGAATAGTAGGATCTATAGGAAGTTTCAATTTTTCATCAAGTTTTTTCTGTCATTATTTTAAAGTAAGTAGTAAAATATAGACTACTTTCCAGAGCTATTTTGCTTTTTGATGGCCAAATGCAACACCCACTCATAGTCTGTGTTTTAGGAAGGTAGATTGCTTTGAAATTGTTGGTATTTGCTACAGTATAATAAAAGAAAGGTAAATGTAAGATAAGATAATACTGCTCCAATTCTCTCAGTACTTTTCAGGAGCCTGATTTGTATAGCTGAACACTTTTGGCACTGTCTGACATGTAAGAATCTATTTTGATTTAGACAATTGCCCTTACAACTTTTAATAATACATACTTAATATACTTATGAAACAAACACAATGTAGGCACCAACAAAGCTTCTTTCAAACTTGTGTTTCCATTTAATACTTTATTTCGTATGTCCAGAACATCACCAGAAACATAGAAACCTGTAGGCACAAATGACTCCATATGCAGAGTTTTTTGAATAAAATATTTTCTAATGAAATCGCAACAACACATTTTCATTGTAACTATATATCTTAATATTTCATATACACATATAAAAGTCATGCGTTGTAAAGAGTCATGGGTTTTGGTGCTATATTTCTTTCTGTACATTTTAAAGGGTTTATTATACCGGTATCACATTCCCAAATAAAACACAAAATGTAATAAAGCTGTATAGTTTCTTTATTTACCTTATTTTTTTCCTGTATTACAAAAAATAAAGTGTATAAGTAATAGCAAAACAAATATTTTAAACCAGCTCACAAGTATGTGATATATGTAAAATCTAGTAGTATAAACTGGATGACAATGCAAGGGTATAAAATATGTTTTCTTTTGAGTCTGTGGTCCATGAGTAATATTGCTTCTGTACTGGCTTTCCTTTCATACATGCAAGTCCATGAAATAATTCATGGCTTATTGATGTAGCAGGTGAGGAAACAAGGGGGAATGAAAGGAATTAAAGGAAATGGTCCTTAAGCCTAACAATTGGCTACCTGTTTATTTCAGACTTTGCAACAAATTACTCTTTATGAGGCACATTAAAAAAAGTCCAGGGCCAAATTTCGGCCCGTAATATCTTGCAGTTATAATGCTCTGAGTAATTCATATCCCCTATATTCTGATTCTGCAAGATTCTTTGCTATGTAAACAATTCCTCCAGTTAAAGTAATAATGTAAAAGGATCTTTGTCTCTATATGGCGTGTTCTTTGAGTTTCTACCATTTTTCCATGCTTACACCTGTGCCAGGCATGATGACATCTGTCAGTGGCATGTAAGCATCAGAGGGGTACGTCTGTACGTCTGACCTCTGTATATGAGCCATTACTCCCTAAGTGTCACCAGTCCTCTGATTTTCCAGTTGCATTAGCGGAATTCAGTGCTGTGAAGATAATTATCATCAGGCATTTGGTTACAGAGATGTATGAACAGTTATAAAAGTCTTAGTGAACATAGCGCTTTTAAAAGTTTTGCACCCCTGATCTGGAAATACTGCTTGAGCTATTGACAGAGATTGGCCAGAAAAAGATGCACTTAGCTGTATGAGTCATGCCAGGTTTCTTTTAAGAAACTATTTAAAAATGTGAAGCGGCAGTCTGACCAGATGCAGAGTGAGCACTGGACTGGGACTGAGGAAATCTGCTTTTGTTCCTGGGTGTGCCGCTAGCCTGCTGGGTCACCTATGTGCAGCTGTTTCCTCTCTGTGTGCCTCAGTTTCACCACCTGAGAAGTTAAGATAATGATGCTGTCCTTTTGATACAGTGATTTGAGATTTATGGAGAAGAAGGGTCATGTAAGAGCCAGGAACTTATTGTTAAGGAGAAGCCTTAGCTTTTTTTCATGCCCTCTCCAGATTTGTCTTCTAATGCAATGAAGTAAACGCACAAAATTCTGTCTTCTTTGAAATCAGTACAAGTTTTATGCTCAGTTTTAATGACATCAGAACTGCTTCTGAGTGAATGACAAAAGTTGTGCTCCTTTCTAAACAGTGCCAATAACAACTCTTGCTCAAAGAAATGTATGTTATCACTCTACCTGTGAAATGTCTGCACTTTTGTTTTAAAGGTGGAAGGTAAGCAAGCGATAACTGCAAGAGGAACAAGATAACAATTTTTAATGCAAATACTGCATTTGAACAGCTCCTAGAAGATAATTATAATGCAATAGCATGCATATTAATAATACTAGTACTTGACTGTATTTTCCCATAGTATGACTTTGACATAAACATTTACTAAAATTATGGTGGTTTATTATTTCAAAGCAGTTCCTAAGGTGCAAATTGTAGCTTATATGATTTTCATATGTTCTTTAAAAAATGTATGTGCTTCTTTTAGCTTAAATGATATTTGCTATCAGTAGGATACATACTTTAATCTTTTTTTCCTTTTTTTTTTTTAAAGCAGCTTTGGAGAGAGATACAGAAAAGCTCACATTTTTTACACTTTTCCCTTTCCAAAGGTTTTGAAAAGAGCAGTTTCCCCTGACAGAGTGGTTTAAACCATTTTTTTTCCTATTCTGAACTTTGTATTGCATTATAACACAGTACTGACTTCAACTCCTAATATGCCAAATCCCAGCAAATCTTCTCTTAAGAGACTCCTGAAGGCCCTAACACCAAAATATAGGATTTGGTTCTGTAAATAGTCACAGCAGTTCAAATCATGAGTTGAAATGGTAAATATAAAACCCTTCAGACAATACAAAGGCAATGGATCTACCAGTGCATGAATGCAAAACCATTCTATTTGGAATATAGTAATGTAAAGACATTTTACTCAGCTAATCTGGTAATTTAAATAACAGCTTTGTATACTACACCATCGGATCCCCAAGGGTACCACCAGTTCAACAAACTCTCCATTCATTCATTAATCACACTCTGTGTTCATATAACCATCAGCAGCATGTGAACTGAGCCTTTACCACCAAGGCTTTTGTATGGGACTCCCCAGACAGTCCTCCCTGGGGAAGCTTTCTGTTTGTGTCAGTCCACTATTTTTATCCAATCTGACATTCTCCTCAGGCAGACTCCTCAGGTTCTTCTGAAATAACCTCGGCCTTCATTCTTGAAACAATGGGTCCAGAAAAGGAGTTAATCTTCACCCCTCCGAAAAGGAAAAGCCAAGAGGTGGCTTTTCCTCATACTTCAGTTCAAACACTACATCATACTGGAAAGAAATCTCATGCTGGGGGCTTAGAGAGAATCTTTTCCTTTAGCTGTGCTATCCCCACACTTCCTTTAAGTGTGAAATAGTTCATTAATTTGGCAAATTTCATACTACCTTATGCACACTGCCCCACCAGTCAGTAATGAAAATTTTGATGAATTATTTGTCCACAGCATTCTTAATGGACATGATAATGCCATCAGCATGCATTTATATGTTCTAGGTTTCTTCATTGCCATTTGTTTTTCTTCTAACATTACGCATTGTCTTCTCTTGCATTTATATGCAAATGTAAATAATATGAAGCTGATTTTCTAAATCTTCCACGTCATTCTAAGGATGAATTTTCTTCTGTAAATTACAAAACTATATATTTCAGCTCATCTTTCTTCTACTTGCTGATTTTTTCACTGACAGCTAGAGTACATGATTTTCTAATTGTTGGCTTTTTCCATCACATCCACAGTAACTAATTTTTTAAAATTCAAAATATTTCTCATAAAACAGATACTAATGAATAGGATCTTGCATGGTAGTTAGCTGTCTATAGGTTTTACATGACTATTGTTAGGGAGTTGAGACTGCACGACTGACTTTTGACAGGAATTTCACATCACCACACATTTGCCTTTCAGCTTCTCTTTCCTTTTCTGCTGCTTGCTCTTTTTCCCATCAATTTGTAAACTCACAGTTCTGCGCTTCTCTAGGTTTAGTAATTCTTGGAATAACTCTTTCACATTGTGGTTCAGCTTGGCAGAGGTTTCCATGAAGGCACATTTCCACTTCTTAGCCATGGCTTCTCCTTCGCTGCTGTCTACCTCTCGGTTTTGATTCTCATCATTTTTGTTCCCCACCAGCATTATTGGAATGCTTTCTATGTCTCCTTTAATCTGACATATTTGTTCATAGATCGGTTTGAGTTCCTCCAAGGACTGTCGGCTGGTGATAGAGTAAACCAAAATGAAAGCATGTCCTTTAGAAATAGAAAGACGTTGCATGGCTGGGAATTGATGGCTCCCTGTAGTGTCAGTTATCTGCAAAGTGCATATGCTTTTATCACAGCTGATCACCTGACGATAGGTGTCTTCAATGGTAGGGATGTAGCTCTCTCTGAAAGTGCCCTTCACAAATCTCAAGACCAAAGAACTTTTGCCCACTCCTCCAGCTCCAAACACAACCACCCTGTAATCATTGCTTTGCTCAGGCATGTTTCTTGGTGTCTGTTTCTCAGCTAGGGGCGAAAGTCTAAGAAAGAAAATGACAAAAACAACAAGGCAAACATTAATGAAGGTATTCATGGAGGGTACACTTTATGATATCTTTCCCAATAAAATAAGTTAGCATTATGTAAGTCATTGCATACTAGTTGTAATAATTTAAGACTTGCAGTAGGTTACAGAACTATTTGTTTCAGTAGTAAATTAAGGGTTTGCAATCCAGCCTAGACTGGTAACAAAAGACCATTTTCATCACTTCATGTCTGAAATTAAATTAACATTTTGAGTTTCAGTGTTCTTCCTACTGGACTAATATACCCAGAAGTAAAAAGCTGCAAGGCCAAGGCCCAAACAAATTGTAGAAACTGAATTACTTTACTGTCTCCAAAACAAATATGCTCCAATCATTGTTGAAACACACTGGTGTACATGTGTATGATAATCAATGATTTTAAACATGCCATATCTTCAGTAGTTAGGGAATTTATCTCCACTAGAACTAGACAACACTCCTGAGTAACATCTAAGACATATTTGTAGCTTATTCAGCAATTGCATCATCTATATTTTCTTTCTAGGAGCAGGTGCCCCAAGTTTTTCCATTTGCCTTTGAAGTCAGTGTCATAGTTTTATGTGACTGGGTTNTGGCCTTGAATTGGCTGATGTTTTACTTTCTGGGGCCTGCAAAGAGCTTTTAGCTGCTTTTTGCAGCACCCATCTCTGCAGCCCCCTGTTCTCTAACATCACTCAGCTATGCAAAACTGTGACAGAGGCATTCTATGATTCTATGACTGCACCCCATAGCAGTGACCCACACCAGGACACCTTTTGAAAAGCTGAAGGCCCATGGGAAAGGACTCACATTGGAGAAGTTTGTGAAGGACTGTCTCCTGTGGGTGGGGCCCTACGCTGGAGCAGGGAAAGAGTGTGAGGAATGCCCCTCTGCAGCTAAGAAGGAAACCAACTCTTGAGGAAATGACCGAAACCCCCATTCCCCCAGTCCCTGACCCTCCCTGTGCCACAATGGGGGTGGGGGAAAGCAAAATCATGACTAAAGTGCAGTCTGCTGAGAAGGGAGGGGTGGGGGCAGGTGTTTTAAGATCTAGTCACATTTCTCATTATCCAACTCTGGTGTCACTGGGTGTGCACAATAGTGTAATAAATGAGAGACTTTCCTTTCTTCTGTGCTGAGTCTGTTTTGCCTGTGACGCTGATTGAGGAATGATCTCTCCCTGTCCTTCTCAACTCCCAAGCCTCTGAGTATATATTTTTCTACCTTGTGCAGCTGAAAAGGGGAGTGATAGAGTGGCTTTGGTGGGCATTGGGCCTCCAGCCAGGGTCAAACCACCACAGTCAAGAAGTACATTTTTTTGTAAACTGAGATTGTTCATGCCCATTGTGCCTTTTTATGCTAATCTTTATTTCACAGCAGATGATATTTGCTACACTTTCAGAGAGGTTGTGAAGACCTTCATGAAGACAAACATCTTCACAACATTTGTAAGTGGTTTATATTGTCAAGATTGGCAAGTGCATATGTCAAAGGCCACAAAACTCTGTGATCCCTGAAGCCAATTCCCCTTGAAAAACCTGTCTCTAAACAGCAAGATCGCAAAAATTGTCACCATTATTAAATAACAGAAGTGGTAGAAGTTTCACAGGGTTGCAAGCTATTGTTTTAGAAATAATTGGAAAAAATGTGAAGATTAATTAAATCTCTCATCAGTAACAGCTCTTTAGGTATACAGCATATACAATTCTCATTTTATATTTAGTGAGATTTAAGCAATTAAACACTAAAAAAATGAACCCTAAAAGTTGAAGGTTGTCTAGAATATTGTTACTTTTCAGACCAAAACTAGACATATAAAAAGCACATTTGGAACAAACTTCATCTGTGTTTGTTTTCAGGAAAATGGGTTGATTTATTAGGGAACCTTGTCCAAGTGCCCTAATAATTCCCTGTGATTGAATTGCATGTTGTAATGATGCCTGGATTAGCAGCTAATCCACAAAAACCCTAAGGGATTTCTTAATAAAGAAAGCCTTCAAGCCTTCACTCCTTTCTTCACTCCAGCGGGAGTGTTTGCATCGTGGGGTAAGTTTTTAAGTTACCCTTTACCTGTCTTGCATGGGGAAAATAGAAGTGATCCTGTAGAGGTATGGATGTGAGCTCCCATGAGCTTATCCCAGTTGCCAGCCCACACTGAATTTTGTGCTTCCACATCTTTGATGCTGTTGCTGCCTATGGCAGTTAGATTAAAGCTATGGCTACCCATGCTTCACTAATGTCTTCATTTTGCTGTTCAAGCATACTCTGATTTTGTTATCCTTCTTGTGCAGGGCATCCTATTCTGTCCTAATTCTAATGTCTAAACAAGCTGAAAACATCTGTCTTTACATAATGTATTGGACAAAGGAGTTGTACTTCCTCATCTGCCACACTGTAGGCAGAATAACCAGTGTAACGGGGGATGCTGATCCTGAGGCAAACTGAAGAGCTGTCACAGCTCTGCCTACCCAGCCTGGCTTCAGGCAGAAGGCAGCTCTGCCACTTCCATCTCTCCTATGCTGCAATCACTGGCACTCTCAGATACCTGTTTAAATATAGGAAAGATTGATAAATAAGAGTTCATCCTGAGGCAACAAAGCAGAATTGTTTTTCTCTGACAGCAGAATTCAAGGAATGGAAAGAAGAGTAGTCTCAGAAAACACTGATGTATGCGTTTATGTAAGAGGGAAAACCCTCTGAGGAACAAGGAAAATGGGCAAGCAACTGATGCTCTTTAGAAAACAAAAAAAACCAGAGAGGCTAGCAAGAAATGAGAACAGAGGAATCTAGTAGGACACTGTTTCACTGAGAATAAACCTGTACCAAAGAACTGCAAACATGCAAATTCAAAACAGTCGTAGAACTAAGATCAAGAGCGACCTCACAGAATGAGCTACCAGAACAATTATACTCTAATGATTTTTGTGAGAAAAAAGGCAAGGGAGAAAAACATATCTATTTCACCTCAGAAGCAGCTTAAGCATTTCACAATCAGATAACGCATGGCCTAGGAACTATGGGATCATAAGAAAAAATGCACTATGAAAATTTTCACTATCAACATCAGTGAAATATGGAGTTGAGAAATAAAATTTTAAAAGCGAGTATACTGCTGCTATATTAAACTTCATACTTTAAGCATACTTAGAAATCTCAACTGGCATATATTGTTGCCTAAATGTTACAATGAACTGAAAATGTGGCATTTAATGGCATGAAATATTAAGCATCTGAAAAGCTCATAAGGAACCTGAAATGGCATTGGAACAGTCTTCAAATACGTACCAAGTTGTTGCAAAGAGGGAAAGTGTATATCTGTAGTGGAAAAAAATGGAATTAATGGGTTTATTTTTTTGTGGTGGGTTGACCCTGGCTGAAGGCCAAGTGCTCAACAAAGCTGCTCTATGCCCTCCTCAAAAAAAAAAAAAAATGCTCCTGGGTCAAGATAAGGACACTCACCAACTCACCAACTACCATCATGTGCAGAACAGACATAACTTGGGGGAATTAGTTTAATTTATTACCAAACAAATCAGAGTAGACTAATGAGAAATAAAACCAAACCACAAAACCACCTTCTTCTCACCCCTCCCTTTTTCCTAGGCCCAACTTTGGGCATCTACCCGCTCTGGTGTGGGGTTGTCCGTGTGTTGCAAGTGGATATCTGTTCTACCATTTATCTCCATCGGCTGCAGGCAGAGAGCCTGCCTCACTGTGGTCTTCACCATGGGCTGCTGGTGAATCTTTGCTCCCATACCTGGAGCACCTCCTCTTCATCCTTCTTCACTGACCTTGATGTCGGCAGAGCAGACACATCTCCTGAGCATGACCAGAAGATTCCTATCACATTTTCTCATTCCTCTTTCCCAGATGCAACAGCTCCTGGTGTTTTTTAGCCCCTTTTAACTATGTTATCCTAGAGATGCTACTGCCATTGTTGACAGACTTGGCCTTGGACAGCAGCAGGTCCATCTTGGACCCAGCTGGAATTGGCTCTATCAGACAATGAGGAAGCTTCCAGCAGCTTCTCACAGAAGCCACCCTTCTAGTCCCCTTGCTACCAAAAATGTGCCAGGCGAAACCAATACAATTGTATATGAGTTTCACATGAGATAATTGGAAAATTTTACAGTGGTAAGAAGGCTCACCTATTTCTAGGGAGATTTTACAGACAACCTTCAGAAATAACCAGAAACTCCCAGGATAATTCAGGCTGGAAGGAACCTGTGGAGGTTTATGGTCCAGCCTACTGGTCACAGCAGGGTCAGTCATGAATCCAGACAATGATGTGCTGTCCTCTCAAGTTTTGAAACCTTCAGCAGTTCCCACAGCCTCTCTCAATCTCTTTCCCTGCTAAATTACTCTCAGTATGATTCTTTTTTCCCCTTATATCCTGTCTGAAATATTCGTGTTTCAACTCACACATATCTCTCCTCCCACCATCCATTACTGTGAAGAGTTTGACTCCATCTTCTTGATGGCTTTCCTGTAGGTTTTGTGAGGGTGTTGCTGTTTGGTGTGCCCTAGACTGTGCCTACTCCAGGCTAAACCAGCCCTGGTCCCTCAGCCTGCAGGGCAGGATGGTGCTGCAGCCTTGGACACCTCGGTGCCTACACCTGAACTCACTCCAGTTTATTGATGTGTTTTCTCTACTGGGGATGCCCAAACCAGGCAAAATACATAGATGATATTCCAGGAGTGCTGAGCAGTGGAGTATTATCACCTCCCTTGACTGGCTGGCCATGCTCAGGAGATAGTGGGTCTTCTTTGTATCCAGAGCAGCTGCTGGTGATGCCCAGCATGCGTTCCAGGTCCCAGGGTCTTCTCCACAGATCTTCTCTCCAGACTGGGCTGTTGCAAAGGAGCAGCAACTCTAGTTGCTGTTTATTCTCTCCCACATGCAGGTTTGTCAGTCCTAAAGACCTTCAAAATAAACACTACAGCTTATTTTGGGTTTTGTCCTGCTCAAGAGCTGGGAGCAAATGAACAAAACTTTCATGCTTTTTCATCATGCTAGAGAATGGCTTCCCTGAATAGTTTTTACCACGTGGCTGTATTATTCTCTGTGTGGATCTGGTCAAAGATTTTTCTGCCATGAAAATAATTTTGTGTGACTTTGGTGCAGCTGCACCCGATTGTGCATTTGTCAGTGTCTTTCGTACCATGCTACTAGCATTGTGATTCTTCTTTGTCTTAAAATATGTAACTAAAACACACCACAGGAAAAAATAGAGTGCCACGTTGTTTCATCAGCTTTCAATATTCCAGCTAATGCAGTTATGGGAAAATTGACTGGAAAGAAATCTGACTTTTCAGATATACAATTCCTCTCTGATTCATGCTTTGAGAGCCTTTTTCATAATCTGCAAATAGAGAAAAGCAGTTTCTTTTTACACTTTGGAACTGACTTATTCTTGAGTTTGTGTGCAATAAAGCCTTATTTACTGCCTTTGTGACTTTCATAATCAACATCAGTGAATATTTTCTATCATCCTCTGAAGTTTCAGTTTAACAAATCTATCCTCACTTAAAAATGCAAAACCACTTTTCATAACATAGATCCATGCCCTCTATTTTTAATTGTTTTGTTGCAAAGTTCAGCAAGTTGGTGATTCTCCATATACCTCTGCTAACATCTCTGTTTTCTGCAGATACTCTTCTAGCACAAAGCTGAAGTTGCCCTGTCTCAGTGTCTGCAGTTGAGCTTGATGGGCTGTTCACTGGGACAAAAGGCTGCCTCCAGTTCAAACTCAACCACAGACCTTTATGTCCATCTGCATTCCTTCCTCAGGTGTTTCTGACATGCCAGGTAAAAAACCTGAAGGGTTGTTCTGACAGGAGGATACAGTTATTTCATTAGATAGTGATAACAAAAATATGCATTAAAAATGTTTAAACAAAGTAACTCATATTACAGATTATAGACTTGATAGTTAAAACTCTTAATACTCTTTGGGTGACTAGTTACATGTGTGTGTGTTTGCATTTACTACATCGATGATCCTGTATTTAGCCAGTGGATCTCCATGGTTACTCCAAGATCACCTACCTTGAATTGTTTTTAGTCTTGAGAAGAGGAGGCTGAGGGGAGACCTTATCGCCACCTACAACTACCAGAAGAAAGGTTGTAGAGAGGTGGGCGATGGTCTCTTCAGCCAGGTGACAGGAGATAGGACAAGGGGAAATGGCACAAAGCTGTGCCAGGGCAGGGTCAGATTAGACATTAGGAAAAAAATTTTTACTGAAAGAGTTGTCAGGGCCTGAAACAGGCTGCCCAGGGAGGGGGTTGAGTCACCTTCCCTGGATGTGTTTAAAAAAGGGTAGATGAGGTACTTAGGGATATGGTTTAGCTTAAGATGGGATTGGTTGAACTCGGTGATCTTCAAGGTCTTTTCCAACCTTGTCATTCTTTGATTCTGTGTGTAATGGTCTAACTTTTCTATCAATTGTATTTATGATTTGTCTGTTATGTTTGCATTTATTTAAGCTATCAATAGCATATCCAATAATGGGCAAATGTTATAGGGAGACTAAAAAATAACTTCTGAAAATTAATCTACTTGAATACTTACCCTTAGTACCCTTACATGAGATTAGAATCTCACAGCTGGTGAGCCCTTCCACTTTCTATAACTTGAAAGTATAGAAAAATTGTTCAGTCTTTCCAGAGTTTTAGTTTTTTTCCTAAAGGTCTTCACCATGTTTGCATTATTTAAATGTTGCAGGTTGCAAATGTCTTTGATATGTTTTTTGCTATATTGTACCTTTTAGGGTAGCATTCATTTTAGAAAACAACCTGATACTACCTTTGCTGTCTGGAGAGAGAAGCTTTGGTTGCATCTAAACTAATCCAGTTCTTGAGGATTTATGATGTCCAACTGAGATGCCAGTCTGATATACAATACAGAAATTGTGAGATGCTCTGTATTAATTTCCTGAAAGCTCTTTTTCCTCAGGTAAAATCTTCTCATGTCAGTCACATTTTATTTTTTAAGGTCTAAGGAGATGTCTCTGTTTATATTGTCATTGTTATGATGAAAATCCAATAAAGTATGAGCAATGCATTTAGTTTAAAAGCTTGCATCAATTTAACAGTCCATCAGGCTATCCAGTGATGACACCACTGTGTAAAGATACAAGGTACAAGATGAAGAATAACACCAAATGTAGTTATACGTAAATGGTTGTAAGTTTAATGACTATTTCACCGTATCAAAGGTGAAAAGGGTACACATTATTCACATATAAGATGGAAAGAGAGCTCTGCAAGGAGTATTTACTTGCTGTCTATTATATATACACAGACATTTCTCAAGGAATATTTTCACCAAATCTGCCAATGACCATGGACTTAAACAATGGGTATTTTCCTATTTCCAGTGTCTCAATCTTTTACTACTCCTTTTAATTATTTTTTTTTTAGCTCCTTTTTTCTTTTCTTGCCTTGATTTGGTCTTTTCAAACCAATGGAAAGCTGGACATGTTTGAAAATAAGATGGTGACAGTTAAAATAGGTTTTGTTATTGCAACATGAGGTTCTAGTCCATGTGGAAAGCACTTTTTTTATTACCATGCTGAAAATAACATTCTTTGAAAGTCTGCTTCTTGATGGTCAGTGTAAGTTGTGACTTCATTGCATAAATTCTGTAGCACTTTTGATTTATGTAAGCTTTGGCTTTCGTTCAGATGTTGTTCTCACCATATTTGTTAACAGAGAAGACCTTTGGTCTGTCGCCTTAGGGGAAGTGGGGGATAGTACTTCAAGTGGCAGCAAAGATGTAAATATCACTGATGGGTTAGAGAATTTATAAAGCAGTCCTTTAGGAGTTAAGACTATCCCCCTTAGGAGTGTAACGGGATCAATAGCCCAACTGAAGTGCATCTACACCAATGCACACAGCCTGAGCAACTAGAACAGGAGAAACTAGACATTATTGTAAGACAAGCAGACTATGACATAACTGCCATCACAGAAATGTGGTGGGATGACTCATATAACTGGAGTGCTGCTATAGTTGGCTACAAACTCTTCATGCAGGACAGGTAAGAAAGGAGAGGAGGTGGGGTAGCCCTCTATGTTAGAGAGTGTTTTGATAGCCTCAAGCTTGACAATTGTGATGATAGGGTTTATGGATAAAAATCAGAGGAACATCCAGTAAGGCAGATATCATGGTGGGAG
>VZTU01017370.1:913-12126 GCA_013400835.1 Zapornia atra | reverse complement strand
ACAGGCTGCCCAGGGAGGGGACTGAGTCCCCACCCTGGGGGTGTTTAACAGCTGGGGAGATGAGGTGCTCAGGGATATGGTTTAGCACAGGACAGGGACGGTTGATGATCTTAAAGGTCTTTTCCAACCTTGGGATTCTGTGAATTTGAAAAAGTTAAGAACTTGTCCCTTCAGGATGATGATAAATGTATGAGATTCACTTGTGACTTTGGTGGGAAGAATTCATACAAGTAGGGAGATTCATAGACCAAATACATGTTAACTACTGAAGTATGTAAACTGAATGGTTTCATAAACAACATTCTTATGCAGTGTGAATAAAAATTGTTACTAATTTTTGTAATAGCAGGAGACATAAGCAGAGAAATTTTCTCCTGTCTCCTCATCATACTTGTTAGAACCCTCCCTTAAATGGGCACATTTCTCCATTGATTTTGGACAGTCTCATGAAGCATTGCTTTTTGTGTCACTGACTTCATGTATTTTTTGGGTTTCAAAAATGTTCCTGCACTATAAATCTGAAAATAGTCCTGTATTCAACACAGTGAGAAATGGGACTGGAACCTAATGAGGAAAAGAAATCTAATTTTATCACTTCTTAAATCCTGTTATCTCACCAGAGCATTCTTCTGATTACCTGGAGTCATTTAGCACTTTCTGTAGTGCCACATGTAACACCGTTCAAGTAGTATAATAGATGCTGAGGATAAACACAGTTAATGAGTATGTTGTATCTTAGGAATTTCAGTCTCTTCTGTGGAGAGGGGTTTTAATCTGTAGCTTTTTCTGTAACCCACTACTTTCCTCTTTGGTTTGCTCAGTGTACAAGTGTGGTGGCAGTGAAGTGGTGCCACTGTAAGGCTTCTCCAGGAGAATGTTGTTACTGCCTGTTTCATCTGTATTTTGTGCTCAGTAAAGAACTGTGTTACTCCTTTAGCCTCTCCTCCTGGCCTGGTGTTGCCCATGTACAGGAGAGAGAACTGCTGTGGTGATTGTTCTTCACTGTCATGGAATATTAGGAGTTGGAAGGGACCTCTGGTGATTGTCTAGTACAACTCCTCCACCAGAGCAGGATCACCTAGATCAGGACATGCAGAAACACATCCAGGCAGGTTTGAATGTCTCCAGAGAAGGAGACTCCCCAGCCTCTCTGGGCAGCCTGTCCCAGGGCTCCCTCACCCTCACAGGGAAAAAGTTCCTCCTCATGTTCCCATGGAACCTCCTCTGCTCCAGCTGCACCCGCTGCCCCTTGTCCTGTGGCTGCCACCCCTGAGCAGAGCCTGGCTCCAGCCTCCTGACTCTCACCCCATATTGATAGATATTGATGAGGTCACCCCTCAGGCTCCTCCAGGCTAAAGAGGCCCAGCTCCCTCAGCCTCTCTGCATAAGGAAGGTGTTCCACTCCCTCCATCACCTTAGTGACCCTGCGCTGGGCTCTTTCAAGTAGTTCCTTGTCCTTCTTGCCCTGAGGGACCCAGAACTGGACATGATATTCTAGATGTGGCCTCACCAGGGCAGAGCAGAGGGGAAGGAGCTCTGGTGGCATCGGGAGTTGTACTGGTCTCTAGAGTTAAGCAGCTAAACTAGGTCTAAACTTTTGCAAGCAGCATGTAGACTGTTAAAGAAACTAGGTGATGAACAGTGCTCAGCAAGAAGAACCTTGCTTAATGTGACCTTTTGAGTTTGAAGGCTGGTGGCAAGATACTCCTGATTCAGTAATGGAGTAGATCAGCAATTAACATGAAAGTAATGTTGAGTTTTTTGTTAAAGCTTTGTTTGCCTTACATAAAAACAGATCTTATAATGAGTTGATAGAATCACTGAAACTGAGTAGTTAACATTCTTTTCAGTGTTGCTGTCAAGTGCTTATTTGTTAGAATTATTCTAGATGCTGAATGCTGTTTTGTGGCTTGTCTTTAAATTGCTTTGTGCAAAGGTTACAAACTTCAGCTGACAGTGTTTTGTTGGAGTATGACTGACAGTAGCTTTCTGCTTTGATAAAGAAACAAATAACTGCAACTTGAGTTTCTTCTTTCTATAACTTTTGCTTTCCTTCCTGAACATTTCTGTAAATCACAGACTCATAGGGGTTGGAAGGGCCCTCCAGAGCCCATGGGGTCCAACCCCCTGCCAAAGCAGGGTCCCTAGGACAGGTCAGGGCTGGAATCTCTCCAGAGAAGGAGACTCCACACCCCCTGGGCAGCCTGTCCCAGGGCTCCCTCACCCTCACTGGGAAGAAGTTCTGCCCCTCATTGGGGTGGAACTTCCCCTGCTCCAACTTGAGGCCATGGCCCCTTGTCCTGTCCCCACAGACACTGAGAAGAGGCTGGCCATGTCCCCCTGTGTGCCACCCTTCAGCTATTGATCCCCATTGATCAGATCCCCTCTCAGTCTCTTCTCTCCAGGCTGAACAGCCCCAGCTCACTCAGCCTTTCCTCACAGGGAAGATGCTCCAGGCCCTTCATCCCCTTCGTAGCTCCTCTGGACTCTCTCCAGGAGATCCCTGTCAATTATCACCTGATAGTGACATGCACAGTCTTGCATCTATAGTAAATACATTGATGGCAGCAGGTTGTCATATTCCAGATCCATCCTGACCAGCTGCCTTGAGGTAGAAGTGACACTGCTGCAGGTAAAGGAAAATGGGTGAATGCCAACAAGGAAGAGATAAGTTTTACATTTGCCATGAAATAAGAACAGTTTCTTAATCAAGTGTTGTATTCCATGCTGAATGCTTTGCAAAGAGAGCCCAGTAATTAAACAAAAAGCAGACAATCCCATCCTTTTTTAAAGATATATGCTAAGCAAATCACACTGTCCCTGTATTTTCCCTGGTGTTAGTAATTGCATAGGGGTTTTTTTTGGTATTTTAGTTTGCTTGTTTTTAAAAATCCAACTGATTATTGGAAAGCATGTGGTGCTACAATTTCACAGTATAAATATGATCAAGTAGTGATGCCATTGTATAAAGTTCTCCAGTTAGTCATACTAAGTAATCATATATGAGGCACACGTGTATGCCTCTCCAGACTTGGTCCTTTGAAGATGGCTTAATGTGGATAAAATGTTAATCTGCTTCTCTTCTAGTGCATAAATCAGCCTTAAGTAAATACTAACCAGGAGAAACTCAGCTGTATCCTGAATTTCAGAAGGAAAGTTGGGACTTTTCTAGGTAGACAATACCTTGCTCTCCAAACATCATAAGGGTTTTTCAGAAAACTTCAGGCTTATGAGTTTAATTGGACTTTCAAGACCTCATTGCATTTATTGGGAGTGTTGGAGTCAATAGAGGCAGGGTTTTTCCCTTCCTCTTTCAGACTCAGTGGTTGATGGAGCTGAAGTAATGTGGTGGTTATGCCTTTATTTGTATTTCTTGCTTCATTTCTCAGTTACAGAAAGTGAAGTGTACTGCAAGACAAGTTGTGTGCTCACCTGTAATGCCAGTAGGAAGACAGGAGAAGTTTACTTTGGGCTTTTATATTAACTGAATCTGGGAAACACAATGGGGATGTTTACATTTAGAGACCAACCTGAGCTTAGCATTTACATGCTTCACTCCAAACCTGTCTGCATGAAGACATACTGATTTACACTTCAAAGTATTTGTTTGGAAACCTTATGAATTTAAGATAAAAGCTCATACAATATGTTTTATTAACTTTTTAATTTTCTATTTAAGTTAGCCTTGTTGGCAAAAGCCCACAGTTGAGTTGGAGAGGGCTGCACTGTAAAGCTGTGGGGCTACATTCAGAATCACAGAATCCCAAGGTAGGAAAAACCCTTTAAGATCATCAAGTGCAACCATTCAAATGGAATACAAATGGAGACAAATCCATCCTCAGTAACTCATGAATACCAGTGAGATTTCAAGCCAAGAGATCCTGATGGGCTGTTACAGAATCCCAAGGTTGGAAAAGCCCTTTAAGATCAGCAAGTCCAACTGTCCCTGTCCTGTGCTAAACCATATCCCTGAGCACCTCATCTCCCCAGCTGTTAAACACCCCCAGGGCTGGGGACTCAGCCCCCTCCCTGGGCAGCCTGTGCCACAGCCCCACAACTCTGCCAGGGAAGAACTTTGCCCTCCCAGCTGAGCTGACCCTGCCCTGGCACAGCTTGAGCCCATTGCCCCTCGTCCCATCTCCTGTCCCCTGGCTGAAGAGACCCTCGCCCACCTCTCTGCACCCTCCTGGCAGGGCAGGGGAGGTGGGGAGAAGGTCTCCCCTCAGCCTCCTCTTCTCCAGGCTGAACACCCCCAGCTCCCTCAGCTGCTCCTCAGGGGATTTGCCCTCCAGCCCCTTCCCCAGCCTGGTTGCCCTTCTCTGGACTTGCTCCAGGACCTCAGTGTCCTTTAGCATCTACTTCTCAGCTTAGATAATTTTGCTGGGCTTCCTGTTGCTCTTACCTCTACTGTATATATCTTTTTTATTGTTATTATTTACTCACAGCTTCTGTTTTATTATTTTTTGAAGTGTCATCTCAGTACTGTTGTTCTGGTCCCTTTGATTCATGTCTCAACTTTTGGTATTCTGTAAAATACCGTCCTTGAATATGATGCACACACAGGCTGTCATATGCTTAGGGATTTTTTTTAAATCTGTGGACCTACATAGAAGCAGAAGACAACTATAATATAACAAAGCCACTTACTAGAATTCCAGTGAAGCAGCATGGTACAAGCTACAAGTATAGGTGTTGCACTTGGGCTGGAAGAATCCCAGACACAGATACAGCCTGGGAGAAGAGCTCCTGGGGAGCAGCCCTGTGAGAAGGACTTGGGGATTGTGGTGGATGAGAGACTCAACATGAGGCAGCAGTGGCTCTGGCAGCTGGCAAGGCCAATGGGATCCTGGGCTCCATCAGCAGAGGGGTGGCAGCAGGGACAGGGAGGGGATTGTCCCTCTCTGCTCTGCCCTCCTGAGGCCCCAGCTGGAGTCCTGTGTCCAGAGCTGGGGCCCCCAATGCCAGAGAGATGTGGGGCTGTTGGAGAGGGGTCAGAGGAGCCCCGGGGATGCTCAGAGGGCTGGAGCAGCTGCCCTACAAAGAGAGGCTGAGGGAGCTGGGCTGGGTCAGCCTGGAGAAGAGAAGGCTGTGGGGGGACCTCATTGCAGCCTGCCAGTCCCTGAAGGGAACTGATAAGCAGGAGGGGAATCAGCTTGTTCCAGGGCAGAGACTGGCAGGACAAGGAGGATGGATTAAAACTAAAGGAAAGAAGGGTTAGATTAGATATTAGGAGGAAGTTTTTTACAAAAAGAGTGGTGAGGGGCTGGAAGGGGCTGCCCAGAGAAGTAGTGGATGCCCCATCCCTGGAAGTGTTCAAGGCCAGGTTGGTTGGGGCCCTGGGCAACCTTGTGTAGCTCCAGGCCTGGAGGTTGGTGTCCCTGCCTGTGTCAGGGGGGTTGGAGCTCTATGATCCTTGGGGTCCCTTCCAACCCAGACCAGTCTATGATTGTGGTGATTGTAACAAAAAGATGTGAAGTGGGAGTTGTTACGTTGTGATGGTTGACCAGTCAAATATGTAAAGTGCTAAAACCCAAAGGAGAGAAATGCAGGTACTGGCAGGCTCACCTTGGAATAGAGTTTAACAACCTGCAGTTGCCAATAAAAGCTTTCCTTGAAAGACTGTCCAGTATAGATTATAAGACTGAGCGATCAATGTGTTGATGTGACCTCCTGTGTGTAACATCAGCCATAAGGCCATCTAGTATTTTATGCAGTTAGTCTACACACTGAGTGTAAATAATAAATCTTCACAAAGTGGGTTGGGGACAGCTAAGAACAGTTCCAAATTAGTGCATGGTCAGTTAGGCTTGAGTGGCACAGAAATTAACAGTGTGAAAGCTTAAAAGCAGCCAAGTGTTTCTTATACAAGGTGTTCTGCTAGGGATTTGAACATGTTGGGAATGCTGTGCTAAAATGAGTGCCATGGAGTCTTACTGAGTGCAGCTCAACCTTGTAGGCTACCTAAAAAAAGAGAAGAAGTTGGGTTTTGTGAAATACTACAATAAATAAACATAAACTTTGATTGCAAAGGGAAGAAAATGAAGTACTCTAAGTCCAACCAAAGATGCTAAAATTGACTCATACATTGGGTAGAACTTGACTGTGAGACTAAACAGACAAAGTAATCTCTTTGTCTTTGTTAGGGAAACCTGGGTAACGTGATATTCGAAGCAGTGTGGGCCCAGAGAGGTGGTAGATGCCCCCTCCCTGGAAGTGTTCAAGGCCAGGTTGGATGCGGCCCTGGGCAACCTTGTGTAGCTCCAGGCCTGGAGGTTGGTGTCCCTGCCTGTGGCAGGGGGTGTTGGAGCTCTGTGCTCCTTGGGGTCCCTTCCAACCCATGCCATTCTATGATTCTATGATTAGGTCAGGACCAGAAAGATGTTGGAAAGTGTCTTGGCTCTGATAATTACATTCTGCCTCAAGCAAAATGTGGCTTGCTGTAGCATTACTTCTTTATGTGAGGTGTGAATCTTGGGATGAAGCTGAAATATTTATTGCCAGGCAAGGCTTGGTGGCCAAATATAATTTCTTTGGTGAACTTCTACAACTGGGTTGCTTTGTCTTGGCTACTGGGAGAGTCATTTCAGCTGATGGAGAGTTTACACGCTTGTCCTGGTCAAAGTGAGCTTGGGAAAAGGCACTTGTGGTGACAAGATAAACTGGGTGCTGGGAATTTGTAACTTCCTATCCTCCTTCTTATCAATTCCAGAGGATCTAGATTGGCTAATTCACTAATGTATTGTGCGTGGGAGCTGGCAGAGCTTCGCTTCACTTCTGAGAAGGCTCTGGATAGATGTTCTGGAAGGAGGCCAAAGAAACATTGTCGGCTTCCTCAGAAGGGTTACGTGGAGTCATGTGGGTCTGCAGCTGCAGTAGTCGGTCTGCTTTTGACCCTCAGCTGCTCTGAAATGGCTGCAAAGGTGGTGCAGGCAACTGACAGGCAATACAGTGTCTGGTTGGAGAGTGGTGGGCTCCCCTTTCAGGCCCGGACCGCGCTGCTCTAATGAAGCCTTTCCCAGAGCCAGATTAGCTTGTGCTCAGGGCAGGGAGGGACACCGTGGCGCTTCAGACCTTCCAAAGAGTGATGTCACTCCAGAATGAGAACCCTAGTTTTCCTAGGGTGGTGCTGTGTCAGGAGCAGCTTTGTATGTGCCAACACAATCTGCATTCACTCTAATTTCATTTCCACAGCAATGCTTGAAATGCTGGGATTAATCTTGCCTTTTGGTGTGGGGTTTTTGTGTCTTAGTGGTGTCCAGTAAATAAAACCCAGTAAGCAAAGTTTCCTTTCTGCAGCACTGGTGGAAGACAGCACTCAAAGGAGTAAAACTAATTTGGTTGTTTTACCATTAATCCTATAGAGACTGGAACAAACAAACTTTCAGTTATCAGGAATGTGCTTAATGAGGTTGGTTGTCTGGAGATTTATTGGATAATAAACTTTTTGAAGGAACAAAATATTACATGCTACAACAGGAGGGTATTGTGATCTGAACTAGAATACAGGTGGAAGGGGCTGTCCCCTCTGAGACATGACTATTGACATTGTTGATCCACGTCTCAGCAGGTTTGCCAGGGGACTGGTGACTCTGCAGGGACCAGGCCGGGGGGTCTGGGCCAGGGTGTCAGCACCCTGTGGAGGGGAGAGTCCTGCTGAGAGGCCTGTGGGGAGGAGGTGACTCCCCAGAGAGAGGCCTCACGCTGCAGAAGCTCCTGGACACGACTCTGCCGTGGGTGGGTACTTAAAAAATAATTTTTTAAAATTATTTACTGGCTTAAAAAGGAAAATAAGAGTTCTGTTGGTACTGCTCTCATTCTATAAAAACTTGCTTTGGAAGTGAATTCTTTGGGAGGGATGTGGAGTTAATTGTAGGTACATAACTGCTTAGAAATACTTATTTTAGGTGTCTAAATACTTCTAAAATTCATTGGATATGACATATTTTTCTGTCAGATATATTTGCAGTGACTAATTTTTAGAAGAGTCTTTAACTTGTCCCATTTTTTTTACCTCTAAGCACCTGAAACTTTGAAATTGTGCTTGCGAATCATTCCCTTTTAATGGGTTTCTTTTGGAAGGTAGAGCCACATCCTGGAGAATTCACAAGGTTCTTTTCTCTATCTAAAAATCTGTTACCCGAAATGCCCATGAGATGGTGCTCATCAGTCTTAGTTTCGTGGAGCAGAGGCTCTGTGCACAGCTCTGATTTGTAAGGATGCAGTGGTTACCATCACTGCCTTTAAGAGAAGGGAGGAGAACAGAACACAACCACAGATACCTTGAATTAGTCTACAAAAACCCAATAGTTATACTACTTTAAAGTGTGCATAAAACCAGGAGCAATATCCCTGCTCATCTTGATTTGATGCTACGTTACATAAATTAGACATTGCCAAATTTCTCTGCCTTAAAATGAATTTCCAAATAGCCAAAGGATAAAGAAGTTTTTAAACAGCTTTTTGTACTGGTTTATTTCCAGCATTATTAATGTATATGGGGTACATTAAAAGGAGCATGGCCAGCAGGTCAAAGGAGGGGATCCTCCCCGTCTGCTCTGCCCTGGTCAGGCCCCACCTGGAGTGTTGTGTCCAGTGCTGGGCTCCCTGGGATAAAAAAGCCAGGGATCTCCTGGAGAGAGTCCAGAGGAGCTACGAAGATGATTAGGGGCCTGGAGCATCTCCCCTGTGAGGACAGGCTGAGTGAGCTGGGGCTGTTCAGCCTGGAGAGAAGAGACTGAGAGGGGATCTGATCAATGGGGATCAATAGCTGAAGGGTGGCACACAGGGGGACATGGGCAGCCTCTGCTCAGTGTCTGTGGGGACAGGACAAGGGGCCATGGCCTCAAGTTGGAGCAGGGGAAGTTCCACCCCAATGTGGGGCAGAACTTCTTCCCGGTGAGGGTGAGGGAGCCCTGGGAGAGGCTGCCCAGGGGGTGTGGAGTCTACTTCTCTGGAGAGATTCCAGCCCAGACCTGTCCTAGGGACCCTGCTTTGGCAGGGGGTTGGACCCCATGGGCTCTGGAGGGGCCTTCCAACCCCTATGAGTCTGGGATTCTGTGATAAGCAGCACAGTGCAGGGGCCTTGGGAGAGAAGCTCAGCTCTTACTGACTGGACTCACAGTGCTGGAAGCTCCAGTGCTGTTTTTCAGGAGTGTGCTAAGGAACTTCTGATGTAGATGGGGGGGAAATAGCAAAATAACTGCAAGAGATTAAAATATAATTTCATTTTATGGACATGCTTAGAGTGGGCTGTTGCACAAAGGCAACTGTGTTGTTTTGGGTTCTTTTTCAGACTGTTCTTAGTGGTGCTTGGGGACATGGGTTAGTGGTGGCCCTGGCAGTGCCAGGTTATGGTTGAACTCGATGATCTCAGAGGTCTTTTCCAATTTAAGTGATTCTGTGGTTCTGTGTTTTGAGAGTAGATACCCACATGGTCTAGGGGAGCTGGGGAGGGGGGAAGAGGGGAGGCAGGACTCCACTGATATAAATGAGCTCCCAAGGAATGAGTGATCAATATTGATAGATGGGTATGAAAGCAAGAGCTGGTTGTATGAAAGCTGGAATGAAGTGACTAGCACCACTGTTTTAATTGGTTAAGCCAAGGCAACACTCCAAGTACCTGCTCAGCATTGCTATTGGAGATTACAGGCCTCTGCAAATGAGGACAGCTTTAAACTCAATGAGTAAATCTAGCTGAGGTATTCAAAGAGTGATTCTGTGCAGAGATTGACTTTGTACAAGCTATTCCAATTACATCAGACCAGGGGACAGAGGAAAATCTGTTTTCTCTGGAAACTTCCCTTCCAAATCCTATGAATGGTGCTATGACCACTGTTTCTTTTGGGTTTTATAGGCTCCTTTTTTTTTTCTTTTTCAAATCACTGTAGCTTGGACCAAATAAGAAACTCTGTTGTGATTTACTGTATGCTCTAGCAGTGACTGCTGAAGGCTTTATTAGAACAGGATAGGATAGGATAGAAGATGCTGAAGTGCTTGAGAAAAGCACCTTGACCAGACATGGATGCAGCACTGTACCAGAGGAAACTACAGACACTACCAACTGAACAGCAGGGTTTCTTCCCTTCAAAAACATGTGTGGTAGGAGTGAATGTGCTTTTTGTTAAGGCTCCACTGTGAAAATAGTGTCATGATAAAGTGTGAACAAGTTATTGTAACAGAGGAAACCAAATGTGAGTCTAGAGAAGAGAGGTTCATGGTGTGCTGGCAGTATCAGTGTTTATGTGCTACATCCTGGTGGTGTCATCTATATATGTTAAACCTGTTCTTGAAAGATCTTGTGGTTTGCCCTGCACCTCAAACTGCTTCATGTTTGCTTCTTTGAACTTATTTTCTGCACTCTGTATTCCCACCCCAGGACAGTACTTTTTAAAAAATCAGTATTTAAAAAAAAACTCTGTGGATTTGACCACATGTGACACTTAAATACCTCCTTTTATTTCTCCTGTTTGCAGTTATTAAACTAATACTATGTTGAGACACTGTGGAAGTTGTAAGATGAGCATATGAGGAGCAAGAGGACTATGTAATGAAATGCTCTAACTGTGCATTGTGAACAGAGGTGTGACATGCAGAGGCACATACTTAAAGTTTTAAAGGAATTTGGAGATGGAATGAAGCCATTATTGGTTAATGGCTTTATTCCATCTCCAAATTAACCCATAATTACCATTATTGGCTCATTAAAAAAGAGGTGGGAGAGAACATTTAATAGAATTTGATAAATTCCCCTTTTAAATCCTTACAGTACACAGTGATTATTTTTTTGGTTACTGCATTACAATTTGACTCCATAAATAGAACCTTCAGCTGGTAATGTGTTGTAAACCTGCACTTGAGCTTCTTTTCTGTGTGGAATCTCTCCAGTTTGAACTAAGTTTGGTTTTAACCATTTTAAACCATCTTTACATGACCAGAAACCCTGCTTTTTGGTAATAATTCCCCACAATGGGATGTTGTGTGGCTTGAAAAAAGATCAATGGCTTGTAGTAGTTGATTTTTGTAATACCTCTTTTAACTATCTTTTAGTAGTAGAGGTGAGACTGTGGATTCTTCCACGTTTTAAAGTATAGAAATTAATCTTTAAATAAGCCTGTTGTGAATCACAGAATCATAGAATGGTCTGGGTTGGAAGGGTCCCCATGGATCATAGAGCTCCAACCCCCCTGCCACAGGCAGGGCCACCAACCTCCAGG